>OU426987.1:143763621-144172695 GCA_911387755.1 Chrysotoxum bicinctum | reverse complement strand
TCGCACTTGATCTGGAGAGAACTGTAAGAAATAGAACTAGTCCAAGCTTTCTAGTCAGTTGTACAGGAAGCTTGATATTTTCGTAACTTTTAAGCTGAAAAAATTAGCTTAAGCTGCATGAATTAAGCTGCATGAATAGCTTTTACTTGCTACCTTATACGCTTGTTTAAAAATCTAAGATTTACGCATAGGCATCGCAATTAGAATTTATATTTCTCTTTTTAGAGGAATGATCTTTCTCGACTATGGAAAGAATCAAAAACTTTCAAAAATCTACATTGTTTGCCGATTTTGTTACGATGACATGTTGCCGAAAGAGTTAAACATAAGAGCTTAGTTTCTCCATACCTAATTTTGAGACAAAAAGCAAAAAAAAACATGATAAAATAAATATATAGCTTAAACTTTCTACAAAGTTTTAGTTTTATTTTATATAATACAGAAGTACCCATCTGGGGATTGTGTTAATTTCCTTGCAAAATCTGTGGTTATTCTAAAATATTTCGATTTATTTCATGTTATTTCAAATATAAAAAAATTAAAAAAAAAAACTATTTTACTAATAAGGTGTTTATTCTTATAATATTCGTACTGATTAAAAAAATTAACTTCAAGTTGTTGAAAATTTTATGGATTTATATTGATCTGAAAAGTGTGTAAGATCGAAACGCATTATCAATAAAACAAAGGGTAGTATCAACAGAAAAACAAAAAAATGATATAGATTTTAAACAAATTCAGAAATTTTTTAACCTGGAAGTGTTCGCACATAAGTAGGAATTTCAGATTCTAATATTTATGGTTTTTGGTCCACTGGGTGGCATACAAGTTGAGGCCCAGTGTGGCACTTGTTCTTAATCCGCTCGGCTCGTCATATCCGATCCTCATAGTTTCGAGCAACGTTTTGTATTGGTATAGTTACATTATTCTGTAATCATAGATATCGATTGCTTTATATACTGACAAAGGACAGGTCTGCCTAATTTGACTTATTTATTGGAATATCATTTTTGGAAGTAGTGTGGTATTATGTGTCAACATATGACTTTGAAATGGGAATGAGTTTTTTTTTCAAAGACCTAAAGTATAAGGTTTTCCGGGAGAAAATTCGCTATTAAATATATATACTTATAAAAACCACGTTGACTCTTTTTCTTCTGTTGAGGTAACATTCGAGTTCAACGAGCTATAAGAGGAAGGTAAATGATATAATGTATGTATAGATAATTTGATTAAATATTTACAATGCTTAGACCTAATTTTTTTAAAGCATTTGCATACTTGTTTAGGAGTTCTGCTTGGATATTAAATGAGCCCCTCAACGATTTGTACTCACTGCTTTCAAGAAGAAAAAAAAATTCCAAAAGGGAAGATTACAATATCTTTTATGGTCGCTAAGCAGACTAATAAGGATATTTTCCCTGGTACAGACATAAACAATTGGTCCCCACAATTAACAATATTTGTGGCAGAGAAGACGGCATACGATCTTAGCCCGAAAAACCATAAAACAGAAAAAGGTTAATTCCAATAGATTACATTTTTACTTGCAACTTATAGGTACTATAAGGCAAGTTATGCATTCGTAAAAAAAATCGAACTCGAGATTTTGATCAAAGTTGACATTACGATGATAGCGAAGACTAAAAAAGTGGGTCTCGCAATTCTGTCTGTCTGTCTGTCTGTCTGTTCGACTACAACCTAAGTGGCTTGGACGATTTTCTTTAAACTTGGTAGATATGATTTTTAATTTTTCCCCCCACACGTTTTTTTCTTTTTTTTTTAAGTCGAAAAATAACGGTACCTGCCATACGAACTTTTTTTCGAAATTTTATAAATATTTTTTTTTCTCAAAAACTGTTCAATAGATTTTAAAAATAAAAATAAAAAAATTTCATTTAGTTAAAACTAGTTGAAACAAATTTTCCGAGAAATGGTTATTGAGGATACCCCCATGGAAGCATTTTTTTGATCATTTTTTTTTGCTCAAGCTCTCCAAAAACATAAATAGCATTGTCTACTCAAATTTTCAAAAAAAAAGTTTTTGGATTTTTAAAAAAAATTTCATTTTTTTTTTTTAAAACTCAATATTTCAAAAACCACATGTTAGATTTTTTTAAACTTGATAAATAAAAGTTTCTCAATATAATCTACAAGATGTGAGAAAAAAAATTAAGGTAAGGTAATAAAGGTACCTACCATATTTTTCTCAAAAACGGCGCCTAGAATTTTGATAAAATTTTTTTTCTTTCAATTAATTTTTACGATCTTTAATTTAATAAAAAAATTTGAAATTAAGATATTAGAACTTGTACCTCCCATAAAACCATTTTTTCGAATTTTGAAATTCTCATTGTCCACATAACGGATCTTAATGAAATTTTTTATAGAGAAGCTTCTAAAAAGTCTAAAACACATTGCATTTCAAAACCTTAAAATAAATATTTTTTGAATATTTGAAAAAAAAAATCTTTTTTTTTTTTTTGTTGAAAATTCGATATCTCAGAAACGACTTAATATTTTTTTTTGTAAATTTAATTTCAATTTATTTTAATTTTAAGTTCAAGGCTTGTCCGGGGCTCTGTTGAACTCTACCGGTGTTGCTACGTAAGCGGTAATACTGGTTTAATGTTCTGATGGCTCTGGATGGTGTCCTTAAGGTAGGAATCCGCTAAGGAGTGTGTAACAACTCACCAGGGGGGTGCACATTCTTGGTTGTGGTTTCTACCCCGTAGCTTTGCAGGAGCTCATCTGTAAGTGACCATAATGGTGGCTCAGACTATCTATGAGGTAGGCCCCTAGTGGGAGTATCGTGGTGGCTTGGTTTATTCCGAATGCGGAGACACATGGTTTCCAGGCGTGCCTGGATTCAAGAGGTGTTAGATAGACCTTGCCTCCTAAGCAAGAGGTGTGTTCATGCCTGCAACATGTCACAACTTTGCGACCGAGATGGCTTCGGCTATGTTGCGGTTAATGGTCAGGAACCAATCTGACTCCGATGGAGGTAGGCCTCCCGTGGGGTAGAGCCGTTAATCGGCAGGTATCCACCTTAAACCCAAAGACGATATTGTTCTTGCATAAATTCATATTTGCATAGCATTCTGTTTTTGTCTCTAACTACTAAAAGAATTTTATTATTAATTGTATCCTTATGAACAGTTTTCTCTAATAACATTAGTTTTTAAAATTCCTAGTATATTACATAGGAGCAAGTTCGTGCGACCGAGTCGTGCATTTTATTTTTCTAATAACTGCATTTACATTGAGCTTATTATAATTTGCGAGTAACTGGAAGGTATTTTTTATTGGCCTACAACAATGGAATTTGCAGAACGAAAATATATGTTGTCAAAAATAGACAAACGATTATTTCTATAGAATAAAGCATCTACAGTCCTGCAGACCAAATTTTAGATTTGTTAAAAATCGAGATTTTAATCAAATTTTATATTGCGATACTAGAGAACACGAAAAACAATGTCTCTTGCAATTCTGTTTGTTCAAAAATATTAGTATTTTTAATCGTCACATAAATAAGTACACATACAGGAGTAAGATTTTCTTTAATCACTACATATTCTGTTATTATAAAGCTCTTATAATTGCCACAAGATGACAGGTTAAGTATGTTCAGCTGTTGCTTAATAACATAAAATGGAGAGCATAAATTAAAAAAGTGAAAATTTGCATTATTTGTATTTTTTAAGAGAACTTAAATAACGAGTCTACTATCTTAAGTGTGCTGGACCGTCAAGCCAGAAGTCTAAGATTCGAAGTTCAATTCCTAGCTTATGACATCTAAAAACAAAAAATGTTTTTATGAGTATTGTTTCTAGTGAGGAAGTAATAAATCCTCGAAGAGTTTCTCTTATAAGTGTGGGAGACACGTTGACTGTTCAGAATCGACAGAAAACGAAGTAGTTTTTTTTTTTTTTATAATTCACTCGCGCTCAAGGGTATGTTTATAGACCCTTATAATGTTAAACACAGCACGGGCGATGGGGAAATTAGGGAGGGAGAGAAAGGAGGTGACGATGAACATTGGTCTTGAATGTTTGTAAATTGAAATGGCGAGGGAAAACTGTGCCGGGTAAGTTATTCCATAATCGTGTTGTGCGACTAAAAAACGAATCTCTATATTTGACGGTACGACCAAAGTTGGGCTCAAGAGTGAACTGATGAGCATTCCTAGCGAAGCTGGCATCACGGTTGGATTGATAAAGGAGAGGAATGCAACTGGCTACTTCGAGAGAGCATTGCTTGTGAAAGAAGCGATAAAATAGGGAAATACATAAAACATTCCGACGGTGTTCAAGAGATGGGAATGAATCCATGATAGCTCTGTTTTCTATCAGTTTTAACACTCTGTTCTGAATTCTATCCAATAAATGGAGAGAAGATCGTGCTGCACCTGCCCAAAGGTGTGAGTTATACTCCAGTTTCGGACGTATAAACGCCTTATAAATTGTATCCAGATCAGAAGGGTGAAACATTTCTTACATCGATATGGAAATCCTTAACACTTAGCAGCATTTTTGGCGGTCTCGAGAATGTTAACACATATACCGAGTACTGAGAGCTTTTCGGTTTCTTCGATGCAAGTGCCATTTAAGGACGATGGCATATGGGGTATATTTTGCTTTAACGACAAGAGGCAGCATTGAGTTTTCGAAGCATTAAACTCCACACGGTTTTTTGTACCCCATTTAACAATGCTGTAAAGATCGGAGCTTAATGAACTTATCATACGGTACCGTTGGTAATTCACTTCCGAAGAAAATGGACGTGAATTTGGGAACGAGTATGAAAAGCTGAAAGTAGAGTCGTCAGCAAAACAATGAAGTGGATTAGAAGTTTCAGACAAGAGATCATTTATAAAAATGAGGAAGAGAGTCGGAGACAAAAGGGAGCCTTGGGGAACACCACCATTTATTTTGTGAAGATCAGTCTTAAAACCATCCAATACAACAGGTATTGAACGATCTAGAAGGTAATTTCTAATACAAAGAATAAGGGTTTCGTTGATGCCAAACGCACGCATTTTCAATAATAGAGCCTGGTGCCAAACTCTATCAAATGCCTTAGAAATATCAAGCGCAATAATCTTACTTTCTCCAAAACAATGTAAAGATCTGTTCCACTCTTCGGTGGGTATGCCATCAGATCACCAGTGGAACGATTGCTGCGAAAGCCGTATTGCCGGTCATTAAGAAGCTTTTGATCTTCGAGATATTTCTTGAGCTGATGATTGATCAGCGATTCCATGACCTTAGAAAGTAGGGACGTTAGTGCGATTGGTCGATAGGACGAGGGGAGGAAGGGTCACCTTTTTTTGGAACAGGCTGGACAAATGCTGTTTCCCATCTTCTAAGGAAGATTCCAGAACAGTAGGAGCGATGTAAAAGCTTACGTTGTGCGATAAATTCAACACAAAAAAAATTTTTTTTAAATAATACATCTAAGGACTATAATTTAAACTTTAATTTTCGAAAATGATAGTTTCAAAAGGAATTTTAAACATTTTTATTAGGGGAATGATCGTTCCATAGAACAATTAGTCGATATTGAATTAAGGAAGTTTGCAAAACAATGAATATCAAAATTTTCAAAACACATTTTATTTTGAATTTTTAACAATTTGGCGACTCCATATTTCAAAAATGAGCTGACATTTCATTATATTTGCACAATTGTAAGACACATAAAATTAACCCACCAATTTTTTTTTAATGATTTATGTTCACACATTACTGCTCTTATGTAATGTGTATAGAAAATAAATAAATTAATTAGAGGCTAACGACTAAACCTAGTGACTTACATCCCTCGACCGTGTTGCAGGAATGGAGGGGACCTAAAATTTCCTGCTAGGTCCGTACGGCTAAAATGAGAAGCAATTTCCATGGCAATGATACTCTTGTACGATTTTTTCACTTCTTTTCAAGAGGTAATACACTCCCAAAAAACATTTTTGGAGCTGCTGGGAATCGAACCCAGACCTTCTTCTTCTATATAATTCTATAGGTTTTTGGTTTTTAAGTTGTGTGTAATTTATAAGTATGAAAAGATAAAAGAAAAGAAACTTTTATATTACTTATAATTTTTAAGTTTATTTACAATAATATCATTATTTACACTATTATCACATCAATTTCCACCTTCAGGCGATTTTCTGCCACTAATTGTTTAATTTTGTTGTCATGTGAATATTGTATTGCTCTCTTTTTATCCCGTGTTAAAAGTGAGTGCGGTGTCGAATAGTGCGTTTGTTTTTAATATTAGTTTGTCGTTAAGGATATTGTTCTTTTCTATCCTATTTGCTTCATAAATATCGAACCCTTCCAGTGTGTCTATTAGTCTTATTTTTTTTCCAAAAATGCATTTTGGTTCTTCTGTATGACATTCCAACGGAGTGACCATCATGCTAAGGGGTACTATCAAATCCATAAAGGTACATTTTTAACTATCGAAAGATTACCTTTGATGTCCCAACTATCCTATATTTGACTTGGCAAACATATCAAACAAAGTTTGTTCACTACCTTTATCAATGTTTTTGAATATTTAAAAATTAAGTATTATTGTATAACGTTGTAGCTTCTTGCTTCTTGCTGAATCATTTCAACTTAGTAAGATAAATAAAATTTAAATCTGCATTTAATGCAATAACTAACCCTTCCAAGTTTATCTATACAAGTTGCCCTAAAATTACTAGTAAAAACAGATTGAAGTCCAAGCCAAGATCTTCCAGAATTTAGAGTTTTTTAATTGACTTTTAACTTGTTTATTTTAGTTTACTTTGTTTACTTGCTTCATGCTTAGCTAATATAAATACATATAAATCTTATAATAAGCAAAAATGTATTCTTTTGTAATTTCAAGTTTGCTTATAGAAGTAACTAACCAACAATCATATTAATGTAAGAATATTTCAAACATTTTCAGGAGATGATCAATTTGTTGCGATTAGATACCTATAATTAGTTGAGGAATATCTTTTCTGTTAATATTTGTCTCTTATTTTGTCTTTTACGTCAGTTTGGAGAGTCTTTAAGCGGATATATATATTGAACAATCTTACAGTCTTATTTTGAACGAATTATTACTTTGAAATAATCTCCAAAATTCAATCGTTCGATATCTGATTTGGACCGACCTAAAATGTCACTTACTGTCTTTCAATGTTGCCAAAGTAATTTACGTATTTTCATATGTACGTGTAGCTGCAAAAACACAGCTAGTCTCGTTTAAAATTCTGAACTAATGCCCTAAAATGCAATCCGAAAACAAATGTTACCATCAAAATATAAATAAAAATAAGCTAACCCTGTGTACCTACATAATGTATGTAGGTATGTATATAATTTATATATAATCAAATGATACTCTTATGTTAATGCTGAAATTCATTCGAGTTTTTTTTTTTTAACAAAGGATTCTATCCCCCTTCTGTCTTTAAGCATCTTCGTAACAAAATAAACAATGGAAATTCCTTTTTAGCATCATTCCAACCTGTTCCTAACCAGTTTTTCTAATTCAAAAATCGGACAACGCCCAAAAATTCACTTAAGAAACGCATAAGTGAAGGGCAATACAAAAATTAAAGCGAATAAAAAACAAAACAAAAAATTGTAGAAACTATATCTGCTTCTATTTTATATTTTCTTAATGGCATTTACCTACTCGTACAATGGAGAGATCGCTGCAAAAGAGACTGCAAGATCAAATTATATGAAATTAAATGGTTAATTACCTAATATCGAAGAGATGAATAAAAACGAACGTTATGTGCGGCCTATGTTATGAAACATCAAATCCAAGAAAACTGAATAAAATATTCCTTAGAAAGAGGAGATTGTAAAAACGCGCGGATGTTAAGTCAAGTGTTCTTTTTCTCATATTTATGCCTTCAACTGCTTTCTAATCAGAAATTTTGTTTCATTTTATGTTATTCGTCGTCACTTTTTTAATATAATCAAGGCCGTAGCGAGAGAAATATTTATTAAGGTGATAATTAAATGTGTTTACCTGGTATTTGGTTTCATTAAAAATAGTAATTCTGTCTGTTCGATTATATGTAAGCTAATCGATATTTGATTTCCGTCAGGTCATGGGGAATCAGAAAAAGCAGAATGGGTGCAAAATACACGTTTTAATAGTTTTACTCATATTCCTATCTATAAGCCGCCAAGATTTTCTGATGAGCATATTAATCGAAAAGCTTCCACCACTCTCAATGTGCAAGCGACGTGCAATGCAGTTGAAGAATTTTCAAGTGCGAGTTCATGGCTAAATTTGAAGCTTCTCACAATTTTTGCTTATTGCACGAATTTAATATTTACTCAAGTCTTTGATTCGTGTTTTTTTTTTTAACAATGCATGTGATGTAATATAATGTCATATACATATATCTACAGCCATATCTACAAAATGTTTAAACTGTATCTTATAGGTTATTTAGTTAAGCATACTTAAATACTTAAACAAGAGAACAGGACCCGAAAATTTGGATGCTTCCGACAAGGTAATGTCTTTATTTTAAAATATGCTATGATAAATTAAAAAATAGAATCATTTCTATGCAAACATTCTCCTCCAAAAGCTTATTGCAGAGAAAATTTCAATAATCGAGGGCAAAAGTAACGATACGAACTCTTCAAAGGCGAAACGGGAAGCATGGAATTATATATGTATATCATAATTCCTTGGATTTTATAATTCAGAAATATCACAAAACAAACTCACAATTTGAAACTTCAAAACTTAAAAGATGACAATTGATATGTCAAAATAAATTTTAGAATTTCTTTAAGTGGTCTTTAAATGTGGTGGATGGCGTTTAAGTTAAGAGGCCTTTAATTTACGTTACTTAAATGTGATACTTCATTATAGATACCAATTTCGTAATTAAAAGCCGTTATGAAGTATTTTAAAGTTAAGCAATCTCTAAAATTTTCTTATAGATTCGGCTGATACAGGTTTTACTTTATGATTCTTTAATCCAAATTGAATCGACCTTTAGTAATATATTTATTTATTCATTTATGTATTATTTATTCATTAATTTGTGTATTATTTATTGAACAATGTAATTATTTATATATTAACTAATTTATTTTCTTATTCATTCATTTATTTATTAATACATGTATATGTATATTAAAATTTAATAAAATGTGTATTATTTATGTTTAAATTTAGATTTTTTTAAAATTTAGATACATATAACACAATGTAATCATTGTTTATTATCTGTATCTTATATATTCATATAAACAATTCTTTGTATTATTAGTACATTCATGTTATTTTTATGTTTTTTTTTTATAATTAAAAAAGTGTAGATATTAAATCATTAGAAGGGGATTAGTATTAAGTCATTATCATTTGTTTTCTTTATAATTTTTGAATCTAAAATCTATTCAAAATCCAACTAAAATACAGTTATTGTGCTGTAAGATTATACCTGTTGTATCAATTCGCTAAATTGTAAAATTGGGGATGTGTCTCCTTTGGTTTGGTGTCGGTCCCATTTTTTGGATTAATGACACAGTGAACTCCAAAGTGTACATACATCAAAAGCATGAAAAAGGTTATGATTCCGTGTACCGATGAAGAAATTCCGTTCGACGTTCGTTCCTTCAAGATAACGACACAAAACACACTTCAAAGCGGGTGAAGATGTGTTTCGTAAGATATACATAATAAGATCGACGTTATAATTTGGTCACCCCAATCTTTCGATTAATAAAGTATATAATATAAAATAAATAATAATAATAGATATGTATAAGAGTAGAAGTGAAGTTCGAAAAGTGTGGAAGCCCATTTTTTATTGAAAGGTTGATACTTAAACGTTCAAGGCGTGCTTAATAAAAATGGTTTCGGAACAAAATATTAGAATCCACACATTTTTCCATTCTTTTCCTTTACAGCTTGAGTAGTAAATAGGTATGTACCTGTTTTATTTGCACCGTGAAAAAGTCAAATTGTTATTAAGTAAACAATTTTTTAGCACTCATCTATAATTTTGCACACAGGACACAGCTGTAAATGAGTTTTCAAAGATCTCCTTTTCAAAATAAACAGTTAAATTTCTCATTCAAATTTGTTTACTGATTTTGTTTAGAGGATAATTTACATAGGTACATATATACTCGTATATCGACGTCTTTATTATTCTACGACACCATAATGACATAGGTACTAGTAGTCGATGACAAAAATGATAACTACTATGATCAGAAGCTCTAACCTCTAAGTGCGCGGTGTCCCATATAAGCCCATATGTTTCATTTTAGCAACTAAAAAGTTGCGAAACTAAAAATTGAATGTGCGCGCCTAGCCTATCGGTATCGGTCGTTGGGAATATACATACATAACTTACAAAAAAAGTTTTGAATTACACCGACATAGATACTATTTAACAAAATTAAGAGAAGAGATCAATGTTCATTCAAAACGACTTGGCGTAGGTATATCTATGGACCAGAAATTTCGTTATATGACTTACCTTAAAATTTCTCATGAACACTGTAATTAAGACTTTGAACGAAGTGAACATGAACATCGTCAACAGGTCCAGTCAGTTACTGGCTTACGCAGACGACGTCGACATCATCGGAAGAACCGAACAAGCTGTACACGATTCCTTCATCCAGATCGAGCAGGCGGCACAAAATCTGGGGCTGCACATTAGTGAAGGTAAAACAAAGTACATGGTGGCGTCGAATGCGAGAGGAACAGTTGGTCAAACAATCAAGGTTGCGAAGCACGAATTTGAAGTGGTGCAATCCTTTAAATACCTTGGGTCAATAGTAGCAGCCGATAACAATATAGAAGAAGAAATACGCGGGCGGCTTCTCAAATCCAACAGAGCCTACTATAGTCTGTCAAAGCTCTTCAAATCCATAAATCTCACCATAACTTCAAAACTACTGCTGTACAGGACCATGGTCCTGCCAGTACTCACATATGGATCCGAGACTTGGGTGCTTAGCAAAAGGCACTCCGACCTCTTAGCTGCGTTCGAGAGAAAAGTCTTAAGGAGAATTGTTGGCCCCGTATGTGAGGAAGGACGATTCCGGAGATGGTACAAATCAGAGCCGGATCTACCTAAGGGCTGTATGGGCTGCAGCCCAGGGCCCCGAGGTCACAAGGGGCCCCCAGACCCCGTTGAAAACAATAGGCGTTAATTTGAATTAAAAAAAAATTAAATTAAAAAACCTACCATAAGGTTGGCAATGGAAACTCTGAGATCAATCAACTAATGTATATAGTCCCCGGCAAGCTAGATGGCACTATTTTAGAGAGAGAGAGTAAATTCGCGCGTCGCTTTTATCTGAAAAAGCGCTGCGCGAACTTACTCTCTCTCTCTCTCTAAAATTGTGCTTAGTTTGAAGCCGAATAGTGTATTTGCGCGTCTATAGAACGGAACGGGGATTCCCCGTCGTTTGTTTTTGATCGGTGTATTTTTTCTACTCTTAGGTTAGGTTAGGTGTTGGACTGACAATTGATGTAACTATCGTCACACTTAGATCAATGTAGATCCATTGTGTTACCCGTGAGTGTAATCACTCTTTTCTGATAAAAACCTATGTGTTCTGTTAATCAGTCAAGCCATTTTGAGGCATTGGAGAAGTTCAATATGTGAATTCCTGAATATTAGAAAGATCTTCTAAATTGTCAAAGAAGTAACTACCAAGCCATTTCCTTCTCTGGTGGCATAGTGACGGGCAATGACAGAGAAAGTGTTATGTGTCTTCATGTACCTCTTCATCACCATATCCTCTACATAGGTCATCTGTACTTAGTTTCATTTTAAATTTATGATATTTTAGTAAATTATGTCCGGTGATTATGCTCGTAAGAGAGCGAAGGGACTTCTTACTAAGTTGCATAATTTTGTCAGTCCTCTGCTTGTTAAAGCAAGGCCATACTTTTCTAGTGGTATCACAGGTGTCAAGAAGACTCTACCTTTCATTGGATTTCTTTAGGATTAAATCTGAAATTTTCTGTTTAATGTTGCAGTGTGGGATACTTACCATCTGTCTTGCCAACTCATCAGCATTTTCATTACCTGGTATGCAGTATCCCGGTGTGCCCCGGTACCCAGCAGAATCTAATATTGTGCTACGTGCCAAGAACCTTAAGCTCTTCGCGACTACAAGAGACAAGCTTCAATTTTATCACAGTGGCAGAAATCGCTTTCATTGCCGCTTGGCTGTCAATGTAAAAGGTGATATCAGCCTGTGGTATCGCCATCATTGATACTGTCCAGAAGCTGTTGTCACTACCAGGACCTCCGCTTGGAAGCCACTGCTATGATCTGGGAGCCTAAGTGAGTTGTTTAGCTCAAGAGGTTCTGAGAAAAAGCCTGCACCAACACCTGTGTCCATTTTGGAGCCATCAGTATAGATTGCTATTGCTGATTCACTGACGTAGGGTTGGTTTTTCAGTCATTCTTCTCTGCTTGGAATGGCAGTTTGGAATGGTTTATATAAGTCAAGTTGGGGTTTTGTATAATCTGTACTGATACTATCACCCAAATATTTCTGAAGAATTTGAGCATGACCTGTTGCACTGTTTTTCCAGCTGGCTTAGCCTTAAGGCGCTATATGCTGCGGATTCTTGTACGAAAAGGTCTAGGGGTATCAGGTTGAGTATCGCCTCTAACACTGCTGTTGGTGTGGATCTCATGGTACCTGTAATTCCAATGCACGCAAATCTCTGTACTTTTGTCAGAGTTTTGAGGTTCGTGCCTTTTTTCCGTTGCATTCCACCATACCAAATTACCATAAGTTAGTATTGGTCTGATTATCGTTTCGCCAAATACATCCACCTGATAATTTTTGGGCTAGGTCCCCAGGATTTCCCAAAGATTCTGTTACAGGAGTAGAATGCAATCATTCCTTTTTTTGTTCTATCCTTAGTGTTAAGACTCCAGTTTAATTTCCAATCTAGAATCACACCAAGATACTTTACATGATCTGAAATCTTCAGTGGGGTGCCTTTAATTGAAGGTATTCTGAAGCTTGGTATTTTCCTCTTATTTGTAAAAAGGACTAATTCTGTTTTTGAGGGGTTAACCATCAGGCCGCACTTTTTAGTCCCTCTACTAACCTTAGAAAGGGCGTATTCGATCTGTTCGCTGATAGTGGGTAAGAATTTACCTGTCGCTAATAACGCAAGATCATCAGCATAGCCTACTACCTTTTTATCTACTCTTACGAGGGACTACCCGCCGCGCTGCTTAACGTAGCGCCTGACGCGATTTTGTTTTTTCTTCCGCACTTCTGTTCTCGTCATCAAAGTGACAAACTGACAGTGTTAATTGTTAGAACTGTGTTTAATGAGTCAGTTTACTAATGAGTAAGTGATAACTTAAAAGTTATGTCTAAATAAGTAGCTTTTAATAAAGTTTGCTAATGTCACTGTGTCATATATCAATAGAAAGGGACATATAGCAAAAAATTTAAATTTTTAATGGATTTGCAAAAGAAAAATATCGAAAACATAGATTTGGAAAGTGCGTGTCATATTATAATTATTATATCAATAATTATTGATTATTATTATCCAGAAAACGTAGACGAGTATTTAGTGAATGAGTGCATTCAATTAAAATCGTACTTACTCCAATCTAAGCCAGAATCGTACACCTCTTCCAGTGACATTTTTAAGCTCATGTATGAAATAAACTTATTAACGTGTTCCCTAACTGCTGTACCATTTTAAAGATTTTTTTAACTTTGCCAATTACCAACTGTGAAGCAGAGCACTCTTTCTCCAAGATGTCCTATGTAGAAAATAAATACAGGACAACAAAGTCGAACCATCGACTAAATAATAATTTATCACTTCTTTCGATAAATTGTGATCTAACAAAACACTTGCAATGTGATGACCAAATTAAGGAATTCGCAGCACAGAAATGCAGAAAGGTTGATTTATAAATTATAATTTATATAACATGTCATACACATAATCTGTCAATTTCATTTACTAATTCATAATAAATAAATAAAATGTTTTTATTGTTTTTTTATTATATTCTTATACATATATACATATCACTATTTCGTTTTCACTTTCACCCAAAGGTTGCCTGGGAGAGATTGCTACCACAGCAATAAGGTCGCCGTTTGCACAACTAATACTTGCGTAGATTTAAGTACCATTTATGTTTTTTTTGTGCAATAAAGAATATATAATAATAATATATCACTATAGGCACAGTTTTTTGACATAGCTATTAGTTGAGTACTTAGGTAGGCCACTAAATAGTTTCAGCCCAGGGCCCCACAAATTCACGATCCGCCTCTGGGTACAATCATGAGGAACCTGCTCGGAAAGTTCTTTGTGGTACATTCTATGGTAGACGACAGCGTGGGAGACCATGCTTGCGCTGGAGAGATGGCGTAGACCAGGACGCCCGAAGCCTTGGGGTGCGCAACTGGATGGCGTCGGCTAGAGACCGGGATAGGTGGAGAGACTTGTTGAAAGAGGCCAGGACCGGAACCCGGTTGTCGAGCCGATGATGATGATGATGATGAACATGAACATTTTGTTCAATGATTTTAAACGCAG
This sequence comes from Chrysotoxum bicinctum, assembly GCA_911387755.1. Lineage (NCBI taxonomy): Eukaryota > Metazoa > Arthropoda > Insecta > Diptera > Syrphidae > Chrysotoxum > Chrysotoxum bicinctum. The sequence goes on along the minus strand of OU426987.1, from coordinate 144,158,106 downwards.
AGGTAGGGGAAGGTGGCCTAAAATGGCACCCCTAAGGAAAATTTAACATTTGAACTTAAATGTTATATTCTTTTCAAAGCTAAATCAATAACGCTTACATTTTTTTGCTTTACGAGTTTAAAAGTATTTAAAGTATTTAATTTTTAAAAACTCTTCAAATTCTAACGATTAAAATTGTCCGGGTAAAATGGCATACTGGTATGCCATTTTACCTTTGCACGTAAACCAACTAGGCAAGTAAACCAAAAACCATTTTCAATTTAATTTAAACTTTATTTTAAACAACCTATGATATGACTATGATCAAAGTAAAATAAACATAAACAATACTCAACAAAAAAAAAAATAAAAACAACAATTCATTTAAAACAACTTCACTTAAAACAAAATAAGGAAAAGTAGAAATTATAATAATACTCAATTATTGCAAATATCACAAATGTACTTGTTTTGGACGGCATTTACGGCTTTTGTTAATGCATTATCAATCAGTCCAGGCCTGTCTCTCTGTACATCGTTCATATTTTCCAACAATTTTCACTATAAAGAAAATGAAAATGTAAGGGTAAGTATAAAATGGCACACTATGCCATTTTAGGCTAGTGCTTAGTAGGAAATTTTGCCCATTTAGGGTTCTTTTATTTAAGTTTTAATTCCGAACACACTGAAATGGTTATAGGCCAACTAATTTCAGTAAATTAATAAGAAATACTTAATACTTACATGCATTTAATGTTTTCTGCAAAATTTAATGTTTTTTTTTAATTTTTTTTTTGTCAACAAACTTTTTACAACATTTTATTAGTTCTACTTTTGTAGATGGAGACAGTTTGACCTGTAAAATTTCAAACAATAGCTTGAAGCTGAAGTGATGCCAGATAAACTACAGAATTGTGTTACCAAAACCTTCTAATTCTGTTTGATTCTACAATTTGTAGCAAGTGGGCCATTTTACCTTGGTGGGCCATTTTAGGCCATCTTCCCTAATATTATGTACATATTGATACCTTCCCGTAAGAATGTATTAAGCGACACTTTTTTCGAAAACGACTTTTTGATGTGGAACTATACTAGAAGTTAAGCGCCACATTTTGGCCTGATTATTCACTGCCCTATCATGTATGCAAAAGAAACTAAAGAGAAAATAAAATTGTAGCAACCGCCAAGTTTTCTCACTGGAATAATGTTGCTCCCTGAAATTTGTATTATCCGCCAGTAAAATTATGGTAAGCGACATTTTTAAAAATATTATTGTCTTAAGCAACCAAACGTCCACAAAAAAAGTTTGTTAGATGTCGCATAGTTTAACCGAAATTGTCGCTTAGCGCACTCATCCAAATAGAACTTGATCCATGTTTGTCGCTTATAATACTTATAATACTATCAAGTATGCTACTACTTTTTTAACATTTATTTTGTGTGTTTTTTTTGTTGTTGTCATCGTAATCCTGTAGTGTCTTTTTTGATTTTTCGTTTTGAAATCAATTTTATGTTACTTTTTATATACATAGATTTTAATTTCTATATGGTTAATGAGAAAAAAAATTAAACGACACAATTTATTTCATACCTATATGTATGTACATTCTTACGGGAAGGTATCGATATGTAGGTATCTAGTACAAATTTTTTTAATTTCTCGCTTTCTTCATCTTTAAGGTAAAGTCAGTCTTCTCCAAACAATTCAGTCGATCTTTTTATTCAAAAATATATGAATTCATTATAAAAAAAAAAAAAAACTGGGGACGAAAAAACCCTGTATAGTTCGCCAAGCTACGGCCATGTATGAAAATGTTTGCATTTTGAATCTGTTTCTGTTGTGTATTATAGGTAGGTACTATACGAGTAATATTTTCCGTCTTTCTAGTGTTCGCGATGCATCGTAGAATTTTATGCGTGGGTTCGTTAACCTAAGAATTCAGGGTCATATAGAAGTCAAAATGCTCTTTTTTTAGTATGTACAAGGCGTAGAAAAATGCAGAAAAATGATTTTACACTAAGTAAATATAGGAACGGCCAAGGCAATGGCACTTGAGAAAACTGCATGTTGCGTGATTGTGGAACAAAAGAAGAGATAAATTTGGAATCTGTATATTTTTGGGACTGCCGATATCGTGAGAATTGTTTCGGCTTGTTTTTTTTTTTTATATAATGGAATGTTCAATAAACACTAACTAGAGAGATACCTACCTACCTAGAAGGATTTTTTTAGTTAGTTTTATGAGTGTGTATATGCATAAGTATGTATGTACGTGTATTCATAAAATTGTATGCATATGTATGTAACAATATTTATATTTAAGCTTTGGGTTTATCATGTTTTAATTTTAAATGGAAATATTTTTGATATTTGCAGATAGGGAAATGAGATATGTGGATATTTCCAAATTCTTTCGAATTCAATAAATGCCTTGAATGTTTTAAAGTCCCATTACCATTATCCTTCTTAGGTATAAAGTATTATTCACAACAGGATTAAAGTAACGAAATTTTAAAACAACTCCCATAATTTACCTAAAGGACTAGAAATAGAAATTTATTTGTTTTGCATACAAAAAAACTTTCGTTTTCACCACAATATTTTTTAACATGCTAAATAAGTCTCCAATTTTAATAAACACAATGGCGCAAAATTTTAAACATTTAAAACCTACTCTAAATCAATTTTAGAATGGGAGTCGACTCTAAATATTAAGTATAAAACGAGAACCGACTTTTTGTTAATTTTAAAGCACATAAACTATACTTTAACGTTTAAGAGCTCGTCTTACTTTAACAGCAGCAAATAGCTAGTTTATCTTTTAAAAGTATACTTTATCCACGTTGACAATGGTCATTTCATATCAAAGCAAATCGAAGAAAAATATTTTACTGATGTTTTATTCGATTTTTTGAAGATGTTCTTTGTAAATAGACTGAATCACTGAATATTATAAATTCGAAACAATCGTACGAAAGTGCTCTACGATTAAAAAATCTGTAGATACAAATGTACATATCTTATGGTATGCTATGCACGCGTGCCGAGACAAGTATAGCTAAATGAATCTGCACCTTGCAACAACAAATTGAGTTTTTTATGCTGTGGATTTGCGATTTATACTTTATTTCCATCTAAAATACTGTAAATAACTTATAAACAATCAAAATTTTTACCGAGGTATTATATAAAATGTACTTTTTTCGGCGAAAAATTATTTGGTTTAAAGTTGTCTGTTCTTTTTTACTTTTTTTTTGTGTTTTTGTAGTTGTGTGAGTTATGTATCTGTCAAATTAAGGGTTGTTCAACGCAAATTCGCTTAGGTTCTGTTGTAAAACCCACGTTAGTTAGAAGAGTTGTCTAACGTGATTAAAGTTATGAAAAAGTTAGACGAAGACTCCAAGCTAAACGACTGCGTTAAGTAGAGCCGGTTTTATTACTTAAACGAGAACTGTTTAAAACTTTGCGCCAACGTTAGACAACTCTTCTAACTGATGTGGGTTTTACAACAGAACCTAAGCGAATTTGCGTTGAACAACCCTTAATTTGACAGATACATAACTCACACAACTACAAAAACACAAAAAAAAAAAGTAAAAAGAACAGACAACTTTAAACCAAATAATTTTTCGCCGAAAAAAGTACATTTTATATACTAGCTCGGTACAGATTTTGATTGTTTATAAGTTATTTACATTATTTTAGATGGAAATAAAGTATAAATAGCAAATTCACAGCATAAAAACTCAATTTGTTGTTGCAAGGTGCAGATTCATTTAGCTATACTCGTCTCGGCCGGCGCGGCGGCGGCGGCGGCGCGCGTGCATACATAAGATATGTATGTACCTACATACATCTGTATTTACAGATTTGTTCATCGTAGAACACTTTCGTACGATTATTTCGAATTTATAATATTCAGTTATTCAGTCTATTTACAAAAAACATCTTTAAAAAATCGAATAAGACATCAGTAAACATTTTTTCTTCGATTTGTATTGGTATGAAATGACCATTATCAATATGGATAAAGTATACTTTTAAAAGATAAACTAGCTATTTGCTGCTGTTAAAGTAAGACGAGCTCTTTAACGTTAAAGTATAGTTTATGTCCTTTAAAATTAACAAAAATTTGGTTCTCGTTTTATACTCAATATTTAGAGTCGACTCCCATTCTAAAATTGATTTAGAGTAGGTTTTAAATGTTTAAAATTTTGCACCAATGCGTACGTGATGCATATTAAATTTGGGTTGAATTCTTGTAAATAATAAACAAAAATCGCAGTGCCACATTTCTCGCGGAGAACAAGGGCGAGAGCCTGGTGGCCTAAAAATTGCAACCATTTATGTGCTCGTGTTGTATGTCGAATCAGGAATAGAAACAAAATGCATAGCATTTAGCATTTCATTTTATCAGCGGAAACTAGAAACTATAGGACTTAATCCTTAAATAATTTTGATTCAATTTTATGTGGGTATCTACCTAATATTTGTTATTGATTGGAAGTATTAGGGAATTTCAATTCTTGAAATAATATTAAAATATACATATATATTATGACGTATGTATATAGGCAAGGTTAAAAGGGGTGCTGATACAGTAGTTCACATAAATTCGTCGGATCCATTGTGCTACCCAGACCGTACCTAGCACCCACATCCTACCCATAATGATCCCAGAAGAGTCATTATAATGAGGGAAATAAGTTGCAAACCAAGTTTCTTAAGGGAATCCACTCATTTTATTGTTTAAAATTATAAAATTTTGAAGAAAACTATAAGTGAATTGAGAATTACAACAAGCCATCGACTGGGGTTTGATGGTCTGGATAGCATATACCGGTGAACAAATTCTCATCAATTTAATTCCAATTAAGACCTTTTAAGCTTAAGTTAAAGAAGTTCTTAGAGTATATTGATCATAGAATTCTCAACAGCCGCAACGTGACGTGTAAATTGTTGACTATCTCTCCTTTGCGGTTTTGAGCAAACCAATGAATGCTGCTCTTTTCTTGATCTAGTGGTGTAATGGTACCAGTGGTCGGCCAGTTAACTTTTTTTTTTATCTTTGATTAGCGTTTAAAAATCACTTATTTAAGTTTTTGATACAGTTATCAGTTTTGATGATTATTTGAAATGTGTAGATTTGGAAATTCTAGACGAATTAAGTATATTTACTACATGAAACAAATTTATTTGCCTTTATTGAAATGAAAGTTTGATTATTGAGTAGTCGGCAGTTTCAGTAGTCGGCCGCATAGGTATCTAGTAGTCGGCCTCAATTCGACAATACATATTTTCATACTATGTATTTGTAATAGTAAAAAGTATCTAAGAAGCATTTTAGCATTTAATAACTATCAAAACATAATTTTAATAGAACAAGAACATGTTCGCCAACAACGGCCAGCACTCCTTAGAGGTTGTTACTCAACACAACAAGCTGTTCAACTATCGATCAACTTCAACCATCAACCCATACTCCTTACAACAGAAGCTTCTGAGAATTTCATTAATTTCAGACGGCTGGATATTGATAGACTTCACAGGGACATCGAAGAACTCTTACACGTTCAGTCAGGAATTTTCTAGATACCGAAATCGATGCAGCAATTGTCAACTTTGAACATGCCGTATCTGATGCCCTTGACAAGCAAAAACAGTCTAGAACGTCAAAGGATATCTATCTTCCCGAGGACGTTCAATCTGAATGCTCGCAGGCAACGCCTAAGAAAACTTCTCCAGCGGATCCATCAAAATGAGCTGAATACAACCAACAGAAACTACCAGATAGTTTGGATTGAGCTACAGCAAGTGAACATCATGTTCCGGAACTCTATTCAACACCACAATAATTTCCAATATTGATCCAAGATTGCAAGCAATTAAGCCAGGACCTGATACTTTCAAAACATCAAGAGGATAATTGGAAAATAGCTACAAATACCGGAAACCATCATCAGCAGTGATACTGAAGCTCTTCGGCCAAAGACAGAGTGGAAGCGCGCCGACTACTTCGAAGGAAACTTCACACGGAACCCACCTACTGACCCAACTTTTTTACAAGAAGTTGAGGCAATAGTTCACTGCAACCAAATTCGGATAAAATCAATTTTAATATCATCAATCCAGCGAATGATCCCATGTTCCACATTTATGCAATCTAGAGAAGGTTGTAGAAATCTAAGCCAAAAAAGTTTGCTGAACCAGATGGTGTCTCCTTCTACATCCTGAAAAGGCTGCCCACGCAGTAATGATTTTCCTCACAATCGTTTTTAACAACTGTTCCCCCAGAAGAGGAAAACAGCGAAAATTGTCCCAATTTCGAAGGAATGTGCTTCCAACCTTGTTTCCTAGTACAGGCCGATATCACTTATCAACAACATCAGCAAATTACTGTAAGAATAAATCCTCCGAAGTCTGAAGAAATTCTGCTGTGAAATCATAAATATCATCCCTGACATGCAATTCGGCTTTCGAGAAAAACACTTAACCTTGCACCGCAACAATTTGTGGAAATCCGGTCCTGAGACTCCCTGACGCATCCACCATAGCGGCAAAGCCAAGCGTCAAGTACCTGGGACTGCACTTCAACGAGTTGCTAAGGTTTAACCTGCACTCAAGAATTGTTCTGAAAAAGGCCAGCTGGGCCCTCAGCCGATTGCAGCCATGACTTAAAAGAAGATCAGGAGCTAGGGCTAGGAAGAATCGAAAAAATTGTCCTCTGAGGTCGGCCCGCCTTGTAGTTAATTACCAAAAAATAGTTTTTAAGTTTTTTAGCGAAAATACTCAAATATAAACTATAAACAAATTAAAAAATTATCACATAGTGCACTTACCTTCATTATCTTGCTAATTAAACCTTTTTTAAAAAATTACTTCCGCTATTTTTTTTTTCGAAAAAGCATAAAAACTAAATAAACGAAATCTCGACGCAAACTGGCATTTTCTACAAGAAAACCAGCAGCTGCAATTAAATGACATTTTGCACCCAGGAAGAAAAACTGTAAGCCTATTAGAAAATATTTGTTGCCTGGAAGTTGAACGAAGGCCTTTACTATTACGCTGTACTTTACGACGTAGTGGCCGACTACTGGATATGGCCGACCTTATGTGCCATCACCTATAAGAACCAAACGTTTGGTTTGGCCCGGATCAAGAGATAACAGATTTTTGGTCAGTCTCTATGCCATTTTGTTTCATTAAATATCATTGTGTTCTGGACCCATTGAATAAAGTAACAATGTTTGTTACGTTGATTAGTCTCAACTAGTTGTGGCAATGGACAAATTGTCTTGGCGGCTAGACTATACTTACTAATGTGCATACGTATTTGAAACTAGTGACAATTGAATAGGTATACCTATGTATGTATGTATATCTTACATATAATGTAGGTACCTAATGCTCTTAAATTGCAAAACCAAAATCTCCCAACCAACACTGGTTCCCTAATCCCTATGGGTATATATTGCTTGTGGACACTTGAGGATTTCAAAGAAGGTGATGTTATCTCAAAAGACCTCAGCAGAACCATTGAAAAAAAAAACAAAAACATTCACATTTTGAAATACAGACTAAATGAATTTTGAGATCATTTCAAGATCAAATTGGAGCCATTTTTTTCAGCTCCAAGTAGCAATTTAGTATTTAAAAAAAAAAAAAATTGATAGTCATATATATGTATGTACATTGTACATATGTATACTAATCCAATTGAGAACTAGATTCACCTAACATACTAACCATAGCTTAATAGCAAAGGTTCATATAATTGTTATATGTATAGTATATTAGTAATATCTATACATTATGTAGGTATCTAAACTTACAAAGTAAATTAAAAACCTTTTAGCATACGCTAAGAACTGGCTTCTGATGTCAATAGGGGTGTTCACATGGAGGAACATGGTTGTACAACATAGTTCTATAGGAAAATAACTGTATACACTACTTTGCGTTCACATTGAATACTGATGTTGTCGAACATCATTATTTTTATATCTTGGAAGTGAACGGAAGCAGTATGGCGATACAAATTTTGGCAGCAGTAATTATAAACGATATTCTTGAAGAGGAAGAGGAAGAAAGAATGAAAAAGCAAACAAAAAAGAAACGTTTATGGGTTAAAAAATGGATTTTGAACAGAAAGAAATACTCCCACACAAATTTGATGAACGAACTCAAGTTTTCATCAACATCGGACTACACAAATTTTTTGCGTATGGATGCTGCCACATATGAGGAACTATTAGCTATGGTAAAGCCTTATATAGAAAGAAAAGACACAAATATGAGGGATTCTATTTCTGCCAATGAACGACTATCCGCAACCCTAAGGTTCTTGGCCACTGGACGTAGCTATTCTGACCTGAAGTTTTCAACTCGTATCGCAAAGTCAACTCTAAGTGTTTTGATCATTGAAACATGCCAAGTACTACGCAAAGTATTAAAAAGTTTTATTAAAGTAAGTATCTTAATTTATATGAGTATTTTTTTGTATTTATTTGAGAATTATTTTTTACTTTGTTTATCTTTTCTCACATTTATGTTCTTATTTCAAACTTATGAATAGTCTGTGTCTTCCAACAGTTCTTGTAAGGAGAAATATGTCCTTTCTTGTTGGTTTACAGGAACCTGTTGCTGGTTTATAGGTTGCTGTTGCTGGCTTACAGGATGTTGTTGCTGGCTTACAGGATGTTGCTGCTGGCTTACAGTTCTGAACTGCTGCTGGTTTGTTGAGCTTGGACGGAATTGATGTGCATATTTGACTGGTGTTAAGTTGTAATTAGGTTGTTGACTTATGGAAAAATGTCCTGGTGCATACTTTGACATTGTTATCGGGTTGGGATGATATGAACTGAATTCATTTTCGTGTGACGTCTCGCTTGAATATGCTTCTGTTGATGGCGATTCTGTTTTCCTTACAAAAGTTGAAAAGTGTCGTTCAAACAAGGGTGACTCAGTACATCTTGAATAAGGAGTTGAACTCCGTAGTCGTTCATTACGAAGCACTGGTTTGTCAAACGCTTTACATGAATTTTCGTCCAATTTTCCCAACGCTCCTTGGTATAGAACTTCCATTATTGTGCGGTTTGCAAAAATTTGTTGGCGAGTTTCCAATTTTCTGTACATCGTTTCCCAAGAAGCACTTAAGGTTCTCGCTTCATCAGGTTTTTCATTATTTTTTTCAAATTGTTGTAAGGCCCTTAGGAAAATTTGATTTCGCTCACTTTGTGGTCCTTTTCCCATTTTTTTTCTTGATGATTGAAGTTCAAGCTGTAATAAAAAAAATATATATTATACTTTTAGCTTCCCAAAAATGAAGACGAATGGCGAGAAGTGGCTAAAGATTATGAAGAAATCTGGAATTTTCCACATTGCATTGGAGCGCTTGATGGTAAACATGTAAACATCATCAAACCCACAGGAACGGGTGCATATTATTTCAATTATAAAAAAACATACAGCATTGTACTCATGGCTTTGGTTAATTCAAAATATGAATTTATGATGGTCGAAGCTGGTGCCAATGGTCGAGTGTCCGACGGAGGTGTTTTTTCAAATACAAAATTTGGATTCAAATATGAAAACAATGAACTGAAAATACCACCTCCAGCAATAGTTGACAACTACCAAAACGAGTTGCCTTACGTCATCGTTGCCGATGACGCTTTTCCATTGGGTGAACATTTGTTAAAACCGTATAGCAGTCACGGATTGACAAAGAAGCAGGAAAACTTTAATTTCCGTCTGTCACGAGCTAGAAACGTTGTGGAAAATACGTTTGGAATAATTTCGTCACGTTTCAGAATTTTACTGACGACGATACACCTTAATCCTGATAAGGCAACAGATATTGTTCTTGCAATTTGTTACCTCCACAATTTTCTAAGGAAAAAAATTGCAAGAACATATATAGGAAGTACCGACATTGAAAACTCAACCGCTAATAATGTAGTTGGAAGTCTCATCCAGTTGCAAAGTGGAAAAAAAAGCAATGCATCTACTCTGGCTAAGGAAACAAGAAATAATTTCTGTGAGTACTTTGCATCTACGTCTGCACATGAAATGTATTAACCATCTTTTTCTTATTAAATAAAGTTTTACTTCAACTACACTTATGTTGTATGTTTGTAATACTTACTTCTTCATTCTGGTTTATGTTTTCTACTCCATCTTCTTCATCATCCATAGTGGAAACGCCATCGATTTGCTCCTCATGATCTTCTAAAAACTTAAGTTCGTTGAAGTACCACAACGTTGGGGAGTACAAATCGTCAACTCCAGCACCTGATTTTTTACTTCGTTTTACTTTTTTTAACTCGCGGCGGAAACAGGATCGGATTGAATTTAATTTTACTTTCAATGTTTCTATACTTGCATTTTCTTCCACTTCTTTATATTTTGTTAGGAGTTTTTGATAAGATTTGAATTTTAAATTTTTATCTTTATAAATTTCACTTTTTATTTTCCACAATTCTGGTAAATTTCTATAAAGTTCAAAAAAATCTTTCCAAAACTCATTATTTGGTATAGATGCCATTTTTCCGTTGAATGTTTTTTCGCCGAAACAATTTACCGAATGAACAAAAGACGGTTTTCACATTGAACTTCCGCCGACTTATTTTTTATGTCTGTGTTTTTTCTCTTTCGCACTTGTTTGTGAAAAAGAGACGAGAAAGTGAGGCAGGTTTTTTAAGACAAATTAAAAATTAATGGATTTATATTGACGTCTCTGTGTTTTTTCTCATTCGCTCTTCATGGTAAGAAAGAGACAAGAAAGTTAGGCAGGATTTTTAAGACAAATTGAAAGTTAATGGATTTTTTTGACATTCGTTTTGTTGACATATTTCACGACAGTCAACACAGTTATTTATTTATTTATTATTGGTTTGTGTTTTGAGCTTAAATTCATTTTAAATATTATTAAATTTTGTAAACATTGTCAATTATGACAACTACTACTACGGATTCGAAGAATTTGATCTCTGTCAAAAAAAAAATCGATTTTTTTTTTAAGAGATCAAAATCTTCACACAGAAATTGATTTCTCATGGGTAAAGGAAATCGACATAAGTCCAATGTGAACACCGCCAAAATAACAAAGTTGTCAACATCTGTTCACACAGGTTGGTTGGTTGCATGAACCACCCAGGTTTTCAAAATATTTTGAAAACCATGCAACATTGTTCGGTTTTGCGTTCGAATGATAGAACATTGATGGTTATCGAACCATGTTGTACAAGATGTTCTTCCATGTGAACACCCCTAATTTCCTGCGCAGTGATCATGTGTTAATTTAGTTACAATTATCCTGCTACAATGCACGCGCTTCTGGATGCACATGTGGCCATTTTGTGTATCTTATATATTGTTTGGTTTAGTATGTTTACATGTACGTATGTATCTTTTTTTATTTCTTTCATTTCTTTGCTGTTTCCTCTTCGACTTTCCGTGAAATGAATATACAAATACCTACATACATCGTTCTACTCTGTGTACGACCATGATAATGGTATAGAGTTGCATTGTATTCGCGTCGCGGCCTGACGGCGCGATGTTAGCCCTACACCAACACGATATTTGGTTTTCCAGAATTTCGGGTTTTTCTTCCTCCCCCACCTCGAGCATACACGCATATACCTACGATAGGCCATCTTTTTTCACAGATATTTTTAGATTCAAATTGTATCCACAACACAGTCACTGATGAACCATTGAAAATAAATCTAAAAATACAAATATGCATGCATACGCCACTATGAAGAGACTGAAAAAAAGAAACAATAGATAAAATATAAATGAAACGACCCCCTCCGGCCCCAAATTCCCTTTGCTACCAGCAATTTATGTATCCCAAGCTAAGTTATGAAAAACATTTTAAGGTACCTACTAGGTATTTAAAAAAGGGTCTAAGCTAGTGTTGTGTATTTTACCACATTCGCCATAATAGGAACGTAATGATTACACCGGTTTTATAAAAGAATACGTACCTATAAGAGGAAGTAGGGTACATTTGGACAATAACAGCCGTTTAATTCGAAGTCAAACACATTTCGAACAAGCTCATTTTTAATTTTAAGACTATTATCTAAATGTAGGTTGGTAGGTACTTACTTTTGATGCTTTGACAGATATGTCCGAATAACGGGAACTAAGGTAGGGCTTTTTTTATAAGTTCAATACGGTATTTCATTACCTTATTTTTCAATTATTTTTTTATTATTAGATATAGCTTAAAAAAAATTGAAATTATGTACCTACCAATAATATCAATAATATCTACAATTATTAAAGCATGGCCTTGCTGTCTGGGTAATTGACATCATCTATGTATATAAAATACAAACCTTTTAAATAATACAAATCAAAATCTGGTTTAAATTGTGTAGTCTAGATTTTCAATGAAAAATAAAAACAAAGCATCAAATGCGCTGAATTTAATTAATTTTCGTCGATTGGTGTGGCAAATTATTATTGTTGCTAAAAAAAAAAGCAAAAAGAAAAAAAGCGATACAGAAAATTATGTACGTTATAATTATTTTGCAATCCTTCGGCGTGTCTTACTAAAAACTAAACAAAAAACTCATAATCAACTGAATGTACGAGCCCAAACTCAAAATAGTTGGTCTACCGAGGATAGAATGCAAATATGTGTTCATTCTTAACCTATTTCGAAACAAAAACTATTTTTTGATATACATATAAAGTCCTATTCATTTTAAATAAGAAAAGTGGACAAAAAAAGAAAGTGGCTTAATAAAATATTGATATGGAGTCTCTTTACAAAACTAAATAACGATTTATACACATTTCTTAGATGCAAAATAGTTGGTCTATGATTCTTTATGTTGATTTTACCACATTGTTAAGCGACCTTTGGCCTTAATCATTGCTTCTATAATGCACCTTGGCATAGTGTCAACTAATTGTTGACACTCTTCGGCACCAAAAGATTCCCAATTATTTGTAATTGTGGATCTTAAATCTTTAAGAGTCCGACGCGGTTCCTTTCGCAATTTTTGCTTCATCGTGTGCCAAACAGTTTCGATTGGTGAAAGATTAGGGCTGCTGGAAGTCCATTCCAATAAAGAATTGCTTCAGCAGTTAACCATATCTACCATTGTTGACCTAGCCGTATGACAAGAAGCACCATTCTGTTGGAAAATATACTCCGCATTGCTATATTGAAGACGTAGTATTGACGGAGGCAGCTCCTGTTCCAAAATGTTGCGGTACTTGACAGCATTAGCTATCCCAATTACAAAATGCAAATTACTCATACCACATCCAGACATGCACCTCCATACTATTAGAGATACTGGGAGCTTTACGGTTTGTTTAAGGCAGTCCTTGTGAGTTGTGAAATGCTTCTTTAGCATTTTTTATCACTGGTCCTCGTTCATCACCAACACAAACTTCCAATCTGTACTGATCACTCCAATTAACGGACCGCCATTGACTAAAAGTCCAAATTTTTAAGTTGTTTGGCCCACTCAATGCGCCTTTTCTTTTGCTTAGGTGTCAGTAGTGATATTTCTTTTGCCTGCGTTTTTAATGATTTAAGTTGTCGTAATTTATGCAAAACTTAAATATTTTAAATTAAACCTTATAAAATTTGTATCCAATTTTTTTTCATCATCTGCTTACAACTGTCCACCGAAACACTTTTTTGAATTTGTTCTCTCCACTGAACCGTTATTGAAGCAGATAAATATCGTCGATTTTCTTTAAAAATTTGGCAATCGCGAGATTTTGCTGTTAGTGGATGTCCCGTTCTGTTGCATATATCCACATTTCCAGAATTTTTAAACTTTGTTATTATGTTCTGCACTGACGAGGGCGGTAAATTAAAATTTTCAGGAATTTCGTAGCTAGACAATCCTGTTTCAAACGCCTTAATCATTGATTTCCTTAGGTCTCCTGGATAATGCAACGCCACGCGCCAGGATTAACATGAAACTCTCGCTAGCTTGTATAAAATCATACAATCATTAATAAAACCAGTGCTTGTCATTTTTTTAATAACGGTTAACTGAAACTATATTTAAATAGTCTTAGATCAACTATTTTGCACCCAAAAAAGAGTAGACCAACTTTTATGCTCTTATCTTTGTCTGAGATGAAAGGAATATTGTTGCTATTTGCTCTCTCAAATTTTGTTTTGTTAGGTCTAATTTACTCTCAGTGAAACTACTTTATTAAATTGACAACATTTTTTAAATGAACAAAAGCTGACTGCCACTAAATTTAGGATATATTATGAAGAATTAATGTGTTATTAAATGAATAGACCAACTATTTTGAGTTTGGGTCGTATTGCTCTTGCGTATCTTACTGAAAACTAAAATAAAAAACTCGTAATCAACTGAATGTATTGCTCCATCTAAATCAGAACAGCAAATTGAATTTATTAGAACAAATGCCTTAAATTTTTTTCAAGTTAATTACTTGAGTTATTTTTGGATCCTTCGACATATGTATGTACTTTTTTAGCTGATGAGTTATTACATGACAAACAAGTTTTAAGAACACTAGCGTAAGGTTTCAGTCCAGTTAGTACGATGCTGCAACTGTTTTAGTATGGTACTAGGATATACACAATTTGCCAATTTTAATCATTTGGCATCATACCATCTCTAGCATATCATTGAAGCTAACATCATGGAATAATTAATATATTTTTTAGTATCGTACTTAACTTAAGCCAGGCCGGTTTAAAATATTGCCATATTTCTCATATTTTCACAGGGATTTAGCTTGTCCATGGATTGTATAATTCATTTTAAAACCAGATACTATGTTTTCATCAAAAGCTTATCTTTGTTTAGATTAAGTAAATCTAAATCTAAAATAAATGAACGTTATTAACTTTGACAGAAGTGTAGATATTATTTGTTTTTGTATGAAGAAAGATACAAAAAATTGAGTCTCGATTTGTAAAACAATTGGTTGCATGAAAATTCTTCAAAATTAATTTATAATCTGCTAGACTAATGAAATAAATTTGTATGGTAAATCTTCGAGATTAAAAAAAAGTTTAAGGGTTGATCACACTAAATTTCGGGAATTTTAAATATAGTGTTATATCTATCATCTTAGAGCACCAGGTGGTACTTGCGTAGATGGGTTGCCTTTGTGTTTGGCTTAGTTAAAATATGAAGAATGGTTTCTGCTTCTCCTTGAAAAATCACCGATGACGCAATAAACGAAATTTTACTACTATAATCTACGAACTATAATCTATGAACAAACCCCACCTCTTGTGTTTCTTTTTTGATAAGCAAAGCACATTTTAGCTGTCACTTGACTCACACAATTCGCTAACACGTATTATCTGTAAAATTGTCCACTGTATTTACTTAAAGTTATTTTTTCGTTGAAGTTACAGTAGTATCAATGTGCATTATAAAAGCCAACAGGCTACGGCCCACGTTTTTTTTTTTGAATTTCTTACCGTAGTATTTGCTTATAGAAAATAATTTCAAGAAACGCATTTAATGTCATGCCCTCATCCAGTTGAATACTTTCGATAACGACAAAAGCCGAGGTCTTTTCGATTTCTCAAAAATAACTAAGTGTGTTTATAACTCCTATTGAAACGACATTTCTCATTAACAGCCTTATGAATGAAAACAGACTTTCTGCTCCTTAAAACACATGTCCTCCTGTACTTTTAATATGGTTTGCCTTTATTAATCGCATCACCTAAGCACTTCATTATGATTGTGGAAACTTTATAATATTTGTAAGTGCAGCGTTCAGCCACTGATTTATTAAATTTGATTTCTTGTACCTATGCTTGTATTTGGAAAATACGTAAGTATGTGTGTTAAGCAATCAACTGAGCAAATATATTTCGGATCTTGAAAATGTTTTAACACTAAAGTAACCTCAGAAAATGTTACCGAGCGGACGCTATTTTCCCCTATATTATCAACCTCCACTCTTCACTCCGCTTTTCTGTGGCACATTTAAAGAAAATAAACAAACAATCGGAATTTAGATCTCCCTTTTTTGACTGTGCGTCTCCACTTCTATTTCTGTATGAAAATTGTGAAAATGGCGATCTTACTCTGTTGTTTTTTTTTATTTAGCAATATTTCATGGCACGCCAACTATTAAGTTGCAGTTTAGACGGTTTTAGAGCGGAAACGCAATGAAGCCATTTGAAACGAAAGTACAGAATAGAGAAGTAAGAAGCATCAAAGTGTTGTGGCGTGGGTACTCTTCAAAGAATGTATTTGGTCACGTTTTGTTAGAGAAATGAATAGACATTAGACAACACTTGAAAAACGAGAAAATTTCAATTAAAGCAACTTCTGTTTGAGAATTTTGTTTTCATGATTTGACAAAAGAACGCAACTTTTTAAGAAGTGTGAAACTATTTTGAAAGTAAAAGGAATTTTAATAAAGTTATCTAATTCTGTTTAATGTTCAAGAGTTCAAGAGACTTGAACTAAAAAATGCGTTTTGCACAATACGGCTTTTCTTGATTTAGATTTGCAACGAGGATATGTATTAGGTACACTTTATCAGGGGAGACAAATTACAAATATTGAATTTCAATCTACAGAGCAAACTAATAATTATTTTCAATTATTGAAAAAGGTCACCAAAACTATCAAAAAATTCATTGCGTGCGTTGGTATTTAAATTTAAATTATTTGAATAACTCAATACCTTTTTTTATTTTTAACTTTGCACGTATTAAAGGGATGGACTACCCTTTTAAAATGTTTGCGCATAGTACGAGCTTTAAGAAAATAAAGAAGGATTTAAGAGGAGATACCGATGCACATTTGTTTTTAGGTTTTGGATATCCAAATGGGTAGGAGAAAAAGAACTAGGTAGATACAGAATTCAAAATTTAATGGGGCTAAAAAAAATTTCTTAATACGAGTAGTACGTCCCAAATTGTGATCAGGGGTAGACTGATGGGCATACCCAGAACAGCGGGTATTACGGTTCATTTTGTTATAAGGAAGGAATAGAACTGGGTATTTCAATGTTAATAAAATTGATGGATAGATAATGAAAAACAAGAAACATTGCGGCGATTCTCGAGAGATGCAAATGTTTCTGTAACAGTTCTATCACCTTTCGTTTTTAAAACTTTTTCTTGGTTTATATCTAAGACACTTGTAATTGGATGACTAGCCCAAACATGAGAAATGTACTCAAGCTTTTTACGATCTAAGAGCTTTACACTGAAATTAATTCCTATGTAATATTGATAAATATATTTTTAAAGACTTTTAACAAAACAATTTTATCGTTTTGATAAAATTTTATCAATTTAATAAAATAATTTTGCTTATTTCACAAAATTTTAATAATCTTGCATGATTTTTATCAGTTTAACAAAGAAATGCACTACAAATAATATTGTCAGTTTCACAACACACGTGTCGTTACTAACACATAATAAAACAGTGATTTTTACATACTCACTACATTTTTTGTAGAGCAATTGAAGTGTATGTGGTGTCTACAGAAGTTTAATTTTATAAATGTTTGTCAATGCCACAAGATTTTCATTAATATTTATCGTCAATTTTACAAAAAATCAAAAAATTTAAAGAATGTTTTAATTGTATTGAAAAATAGTTTTCTTGAAGTTTGGTTATTTTGTAGCACTGATAGAATAAAATTCTAGTATAGATACAACTATTTTGTAAGTGATTTAAAAAATAAATAAATTTGGTGGTGCAACAGCTCGGAGTGAATCAGGACCTAGTGACTTACAACTCTCAACCATTCCTGTGTGCGTGTTACCATACCAGGAACGGAGGGGACCTACAATTTTCTACCGATTCCGAACGGCTAATGAGCAGCACTTTCCATGACAAGAGATACTCTTGGAGAATTTGTCAATTCCTCGCAAGAGGCAGTACACCCCTGAAAAAAAACTTTGCAGCGGCTAAGAATCGAACTCGAGACCTTCCGCATGACAGTCCGACGCACTAACTATTATGCCAAGGAGTACTACTAAAATGTAAATAAATTGTAAATTGTAAGTGATTTAATTCCAAAAATAAAAATATATACAAAATTGTAAAAATAAGAAAAGTAATAAAAGATTTTACTGTATGTACAAAATTTTTAATATTTCAATTATTATTTCCATTATACAAAAACATTTTGTTGGTATGAATAAAAATTTTGTATAACATACTTTTGCCTGATGTGTATGAATGGCAAAAATAATTGTTAAGTGAAAAAATTGTTTAATATTGAGCTTAAAAATCACTTCGTTAGCTTAAAATTAAAAATTCATTAAAAAAATATGCAATTTTTTTAAAGTTTTTTGATGCTTCTGTATATAAATTTTATTAAAATCCGTTATGCCGGAAATGAGAAAGTCAAAACTTGAAAAAATATTTCTATCACAGGCACAGTAATGTCTTAATTTCAAAATTTTTACTTGCTACATATGTATGTACATGTATTTATATGGCAAGTTACGGATTCGTAAAAAATTCGAACTCGAAATTTTGATATGACATGATGTTACGATGATAGAGAAGACGAAAAAAGTTGGTCTTTGTTGATTTTCTGTAATTTTTTTCTAAAGTCTAAAAATAACGGAAAATGCCATACAATTTTTTGTTTCAATTAAAAAAAATCGCAAAATTTAATTTAGTAAAATTAAGCTAACGGTTGAAAAAAAACGACATTATTTTTCGTGTTTTCGATTTTCTCACAAGCTGCTTTCGATCAGTTTTTAATACAGATCATATAGATCCTTAAATTTGAATTTGAATAATATTGGTACGTGTTTAAATTTTCAATAATTTTTTATAAATTTTTTTTTGTTTCGAAAACCCAATGCCTGATTTTAACAGTTTTTCCATACTATCTAAAAGATGCATGAAATTTTTTTTATTTCTTAAATGAATATGACCAACACCATATGATGATGGAATGAAATTGCATCATGTTCGCTAAAATATTTTTAACACCCTAGCGCCAAGACTAGTTGACTCGTGAGGCGGTAAAAGTAAGAATGCGAGCAAAATGTTTTTAAAAATTTTAAGTAACCAAATATAGTATTAAAATCCTAAAAATCCAAATTTTAAAAGCCAGAGGTCACACTCATATGAAGCTTGACGTATATATCATGCACTAATAGAAATAAAGAATCCAATTTTGAGTGCAAAAATATTAATGTTCTGAAATATATACATTTATTTTTTTTATAGAAATTACATTGTAATAACATAATAATGCTTTCTTTTACCAAAACAAATTCTATATAAGGTAGGTGCGGGTAATAAGGCCTGTCGGCTTATAAGGCCTAAATTTCAAAAAAGGGAGTTATGATAGTAAGGCACTAACGGCGAGTCTACTATGTAGCTAACAGTTATAAATGATTCATCAAACCTGTCGATACTAGTTCGCTCGCTAATCGTTATCAGTTTTGTGAAATTTAATATGAGAGGTGATTGTGATGTCCAAATAATAAGAAATAATCCTATTGAATCGTAAGTAGTTTTTCTAAAATCGTCCGCGTAGATATGAAACTGACAATAAGATAAAACAGATGGCAAATCATTAATAAACAAAGTGAACAGTAAAGGCCCAAGGATAGATCCTTGGGGAACACCAATATTGACAGGAAGGAACGAAGAAATTTTACCATTACACGATACAGCTTGCATGCGATTGGTTAAGTACGAATAAATAAGATTTTTGGTTGTGTCGGAGAAATTGAAATAAGTCGTCAGTGTATCACATACGATATTAGATTTAACGCAATCAAATGCTTTGGAAAAGTCAAGTAAGGTTATCACAGTTGTACTCGTATAATTATAGTCTAAATCCTGTCTTATAGTGCGATTTGATAAATTTCATTTTTTCTTTTGAGATCTTCAGAGACTTTTAAAAGGGCTGAGATGCAGCTATGTCCAGATCTAAATCCCGATTGAAGTGGGTTAAGAAGACGTGTGTCCTTAATATATTTTTTTATCTGGTTACTTAAGATGGATTCAAAAGCCTTGGATAAAAAAGGAAGGATAGCTATGGGTCTGTAATTCTATTTTCTTTCCTCGCTTAGGAATGGGGATAACCTTGGATTTTTTCCAGGAAGTGGGATAGGTTGAGGTCATTATGATAGTGTTAAAAATGTGGGTTATGTGTGGAAGTATAAAAGAAAGAAGAATTTTTAAAAAATCTGGACGAATGTTGTCAAGTCCAATCGATTTGGTTTTAATAGAAAATATTGCTTTACCTATTTGATATTCATCTACTGCATTTACAGAAAAAGCATCGATTCTATCGTTCTCTGAAATACCAGATCGCCCAGTAGTGAATTGGGTTGGGGGAGTAGAGTACATTCGATTTAACTCTTCTAAATCAATATTGTCATTGGAAACAGAAGAATCTCCTCTTAGCCCAATATTCTTGACTTCTTTCCAAAAAAACTTGGAGGAACGATCCAAGTTGAATCTGTTATAATAATAGTTGTATTTTGCTGATATTAATAATTGTGTTACAAGGTTACGGGATGTTTTGAATTTTCGTAACATTTCTAGACAATTTGACGGCAGGCCTTATTATTCTCCTTACTTACAACAATCAGAAGAAAAGCGATTAATTACAGAGAAACTCCATTCAACAAAGATCTGTTTGACAAAGTTAAGAATGCAATTAAGGAAACCGAAACACACAGAGTTAAAAGTGGTGGTAAGAAAATCCAGGTTAGTATTACTGCCACAGCTGTGAGGTAGACAAAATTGCTGATATAAGGCAGTGTTATAAATGCGCCAGGTTGTATCATGAAGAGTGCGTTGGCTTATCAGCGGATGATTTAGACAATTTTGACTGTCCTGGTGGCTGTTAGACAAAGAAACAATGTCTTGTTTTTAAAGCTTTAAGCAATATTAATTTATTTATATTTTTTTTATCTCAATTTTGATTTTCTATGTAATTTTTAAAACTTAGGCCTTATTACCCGACTATAGTTTAATAAAGCCTATTGACAAGGTTTTCAAAAATGTTGAATTTTGTTTTTGTTTAAGGCAGAAGTTGCCATGTTTTGTTCTTTTTTTATAGTAATATATCTAATATATTAATTAACAATGAAATGTGTCCATTCTGATAAATAGTTTTTGTTTAATTTGAAATCTCCCTTAGCTAGGCCTTATTACACGCACCTACCTTACATATATGTATGTATACATACATACATATGTACTGTACTTGTACATAATGCGAAAATAAATCAGCCAAGTAGAATATTTAAGCTCTTCTCAATTAGAATACTTGAATTATTGACTCCAAATTATTTTAAATAGCTTAATAAATAATAAAGCCTAACCCCCAGTTTCACAGTGAGAGTTTAAACTTAAGTTCTGCTGAACCTGAACTGGAGTTTAAATTTGAAGTTCAACTCGTCCGGTTTCACAGTCTTATCTGAACTTCAGTTCATTAAACGTAGTTTAAGTAAATTGTTTTCTCTTTCTATCTAAATCAAAGAAAAAACAATCAAGGAAAGTTTGTTGTGACCTGTGACAGGAAACAAAATTTAAAAACGAGAATAAATTATATTTTCAAATGTTTGAAGGGGTTGTCGAACTGAGATTTAAACGGCAGAATAGTGTCGTTTAACTTAAACTACAGAATGAACTCTGTTCAAGGACTGTGAAACCAAATTTATTGTTGAACTGAAGTTTAAACCAAAAGTGGGGTTTAAACTTCCACCGTGAAACTGGGGATAAGACTATTTTGAATAATTAAATATAACACGTCCTACCAAATAGTGTCTAATATTCGCGGACATATCTAACAGTTATCTAAACTACAATGTTCCGCACAATTTTTCTCCTTAAAAGCAGTCTTCGCTCGTTCTGACATGCTAAGTACATGCTTTTGTCGGGGATTAAAAGCGAGAAATTACCAAGCTTTACAGAAAAATAAACTTCTTCTCTTTAAATCATTAAGACTTTCACTTTAAAAAAAAACTCAGTTGCTTTCTTAAAAATCATAACACTTTTTAGTAGTGTTGTATTGAAAAGGCTTTTAAATTAATCTTGTGTGATTTTCTTAGATTTCGTCTGTTTTTTTTATTATATTGCAATGGCTGGTTATTTTAGAGTAGACTATTGTAATATTCGTGGACTGAGAGCGAATTTTCTGGCTGCGTGTATCCACACCGTTTCTAACAGGCTAGCTGTTTTGGCACTGAGTGAAAGCCAAGTAAGTGAGGATTCCGATCCTGCTGAATTTTGTATTCATGGGTGTAGGGTGTAGCTTGGTGCCATTATTCTTTTCCCACCATGGTCTCGCCATATACGTTAGGAATGATGTTGCATATCAGCTCTTAGCACAATATGATCGCTGCACTAACTCCTTTTTCAATTTTATGTGGTTTAAATTTTCTATTAATAAGTACATCATTCATTATTGTTTTCTTTATCGAAGCCAAAATATGGATAGAGTTTCAACTTCTCACGAATTTGATGCTCTATACGATTCCATCCAAAGAACTGTTTTCTTATATCGGGGAGAGTACGATAACTTGGCCGCCAAGATTTGATAACAGATTTTTGTAGAGGGATCAAAAACAAGCACTTTTTACTATGGGAGGGGGTGCTCTATCTCCCCCCGCTTAGGAGGTAGGGGCACTTTTAGAAAAAATGGTTTAAATTGAAAATATTAAAAAACAACGGAGAAACGAAAGCTTCTTAATGACCGGCAGTATGGCTTTCGTAGCAATAGGTCCACTGGTGATTTGATGGTTTATCTAACCGAAAAGTGGAAGAAATCTTTACATCGTTTCGGAGAAAGTAAGATTACTGCACTAGATATTTCAAAGGCATTTGATAAAGTCTGGCACCTTGCTCTCTTATCGAAAATGCGTGCTTTTAGAGTTCCTTCTTCGTTGGATTACAAATGTTCTTTCGAACCGTTCAATACAATTTGTATTGGACGGATTCAAGTCTGAAACTCACAATATAAATGCCGGTGTGCCCCAAGGCTACTTATTGTCCCCGGCTCTCTTCCTCATTTTAATAAATGATCTCCTGTCTACAACTTCTAATTCAATTAATTGTTTCGCTGACGATAGTACTCTCATATTCGTTTCCAGACTCACATCCTTCTCCTTCAAATGTGTAACTACAACGACAAAATATGATAAAGCTCATTAAATTACGACCAAAACAGCATTGTACAATTGGGAATAATAAACCGCGTCGAATTTAATGCTTCGAAAACCCAATTCTGTCTTATATCGTTAAAGCGAGATTTACCCCCCTTGCCACTATCTATGAGTGGCACTTGCATCAATGAAACTGAACATCTCGATATTGTCGGTATGTGCATCACGAACTACTTCTTGTGGAAGAATCACATACGCGATGTCGCTAAAAATGCCGCAAGATGTGGATTTTCTGAGACGGTGCAAGAAATTTTTCTCTCCTTCTCATATGGCTACAATCTATAAACCTGTATACGTCCAAAATTTGAGTATAACTCCCATCTATGGGTTGGTGCTTGGTGCTCCAGTAACTCACTTAAGCCTCTTGGACAGTATACAAAGAAGAGCTTTTAAAATGATAGGTGAAAATAACATCATTGACTCATTTACGTCACTCCAACATCGTGTCGTAATGTTTCTTGCCTCACCCTTTTTTACCGATATTTTAACGGACTATGCTCTAGTGAAATAGCCAGCTGCATTCCTCCCCTTAAACAATTCAACCGTAATACTCACACTTCTAGGAATGCCCATCAGTTTACCTTTGAGCCTAACTTCGGCCGTACTGTGAAGTACTGAGATTCGTTCTTCAGCCGTACTAAGCGAATGTGGAATTCCTTACCACGCTCTGTCTTTCTCAGTCATTGCATTGTTAAAGAATTCAAAACCAATGTACACCGCCACCTCCTTTCTAAACCCTCCCTTTTTTACTTGCGATATATGTAGGTACTATAGGGCAAGTTCTGCATTTGGAAAAAAAATCGAACGCGAGATTTTCATCAAAGTTGACATTACGATGATAGCGAAGACGAATAAAGTGGGTCCGACAATTCCGTCTGTCTGTCTGTATGTCTGTCTGTCTGTCTGTCTGTATGTCTGTACCTCGAACTACAGCCTAAACTACTGGAGGTATTTTCTTCAAACTTGGTTCTTAAGGGTCCTCGGTGAATCCCTAGAGGGGAAATTGAAATTAACTAACGGTACCCCCCATACACCCGAAATGCAAAGTCTTATTTATCTCGAAAACGGCTCTAACGATTTTGATAAAAAAAATTATATGTGAAATTATGGACATGGACTATGTATATTTTCGTAAAAAAAATTCACCAGGAGCCCCCTTAAGTTTAAAATAATATTGTATAAAAAAGTATTCGAAAAAAAAATATTTATTTTGTTTTTTGAAAAAATAAATTCCAATTTATTTTTTGAAAAATCAATAACTTGAAAGCGTGTGACCGATTATTTTTTGAAATTATTTCCTAAAATCTAAAAACTTAAAATTGGCATCCCATATTTTGTTCTGGAAAAATTTGAAAGAAATTTGTTATATAAGAAATTACTTTAATAAAACGATTTTTAAACTTTCTTTGCGTAAATTCATACTTTTCCGGAAATCAGACGGCAATTCCATGCATTGTATTTATAAAATGTATTTTAAATCCCAAAGTACTCTTACATAAGAGCAAGTTCGTGCGATCCAGTCGTGATGCATTTTATTTCTTAATGCTCACACTGTGTCTCTGGCATATTAAGGGCATAAAAAAACCTTTGAGTGTGCGTTAATTATAAAATAAAAAAAAGTTATGACAAAGAAAAACCTTTTACTTTTTTAATGAATCAAAGATCCGCTTATTCAAATTTAACATAAGAAGTGAAGTCTCATCTATCACTAAATCCTTTCAATCTCGGATCTTGAGAAATACACAAGCATACAAAATTTCTCAAAAATTTCCCGAAAGAGTTTATTGCAAAAGAAAATGCAAATTGCGGAAATAAAAACAAGATAACCGAAAGACGCCACTTTCCCACGATATGCGAACATCCTGAGAAACTATAACTACCATATCGATAAGATGACTACACTGTTAACTGGCCGATATTGGATAGATATTAAATTAGCATATCTTTTGATAATTTAAAATATGCCTGCTTGTGCAAACTTACGTGCCGAAGAAGGAAAAGAAAGAAATATGTCTGCATTATATGCAGTTGCACAATAATTTGCATATTAAAAACGAAAGTCGTCCTGCAGATTATGGGGATCTCGATGTTTTGTTCAAGCTGTGCGGTGATTTAATTCTGTCACCATAGGTTCTAGAGGATGTGCATTCATTTTGTGTGTTCCTTTTACAGCAGCACTATACGGGATGAAGATTTTTTTTAATTATTTACCCATTCTTCCGAGAGATGCTCCCAGGGTTAAGAGTTTTTGTGTTCCTGTTCAATAAGAATAATATGTGCATGTGAATTAAAAATTGCATAGTTATTTTTTTTAAATCGTCAAGGTAGAAACATGTTTTTAGCAGTAGAATATGTAAATGAAGTGAAATGTGAAATGATGATGATTATTAAGATTTTTCAAAGGAAGTTGTAGCTATTTCCCACGATAGGTCATGGGAAAGGGTGTCGTGTTAGACTAATTTTATAAAAGAGATCAATAGATTTTTTATTTCAATTCTGATACAGGTAAATTATGTAAATTTTTGAATAATAATTTGTTACTAAAATTACTTAAGGAAATAAAAAAGACCGCATAGTTAAACGTTTTACAGATTTTACAAATTTTCCGTCGTTAATTGAAAAGTGGATTCAAATTTTTGATTTACAAAAAAAGTATTTATACACTGAAAATAAAATCTAGGTATATATGATAAAAATGTAGGTTGGTCTGTTAAAAATTTTGTCAATATACGTCCAACAAAACGTTTTATCAAATTGATAAAAATTACAGAAATTTGTTGAGGTAACAAAAAATATTTTGTTGTATCCATAAACTGATTTGTTGAAATAAAAAAATATTTCGTAGAATTTACGAAATTTATTTGTCATATTAACAATTTTTTTGTTGTATCAATAAATTTTTTTGTTAATGTTACAAATTTGTGTTTTTTTTATTATCGGATTAGCAAAATTGTTTTGTTAAATTAAAAAAATATTTTGTCAATTTAACAAATTTCTTTTGTTGAATCCACAAAATTTATTTGTCAGTTTAATATAGATAAATGGTTAATTTCAATTTGACAATTTTTGTATTAATAGTTTTTTTTTTTGATTTAAGTCCATAAAAATTGTGAGGGCGTAATTTCAGTTGATTTTACATCGATTTTTTGACAAAAACCAAATATGAGCTATATCATATACGAAACAAATGTCATGATCAAAAAAATATTCGCACAATCTTTTGTTTTCCTTACAAAATAATTTTATCTATGATAATTTTATTTTATCAATATTACAAAATAACTCAACCTCAAAATAAAAATATTTGTCATTTTAACAAATTGTTTTCATTTTTTGTTAAATTGACAAAAAAAATTAACAAAATCTTTGTGTATTGACAAACATTTACAAAACAGATTTTTTGTAGATACAACAAACATTTTGTTTACTTCACAAAAAAGTTTGTGGATGCGACAAAAATCTCTGTTTTATTTTGTTTTATTAACAAAACTTGGTTTCTTAAACTGAAAATATTAATTGTACTGCATATTTTGTTAAACTGACAAAAAATCATGCAGAATTATCAAAACGATAGAATTGTTTTGTTGAACGTCAACAAAAACATTTTTATGAATATTACCTAGGAATTTATTTTCAGTGTACATAATAAACCTACAATCCTACATCATATCATACATACATAATGTCGCAAATTAAATGTTGTTAGTTATGTTATTATTATTGCTTAACAAGTAGTGATATACTATGAACAAGGCAAGCTTAATAGTGAGTTTTATTGCATATTCTCAAAGAAAACCTTTTATAGTTTGAGATTATTTGTTTAATAAATAATTTTTGTTTTAGTCTAGCACATAATCAAAATGATCTACGAAAGATTGGTAAATTTGGCATTTGGGAATTTTAAAATTTGTTCCCGCAAATCAAAATGCTTGTTCTTTTTTCACCATCTTTATCTGCCGAAACAACTCGATTTCTCTTATTTTCACTGAGCCTTACAAATAATCAACTTTATAGACGACTTTAATATATACCACCATAATTTATTGATTTCTATATATGAGCCCAACTGTCGTGCCTGGGCGAAACGCATTTGGACTAAAGGTCGCAAAAACTTTCAATTGATTTAATCAATAGAGTCCACAAAAACAATAAAAAAAAAACTATATATTTTTCGTTTTCCTTCTTTTATTCATGGTATGGAATCTCAAAAATAATAGACAGCATGTATGGTTATTGATAAAATGATTAAAAATAGAATTTGGTAATATTCCTTAATGATCAGTTTTGTATAGTTTTGATAAAAAAACAGCCAATCACGTTTATTAATTTTTTTATCTAACTTAAATTTATAAATAGGTAGATAAAAACTTTTATAGAATTAAAATATAAATAAATATTCAAGAATAAACTGTTTATTAAATACACTAGTCGGCATAAGTATTTTGACGAAATAAAAATCGTGCATTTTTCAGTTGAACGTTTTTATATATAACTAACACAAACTTAAAAATAGTCAAAAAAATATTTTTTCATAGAAACTTAAAAAGATATAAATAAATTATTAATTTCACTCGTTGGCATAAGTATTTTGACAAGTAATGCATTATTAAGAAAACAAAGTTTAAATTTCACAAAAATAAAGAAATGAAGAATTTAGTAAAATGTATAACCTCCTTTGGCTTCAATAACTTTTTGAAGGCGTCTCGGTACTGAATCCACTAAATTTTGAAGAATATCTAGAGATATCTCTTTCCAAAGGGAAGTTGCGTCAGCAATTGTCTCCTCTCTGGTTTTATTTAAAAAAACTGTTCTTTTGCGTTTCAAAAGAGACCAGACGTTTTCTATAATATTTAAATCTGGACTTTGAGGTGGCCAGTCCAAAGTAGTAGTAGTAGCTTTGTGGCGTGGGGCATTGTCTATTGCAGGATGAATGATTCGCCAATAAGCATATCTCCGGATGGAAAGGCATTATCATTTAGGGTACTAACATATTGGCTTTTGTTCATAGCCGGTGATGGGAACCAAGTCACCCAGCCCATTATAAGCAACACATCCCCAGAACATGACAGAGCCTCCACCGTGGCTCACTTTTTGACAAACGGGCCTTTTTTTTGCCTTACTACCTTTGGCAATCTTACAAAAAATTTATTTTTTGATGAATTATACTCAAAGAAGCTTTCATCTGTCCATAGAACGCTTCTCCAGAACTCCTTTGGCTTGTGCAGTTGTTCCTTTGCGAAGGCCAGTCTTTTAAATTTGTTTACCTTTGATATGTACGGCACGTCCTTAACTTTAATTGTCTTGAAATCTCCTTCTTTTAAACGTCGTCGGACAGTACGCTCACTGATTGGATTCTTGGCCGTCAAATTCCATTTATCTGCAGCAGATTGAGGCTTCACAAAAATATTTTTTTTAAATTCCCGTAAAAGGATTCGGTCTTCAGTGGGCGTTGTTTTGCGCCTAGCACCCGATCTTCTTAAGTTTCTTATGTCATTATGCTTTTTAAACTTATTAATTTGATAGTGCACAGTTTGACGTGACACATTAAACTCATTTGCAATGTCTTTTACTGCCATTCCAGCGTTAAACTTTGCTACAATGGAAGATCTGATAACCAAACTCAACTCCACTGTTTTAACCATGTTTTTTTAATAACTTTTGATCAAATTTTATTTTTTATTAACGTTTCACTTCAAATAAAGTTTAATACTGCATAAGTTGCTTGGTTTTCACGTGCAAAGTGTAAAAACAGGTACAAAAAGATTCCGTCAAAATACTTATGCCACACAAAAATTCTTTGTTTACATGCATTTTTATGAGCCAAAAGAGAATGCAAAATGTAAACAATACAAAATTTGGCATGCATAGAGCTAAAAACATATTCTTTGTTTTGCACATTATTTTTTCGCCGTTATTTAACGATAATTAGCAAAGTGTAGGTTCAATAGTCAGAAAAAGGTTTCGTCAAAATATTTATGCCAACTACTGTAGATACATACCTAATGGGTATTCAACACAATCTTATTTACACTTACTTGAAATAGGAAACTCTACAGGCATAAGCATTGACGTTTCCAGTGTTCTTGCGTCATGTAGTTTTGTACTAGTTTTGGAGAGAATTGAAAGTTAGGATAACCTTAAACCCATTTTTTTGACGTTTAATACATTGAAACCACATGAAAACCACACTGGATTTTCGACTTTATTGTTCAGAAAAATTTAAGACATAAGAACCTAATTGCTACGTTTCAAAAATCAATTTTACTCTATTCCCTTAGGAACAAAAAATTCAAAATACAGTGCGTTGTTTGATTTTATATTACGGCTTAAATGTGCATATTACCTACACTTAGAAGATGTGTTTTAAGAATATATTAATTTTCTAAATTTTTTGAATTAAATTAGCATATTTGTTTAGGGGCCTCCAACATAGCCTCTGCTCAAGCAGTAAGTTCCTCCAACCAATAGGGAGGGGCCTTCAACAAGGCCTTAAAAGAACCGTAGATTTCTCCAATTGAGCTATAAGCTTCTGCAACCGAGCTATGGGATCACAAAAGTTTTTTATTTACTGTAGGGTCAAATGAAATCCAATTACATTAATAACTTTTCTTTTAAAGAACAAAAAGTACTGCAGAGGCTCTAAGGCACTTTTTTCTCTTCCAGGAACCTACCCTGCAAAGTCGTAGCCCAGTTCGACCCTGCATCTAACTGATATCTTTCGTCCATGGGCGAAACGCCATTGGACTACCCCCATAGATCATAAAAAAACTTGAAAAATAAAAATAAGTTTTCGGAAAAACCTATGGATTATGCTTCGGATATTCATACATATGTATAAAATATATATATACACAATATATAGTCACATAGTAAATATATACCCGCTTCAAGCAAGTACTCAAGATTTAGCAACCCTTAAAAAAAGAATGCAATTTTATAAACATTGAAATAGATAGGTATCGCTTATCTCAATTGATTGAACACCCCACCCCATTGATCTAGTTATATAAAGACGTTGGGGGTAGTTTTTGCACCCTGAAATCTAATGCCAAATCTTAAGGAAAATCATCCCCTTTGCACTTTTTTTTACCACACAATTTCGAATACACAAACATTTTTTAAATGAAATGTTTGGTCGCATATTATGTATATCCATAATCGCAGAGCTGACATTCAATCATTCCTTACATTTAAGTTATAAATTCCTGTGTTCAGAAGGGTATCTTAGTTATTGCAGCTATAATTTTCAAATGGTTGTACTACATATTTTTGAGAAGAAATTGTGAACATGGAGAGAAAATAATTACATTCAGATAACCTTTTTTAAAATATAAATATAAATAGAAATAGCATAAAGGTACATTACAAGTTCTGTACTGTAAATGAGAACTTACAATAAATAATATGTAGCATTGTCCATGGTTTAACAACAAAATAGTAAAACCTTAAACAACAGTTACGTATTTAATGAATGATTTAGGATTTCTTCAAGATGGGGAGAAGGGGGTATTATTAAAATAACTTAAACGTATTACTAGGGAAGAAGGCATTTTTGGAACAATAAATTTTTGTTGTAGGTGAAAATACATATATGTAATTTTATGACTTTATTTATTCTTTTAGAAAAGGAAATAGTAGATCTTAGAATATAAAGTCACTTAGTAACATTCGCTCATGCGAGCTAGGTGCCCTGCCCACCGGAGACCGGAGTCTACCGAGCTTAATTTTTGTCACGATATCTGCTTCAAGGTAGATTGTGTACAATTCATGATTTTACCGTCTCCGGAATCGTCCTTCCTCACATATGGGGCCAACAATTCTCCTTAAGACTTTTCTCTCGAACGCAGCTAAGAGGTCGGAGTGCCTTTTGCTAAGCACCCAAGTCTCGGATCCATATGTGAGTACTGGCAGGACCATGGTCCTGTACAGCAGCAGTTTTGAAGTTATGGTGAGATTTCTGGATTTGAAGAGCTTTGACAGACTATAGTAGGCTCTGTTGGATTTGAGAAGCCGCCCGCGTATTTCTTCTTCTATATTGTAATCGGCTGCTACTATTGACCCAAGGTATTTAAAGGATTGCACCACTTCAAATTCGTGCTCCGCTACCTTGATTGTTTGACCAACTGTTCCTCTCGCATTCGACGCCACCATGTACTTTGTTTTACCTTCACTAATGTGCAGCCCCAGATTTTGTGCCGCCTGCTCGATCTGGATGAAGGAATCGTGTACAGCTTGTTCGGTTCTTCCGATGATGTCAATGTCGTCTGCATAAGCCAGTAAGTGGCTGGACCTGTTGACGATGGTCCCTCTTGTTGCCGTGCCAGAGCCACGGATTGCTTTGTCCAACGCCAGGTTGAAGAGGAGGCAGGCCAAACCGTCCGCTTGTCGGAGTCCATTAAAGATGTTGATTGGTCTGGATAGCAATCCGGCTATTTTTACTTGGCTTGTTACGTTGGTCATGGTCAACCTACATAGTCGTGTCAATTTATTTGGGATGCCGAATTCTCTCATGGCTTTGTAAAGTTCTACCCTGGCTATGCTATCATAGGCGGCCTTAAAGTCTATAAACAGATGGTATGTTGGGATGTTAAATTCTAGACATTTTTCCATCGCCTGCCTAAGGGTAAAGATCTGATCAGTTGTTGATTTGCCTGGAATGAAACCACACTGATATTATCCGATGACGGTTTTAGCGTATGGGGTTATCCGGCCTTGTAGGATAGAGGAGAGTATCTTATAGGAGGTACTCAACAACGTGATACCTCTATAATTGCTGCACGTTGTGACATCTCCCTTCTTATGTATGGGGCATATTAAACGGATCGTACCCAGAACATCGTTTTGGAGAAACGTCTTTAACTGATTTAAATATCGATATGATTCGGGATTTCCCTGTTGGGGATGAATTGCATTTAATAGACTTAGGAATCACAAAACGTTTATTAAACGGATGAAAAAATGGTAAATTAGGAAATGCAACCAGATGGTCTTCTCTTATGAAAAATCAAATCACAGGCTACTTAAAATCCGTAGAGAAACCGGTAGAAATTCACCGCGTTATCCGTGGAATTGATGAAATGGCATTTTGGAAAGGCACGGAATACCGTATTTTTCACTTGTATACATATAAGCGTCGTTATCTTGAGAAGATTTTTGCCAACCAAATACTATCAACATTTTTTGTTATATTTTTGTTCTATAACGATTTGTTCCTCAAAATATCATTTGACTGACTAATTAGACACAGCTGAGGAAATGATTTTAAATTTTTAAAGTTATTCGTAAAACTATACGGTAGCCAACATGTTGTTTGTAACATACACAATTTATGTCATTTAGTCGATGAAGTTCGCCATTTTGGACCCTTAATTTTATTTCGTACTTATCCCTTTGAGACTAAATTGCACAGCATCAAAATGGACTTGCGAACAGGTCATTTACCTCTTGCACAAGCAGGGAAAAGAGAAGTTGAGAGGGAAAATGCTATGCTCAAAGAAGTTACAAATGAATCAAATACGAGTATTTGGCCTATTTTGAAAAAAAAAAAAAAATCAATTCAACGACTTTTGATAATAACTACACATTATATACAGAAATTATATTCAAAGATTTTCTTATCAACAATTCAGAAGGGAACAATTATTTTTTATCTGCTGATTTAAAAATTGTTATGACCAAATATATAGCTGTTGACAAAAGAAATGGTAAAACGTATATTTTTGGATCGGAAATTGAAAAGCTTAATGATTTTTTTGAATTTCCATTTCCATCGCGAGTTCTACACATTTATATCGTAAACTCCACATTTTTACGACCAAAAATGTATTCGATTCACTGTATTTAAGCAAAAATGTACTCTTTTAAGATATATAAATGACTATAATACCGATATGGACGAAGAAGATGAACAACTTGAAAATGTATCTTATGTTTTTATCCCTCTAAATCATACTTTAAAATAACAACAAATAATTTTATTTTGTTATAAGCTTTTTGTAATATATATGTACATAAGTAAATAAAAAAAATATCCCTACTAATATTATAAATGTGAATGTAAGTTTGTTTGTTACGCTTTCACGCAAAAACTACTAAACCGACCATCATGAAACTTTGTACACGTATTCTTGGAGGTATTAGAAGTAACATAGGCTACTTTTTATTTAAAAAACCGGACGGTCATGTCAATATCCATTCTGATTGACTATAGTTTCAACTGTTTGAAATTTTTCTATATTTATTGTTTTTTTTTCTGTCATTATTATATGAAGTATAATTACTATTTGAATATTTGAGGTTAGGTGACATTTTTGGGATTTCAATTCGTTTCCTGTTCTTCTTTAAAAATGCCTCGGAAGCGGAAATCTGGTCTATCCAAAAATTCATCGCGGGCCCGTGCAGCAAAATTTGCACGAAATCAAGAATCTTCTGTTCACGCAGAGCTGAGAAGACAACAGCAAGCACAACGGCAAAGGGTTTTGAGAGCAGCTGAAACGCCTCTTCAGGCGCGAGTTCGCTCAGAAAGACAAGTTGAGCTGCAGGCAGCTAGAAGAGCGATAGAAACGCCAGAACAATCACAAGCAAGAAGAACTTATAATGCAGAAATGCAGACCATGCGCCGTCGAAATTTCATGCGTATAATGATTGGTCTGTATTTAATGGTACTGGGTTTCAATATGATCCTTCAATTGAATATCACAATCATCCTTTAATTGTTATTGGCCCAATGAATAAAAATGTCAGTACTGCGATGCTTTCAAATGGAAAGATGAAACTGCTGGAATGTTCTGCTCCAGTGGTAGGGTTTCACTTCAATTGCTTGGTGAACCAGTACAACTCTTGCTTTCAAATGACATCCTTTGGCGTTGATAGAGTGATAAGAATGCCTGGATTTTCACCAACTTTTACTGTACAAGGGCAGATATATCATCAAATTGGATCACTATTTCCAGAAGGTAATGTTCAGCATAAATTTTTGCAGGTTTATTTTATGGGTGATGAACAAAATGAAGTAAACCGTCATTGCCAGTATATTGAAGGAGAAGAAAGAGAAACTGTATTAAAAATTCAACGAATGTTACACAGCCACAATGTTTTGGTGAAGATCTTTAAAAGTGCAATAGACAACTGGCCTTCAGATAATTAGAAAGTTATCATTCATGCTGATCGCACTCCACGTGGCGAACATGAGAGGCGTTACAATGCGCCGATGGTCAATGAAGTTGCTGTTTTGGTCACTGGTGACCCATGCTCCCCACGAGACATTGTGTTACGAGCACATGATAATACGCTAAAGCGTGTAGCCGATACTCATAAATTTTATGATGCTTTGCAGTACCCATTAATTTTCAGTAAAGGTGAATCAGGATATTATTTCAATATTCCAGTCGTTAATCCAACAACGGGACAGTTTCCTGTATGGACTTCTATGCGTATTACATAATGCTTCGAGAGCATGACTTCAATCTGCTTCTGCGTACAAGGCAACTTTTCCATCAATTCTTGGTAGATATGTATATTAAAGTAGAGAGCGAACGTCTTCGTTACATTTCTCTAAACCAGAAAAAATTAATTAATATTAATTAGCTTTTACCCGCACCTAATTAATATTAGGTGCTACTATTTTAATAGGTGTCGGCAAGGGAAAAAGTGTTATCATACCTCGGATTCCAATTATTCCCACTAACCTAACATTCCAATTCAAAAGGGTTCAGTTTCCCGTTAAGCTTAGCTTTGCTGTTACTATAAACAAAGCACAAGGGCAGACATTACAGGTTGCGGAAGTGCATTTAGAAAAGCCATGCTTCTCTCATTGCCAACTATGTATATGTAGCCTGTTCGCGAGTGTCTAATGCCCGGAATATGCACATATTTGCACCAGACGGAAAAACTTATAATATAGTCTACAAAAATATCCTAGATTAATACGCTGTATTTTATCTTTTTAAATTGTTAGACTTCGAAATTATTTATTTTTGTTACAGTGAAATATATTTAAACATTGTTGTTGCAATTCAATAAAGCATATTTTAAGTTTTTTAAACTTCATTGTATGTAGTAATTTTTAAAAACTGATAATCCCATCTAAGCAATAAAATATACGTATCATATTGATTCATTTCTATTGTGATGATATCTGATACTTATTCAATGACTTAAATGCGGGCGAAGCCGCGGGTAAAAGCTAGTAATAAATAAATACGAGAAAATAAAAATTATTTTTTTTCGAATTTAAACTGATGAATAATAATCTTCTTTTTGTTAATAAATAAACATACGAAAATAAATATAAATTATTTCGATTTCAAACTTAATAATGTTTGAGTAAATGCATTTAATTTTCATCGCTGCCTTCTTCGATATCAAAGTCATTGTCGTTTATGCTATTCATAATCTGGTCAGTTAGCCTCCTCTTTGACCTGGAACTTCCATCGGCAGCAACTTTCGCTCTCTTTCGTTGACCAGGGTGACGAGAATCATTGGCTTTTAAGTTTTGTGAACAGTTTTTTGCTCTTCCCTGAAAAAAGTGCGAAAAAAGTGTTTTGCGGGTGTTGCACTTGTAGTTTTGCATATGACAAATTTAAACAAATTTGGAAAAGTCTCATGTTTACACAATGAAAACTTCGTTCCACCAGTATGAATTGTCCCAAGCCAAGTAGTTTGAGACCAAAATGTTTTGTCAAATATTTCACTCAACAATTCTAAGCAACAAGTGCTCAGGTCGTCCTTCTTTCGTTCGATCCCAATGATGCTTAAACAAAACTTTATAAACTTTTGTTTATAAACTTCGTCATTCAACGAGGTTTCAAGTTTCGTTAGACAGTCTTCAGATATAATTTTTTTAAATGGCATTAATTGCGATTCATCTAAAAGTGATGGATTGCAATGAAAACAATGTGGACATTTGCCGGCTCCATCACTTTTTCCTGCCAAAAGCATTTTCATTCCTTGCTGTAACGTAATGACGTGGTTCGACAATTTGGTAAGTATATTCATGATATTCGGATCACCAGCACTAGATGTCATGTGGTTAGGATTTGGTAATCAAATTTGGGTGGCTTCATTTTGTCTTTGGATATTGTTACTCTCCGCGTATACATCATACAAAATTTCTTGCAAATTTGGCTGTGCAGTCGCTGGTATTTTTTCAATAGATGGTGTGATGATTTGCTGATTTCCAGAATTATGGTATTGTAGACCAATATAGTTTGACGCTTTTGCCTGTTCATAGTTCCCATCGGGTATTACGATGTTGACGAATCCATTGACGCTACTCTGCTAGAAACACAGCATTTTGGTTAAGTAAATTAACAGAGTGCTGATTTTTTCTTGTGAATCGTTTCGATTTCTCAATTTCGGAGTCGGAAGTTCCACTCTCAGAATTGAGCAATCTATCCGCTTCAGCGTTCGCTTCCTCCCATGTATCAAAGTTTCTTTTGATAACTTTTTCTTTCCCAGCGAACCATTCCTTCGTGTCATGCACATTTGGTTTACACGAAGGGTCAAACCTTTTGGCTTTTGGACTTTTTCGGGGCCAAAAAATTACTTCATTTTGAGTTACTTTGAGTACTACTTCAATGACACTCTTATGCTTGACGATAATATACATATTTCTGTAGATAAATCTGAGTAGATATGCACAAAATATAATTTTTTTTTTTTACTTTAAAGATACTTCCAAAGTTCTACGAATACAATTTATGTTATTATTAAGAAGCAATTATTGGCATCTGAAAAAAAAAAAAACAAAATATAGCATTTTTAAAATTATTGGTTAGTTCGAGTAAGTGAAATTTTATTAAATTTAAGTACCAATATGATGCCCGAAAAAACGAAAATTAGTTTTATTTTTTGCGCACGAACTGTAAGCTTGTCTTAGAAAAAATCCATAAAATTGTTTAAGAATAAAAATAATTTAAGAATTGCAAACTCATCTCGATATTGTTTTATTCACTTGTAACTAGTGCACTTTGTATTTCATACGTACTTTGTTTCACTCTAAATTAACTTTACGTTAGTTCATTTGAGTAGCACTTTGAGACAAGTTATTTTAAGTATCACAGTGGCACAATGGGCAGAGCACAAGCACGGCAAGCGAGAGGACTCGGGTTCGAACCTCAGTGGTGGCACAGATGTAAAAAAATAATTACTGTTGTAGCGTTGACCTCTTTAACTTCAGGTTTCGTGGGTTGAAGATCTTTAGTTTAAACTTTAGAAAGTTTGTAGTTGTCAATTTCAAATAAAATCACGTTTGTATTTTAATATACATAAATAAATTTTGACAGTTTTATTTAAAAAAAAATAATGTAAAGAAAAAAATTAATATTTAGGAACAAAAGAAAATAATTAAAATTTCAAAGTTAAGTAATTAAA
Source organism: Chrysotoxum bicinctum (assembly GCA_911387755.1). Classification (NCBI taxonomy): domain Eukaryota; kingdom Metazoa; phylum Arthropoda; class Insecta; order Diptera; family Syrphidae; genus Chrysotoxum; species Chrysotoxum bicinctum. The sequence continues at coordinate 144,120,586 of OU426987.1, read as the reverse complement.
TAATCAAATAAGGTGGCACGATTTAATGTGCGAGTTTTAAAGACGGAGGAGAACCCGTCCGTTTAATAAACTCTCAAATTAAACTTATCACCGATGTGCAAACAAAAGCACTAAATCACTTAAGAAAGTATTATAAATCAGGGTTTATGTTATTAAAGGCAGAGGAGGAAACCCGTCCGTTGAATAATAAACATTAACACAATAAATATTCTCAAACTTCAAGTATGATATTTTTCTATCTGGACAATGGATTACCCGACTGTCCTAAGTAAAATATCAGACGAGAATGAAAATAAATCGACTGAAACTCTCCTTTTATACTTTTTGTTTATATTACTCTATTGTCAACTTTTGTTATTTTATTTTTTATTACTTAGAAATGAGTTTTTTTGTTATTTTTAATTTTTAATATATGAAAGCTTTAATTTTAATAGGAATAAGAATAAAATAAAAGAATAGTTAAATAATATATGAAGTGCTACACTGTTAAATTCTTTCATTCCAGCAAAAAATCACATAAAGAGTCGAATGTAGGGGGGGGGGGGGCAAAGTAAAAATGAAGAGAACTCCAAAATAAATCAACAGTAATAAAAAAAACAAACCAAAGTTAATAAAAAAACTTTAGTTTTATTGTTTCTAAAATTTTTTATTAGAATTGCCGTTGCTCGTTAAGAAGGAGTTAAGAAGTATTTAAGAAGATGTAAATAACTACTTAAGAAGGAGTAAAGAAGTATTGAAGAAGATGTAAGGAACTTTTTAAGAAGGAGTAAAGAAGTATTTAAGAAGATGTAACTAACTACTTAAGAAGGAGTAACTACTATTTAAAAAGATGTAAATAACTACTTAAGAAGAAGTAAAGAAGTATTTAAGAAGATGTAAGGAACTATTTAAGAAGGAGTAATGAAGTATTTGAGAAGAATGATATCCCGATTTAAGAACATTTTAAGACTCAATTTATCTTCTTATTTCCTTCTATCGGACCGCCCACTTGCGCCTTTTCTCTACTTAATATGAACTTAAATTAAGTAATTCTGTGCTACTTGTGGTAGTATACGTCATATTCTTTCTTCTGTAAAACACCATTCCCTGTCCATCTGACTTCTTGAAGAGCTGTTATATCAGCTTTATAATTTGGCAGGGTATCGGCTAGCTGCTGAGCAGCTCAAGCTCTATAGAGCGATCGTACGTTCCGTAAGAAAATTCGTAAATCGTTTTTCCGTTTTCGTTGCGTGGGTTGTTGTCGTGAGATCAGTCCGTTTCCGAGGCCTGTTGTCGGTCTCATAATTCTTTTAGTTTAACGCGACAGGGAATTAACCTGTCGCCAACCTGAGGAACTAGCCTGATCATATTAGTCAAACCTTTTTAAAAGGCTTGTTTCTAGCGGCCGCCGCGGAAAGGCTATGATCACACTTCGACCAGTCCCGAATAGTTACGGCACGTGCATGTTTTCGTATTTACATGTTATTCCCCCTATTCGTCTGATGGCTGACCGCTATATTTTTAATATTTTATAAAATTTATGTCATGTTAAAGCTTTCAATGAGATATTTCAACGATAAGTATCATCGAAATTCATAAAAGACTTAAATTTATTAAATTGTACTTAGTAACCTTTTTGCAATAAACCGACAATACATAAAAAAATGTTTCAATGTTCTCCAAACTCAAAAGCAACACAAAAATATCACAAAATGAGCTTCTGGAAAAAGTTAAAAATACCTTTTTAAATATTTATTCGCATTTAATCCAACCAAGAACATTTTGGTTGTTTTAGACCGATAAATTACTTTTTTTTAGCTGATATATTTTTGATTTTTCTGAAAAAGTTTTTATAATAATATGGCTCTTAATAATAATACATGTTGATACACTCCACACAAATATCAATTTTTTAACTTTTTATTAAAATTTTCCTTAAAATATGGTGTCATAGATTAAGGTGTAAAAAAGGGAGTAAATTGTCGGAATATAAAAATGAAGTCGATGTACTATGTGCATGACGTAAGCAGATTTATAAATTTTGAATAATAAGGTATTCTTTAAGGAAGTTTTCCATTTTAGTTGAGTAAATATTGTGTGTTTTTGCTGTCTTATCAGTTTCAACAGCGACATCAGATCAGACATTTTTACTATTCCAAAGTGAAAGGGCTTCCATTCTTCAATATGTATGTGGTATTCAAACGAAATCCGATAGCTTCATAATTTTTTAAAGAAACCATTTTGGCTGCTATAAGAATTTTGAAAATTATCAAATTATCGATCAGATATTAAAGTCGTCTCTTAATTTGATTTTTGGTAAGGCCCACTATTTTATTTACTATTAAATTTAATCATATACTTAAAATAAAGAAAAAATAACTAATTAAATGGAAAATCATCATTCGGGATCAATTTTTCATACTATAAAATATCAAATGCCTGTCACACAAAATAATACTTCTCTGAGAGTTCTATTATCCTGTGATAGATGCTAGTAAGTAACAATATGCTGTGGGCGCAGCGTCTCTACACCTCGACAAACAATACAATAGGTGCGTTTTATTATTCACAAATCTATCTGGATCCGGATCTGGATCTTGCCTTGAAAATAAAACGATACGGATCTTAGTGACAGTAGTGTTATAAGCCCGTCTCTTTTTATCCTTAGGTTTGTAAATTTTAAATTATTTCTTGTCTTTTTTCTTTACACTATAACTTGCACTACCTTATCATAAAAGCCATCTACTCGCCAGTGTAATAACTAATTTTTGGATCTTTGAAATAGATCCCGATAGAAAACAGGATCCCAAATTGTTTTTGTAATACATGTTAAAACTTAATCCAGATCCGGATCCCGATAGATTTGTGAATAATAAAACGCACCTAATATCATCTATGCCAATGCAACCATAAATACTTTTTTGTTACTAATAAATTCATACGCAAACTCAAAAGACCTTTTTTATTTCGTATCTTATTTATTCTCAGGGTCTCGCAACACAACTGGTGTCAGAAGTTCGATTTTCTGAATTATTGTTCCAAAAAATATATGTCATAAATTAATTATTATCAAAAATTGTCATAAATAACTATATTTGTGCTGAACTGTGTGATTATTTTTGTGTGTGCTACAATCGAAGTATTTAAATAACCTTTTCGAACCAAACAAAATTGTGAATTATTGGAGGCCCATGGAATAATTGAAAATTTAAATAAAAAAAGGAAACAAGTTTACAGAATAACATATAAATACTGACCTATTACACTTGTGCCTTGTGCGTAAGGAACATTATCATTGCATATAAAAAAAGAAAACAAGGGGAAAAAGCGATAACGATCAAAAACAAGAAATTATCATCAAAGTCATCATGAAGAATGAAGCAACAGTGGAGTGGACAGTTTTAACCATGTGGTTTAAGATTTAAAAAAAAATGTAAGCATATGTATTACTATTATTATATATGTAGAATTATTGACTCAAACTAGTTTTTTGACCTTTAGTTCACAAAAATTAAATAGCTAACCCCCAGTTTCACAGTGGGAGTTTAAACTTAAGTTCAGCTGAACCTGAACTGGAGTTTAAATTTGAAGTTTAACTCGTCCGGTTTCACAGTCTAATCTGAACTTCATATCAATAGAACTTAGTTTAAATAAATTTAATGAATATAGTTTGGCAGCATTATACGTCATTCATATTAAACAAATATGTATTCTGTATTGTTGAAAATCGGGGAAGTTTATTTTGTTTAAAAATACCGTTGTGACCTGTGAATTTGAGACGAAAAATTACAAAAATGGAAAGTTGTATCAAGAAACCAATGATTGTGCAAAAAAAAAAAGAAGTAATAATTTTTAAAAAGCAGACGTAGATTTGCTTATGGAATTAGTGATGAAAAATAAACACATTATAGAAAACAAAAAGACTGATAAAGTGCAATGGAAAGAAAAAACCACAGCATGGGAGTCCATTGCTAATGATTTTAACTCCAAGAGTGGCTCCCATTACCGATCATCGGATGTATTGAAGACCAAATACGGAAATTTGAAAAAAAAGAACCAAACAAAATTATGCTTCTGAGAAGCGAAAGCTTTACGAAACTGGTGGTGGTCCTTATGAAATAAAAACAGATGCGTTGGATAGTATCATTTTAGAAATTCTTGGTGACCAGGCTCAAGGACTAAAATCGGTTTACGACAGTGATATTATAAATCCAGAAAGTAAGTAGTATTTAACAAGAATGTTTTTACAGCTTAACTAATTACTTTAATTTAATTTATAATAAGATGCGATCGCAAATGAAAAAAAAACAAGAATGTCCTGTTGAGCAGGCCGAAGAAAAAGAAAACCAGAGCCAGGGATCAGTAGATTGGATGAACGAACCAAATACTAAAAATATTTATGAGACAAAAATTCCACAGTTCTTACGAGTACTGCTCGAAAAAGAAATTTGACTGCCGACAAGTGGCAGGAGCTAACAGAAGAAAAATGCAAGTTAGCGAGACTGCAACAGGAAAAACTAACACTTGAAATTATCCATATAAAAGAGGAGCATGAGAAAAAAATGGTAATTTTCGATGCTGAAGTGGAAAAAATAAAAAAGAAATTGTAAAGATGAAACGAATGCGTCCAACGTTACTTTTTTTTAATCAATATACATAAATATTATTTGTCTTTATTTGGTTTGCATTTTAGTTAAAGTTATGTTTGTGTTTTTTTTTTTTTTTTTTTAACAATGAAGTTCAGTTATTTACTTTGTTTGCTTTTTTTTCGTGTTACAATAAACTACATTTACATAAAAAAATGGTATTTTATTAATCTAAAAGACTTCTGAAATAGTCATCAACAAGTATACGTCGAACAGATGTTTTTTCATTCTGAGAATTCGAAGTTCTTTCATTATCATTACAATGATTTATTGGTTCATTGAATAAATTGTCCAATTCTGGAGGATCTTCTTCATTGTTTATACAACAAATGTTGTGCAGGACGGCTGTTGCAACAATGATGCTCTGAATTGTAGGTAATTTAACTTTTAACTTTGTAGATAGTATAGGACACCTTCTTTTCCATACACCATAGGAGCGTTCAATGCTATTTCTTGTTCGAATCTGTGATGCGTTGTATAATGTTTCTTGAGGATTGTTTGTATTGGTAGCCACTGTCCGCCACTATGAGATAGTTTCCAAAATCTCTGTTTTCAAATCTTGCACAGATTCTAGAGTTCTTAAAAATTGTAGAATCATGACTCGATCCAGGCCACCTTGCAACTATGTCCATTATTTTTAATTGTGAATCACACATGGTCTGTACGTTGATAGAAAAATAGCCTTTCCTATTTCGAAATATTTCGCCATTCGCTCCTCCTAATAAAGTTTATGAAGAATATGTGAGTATATTTACAAATTTTGATCTACTTTAATATTACCTGGGGACTGAATCCGTACATGTGTACAATCTAAAGCAGCTATAACTCGAGGAAACCTCGCAAGTTTATAAAATCCATTTACAACTTCCAATTTTCCCTCATTTGTCATCGGGAACTGTATGTATTTTTCTCGAAGTAAAGCAATATGGTGAGAAACTATCTTGCAAATTCTACTGGCGGATGATTTGGATACACCACAAAAGTCTGCTGCAGTTATGAGCAATGATCCATTAGCATAGAAGCGCAAGGTTAGTAAAAGCTTGGTTTCGGCAGATACTGAATGGTTCCTGAAAATATTATGTCGGTTATTATTACATAGATTTATGTACATATACAGGGTGATTGGCATAAGGTGTGACAAAAAGCTAGGGCGTGTAGGTTGGACTTAGACAAGAAAAAAATCGTATGGGAGGGGGGGGGGTCTATTTCCCCCCGTTTAGGCGGGAGGGGCGATTTAAGAAAAAAATCACTTAAAACAGAAAAAAAATTATTAGAAAATAACGGTGATACCTACAGAGTAATGCTGAGGCATTTTGAAAAGCCAGAAATACATTCTTTAATTTTGTTTTTAAATAAAGTTGTTCGAGTGAATAGTTTTTGAAAAATTAATTTTCAAAATCAAAATTTTGAAAAAAAAAATGAAAATTTTTTTTTTAAACAATTTTTTTTCAAAATTTTACGTAATTAAGTGTTATTTTTTTATTCAATATTCAATGCTCTTTTTAATTTTTGATCAAACACAAAAAACCGGATGTCAAAATATTTTGTAGTTTTTGAGAAAATCAAAAATAACAAAAACTACTTTTGTTCTAAGAAAAGCCTTTTATTTTAGTTTTTACGTTTTTGGATTCTTATGTAGGTGAATTTACGATTGAAAGGATTAACTTTCTTTTTACTATTTTTTTAATTATCGTCTTATAAGCATACAATAATGTGACAAAGTACTGGATTAACCATATTTCACACATTTTTTCATTCAGAACACCTGCGTGAGAGCATTGGTTTAAAATTGACCTGACACTTTTTTATTATGGTGGGGTCGGCTTGGCTTAGGTGCATTTACGAAAGAAAGGATTTACTTTTGCCCAAAAATTTGAACCAAATAAAAATACTGAGAACTTTCAACAGAAAGAAATTACTATTATAGAATAAAAGGCAATTTCTTTTTGCAAAAATTAGGGAACAATATTTAATCAAGAATCGAAAACAAATAATTTTAAACTATTAATTACATACAGAACGAGAGGTCTATATTTTCCAAGAAGATGTACTAAAAATATCTAATAAACTAATAAATAGAATACAAAATTCTATAAATTTAAATTGTATATATGCTTATCAATCAATTCATTAGGATCTATAAATTCTAGACTATTCCTTATCTATAAAATCATTCACTGATTCATCAGTAATTTATCCTCTTATTGTGGTATACTGGGTAAAGATTTTTTGTCTACCATAAAGTAGAAATTTGTTATAGATCGTGATAATCAAGCAATCAACGATGGGACAGTACTAAATTCTTAGTTATGCTCAGGCGTTTTTTAAGCAACGCTTTAAGAAAAGTTGATGCAAACGGTCAAGCCATTGCAACAATTTCAAATATTAATGAGAGTCGTCAATATATTCGTATAGACAATATTAGCTGCGATAGCTATCGTCTGCTTTCGCGAAGACTTAACGAAGCAAATGTAGAATGGTATACCTACGAAAACAAATCAGAAAGACCTTTACGAGTCGTTGCAAGAGGCTTACATTCCTCATGTCAAAAAAACGATGTAATCCGTGATCTTAAAGAAAAAAATTACAAGATCTTAAATGCTGAGAACATCGTAAAAAAAGAAAAACAACAAAAAGATAGAGAAACTGTCGTGGTAAAGCGTGGTCTCCCACTATTTATACTCACGTTCGATAAGACAGAAAAACTAGAGGAAATCTACAGAATTAAAACAATACTGAACCTCGTTGTTAAGATCGAACCTCTGAAAAGCCGTACAAAGCAAGTGCCTCAGTGTAAACGCTGTCAAGGTTTCAACCACACGCAAAGCTATTGTAAAAAAGAACCTAGGTGTGTAAAATGCGCGGGAAAACATTTAACTGCTGACTGCACTGGAAATAGCAAAAGTCCAGCGAAGTGCATAAACTGCAATGGAAGTCACCCGGCAAGCTATAGAGGCTGTGAAGTAGTTAAAGAGCTACAAAAACGCCGAGAAAAAATTCATATGGAAAGAAAACCAAAGAAACAAATAAAAAGCCCAATATCTAAGACTCCTAAAAGAATAAATACACTAAGAGTCGGCATCGGCAAAGAAAATCAAACCCCATCAACGTCAAAGACATCTCCAAAGAAACGTACTGTTAAGTCATACGCCGAAATGGCAGCTGCACAGACATCTCCAAAGAAACGTAGTGTAAACACAAATGCCAGAATGGCGGCTGCACCCGTAATAAATCAACCTGACTCTGACGCACTATCTCAATGCTTGGCTTTAATTTTGTCAAAATTTGAAGATCAGGTCAAAATCAATAGAACTATTTCTGATAGGTTAGCAAAAATCGAAGATTTTATTCGACCCAAACGTTTTAAAAAAAAATCATGATGGAAAATCTTAAAATTATTACGTGGAATGCCAACGGATTAAGGCAAAGACTTGAAGAACTAGAAATGGTCATACGGGAACAAGATATCGACATTTGTCTAATATCAGAAACCCACGTTAAAAAAGAATCAAATTTCAATATAAACGGTTATCTAGATTACCATGCAATTCATCCGTCGAACAAAGCAAGAGGCGGAGCATCATTATACATAAAAGAATGTATCAAACACTCGATAGGCCTTAAGCTTGAACTTGAACCGATGCAGCTTTTAAGTGTGCAGGTTAAAACTAAACATGATACATTGAATTTCACATCTATATACTGCCCTCCACGGTACAGAATTGATAAAAATGATTTTTCAAACTTGCTAAAATCACTTAGACCATCTTTAATAATCGGTGGCGATTTTAATGCAAAACACACGTTTTGGGGTTCTAGATGCATTTCTCAAAAGGGCCGAGCGTTATATGAAGCCGGTATGGTGAATAATTGTGATTTTCATTCTAGTGGGAAACCAACTTATTGGCCGACAGATACCTCGAAAATACCTGACCTGATTGATTTCTTTATAGTCAGGGGAATACCGTCAAATCGAATAAAAATAACGGAATGCTTTGATCTTTTCTCTGACCACTCTCCCGTTATTCTCACTATGAGCGAAAGTATTGTTAAAATTGAAACACCACCTAGGTTAACAAACGGTAAAACTAACTGGGAAGGTTTTAAGAAAGATATTGAAGATAATGTTGAATTAAGGGTATCACTACAAACACCTCTTGAGCTTGAAGAAGCGGTAGATAATTTTGTGCATATTGTTCAAAAAGCCGCATGGAACAATACTCCTTACCAAAGACAAATGTCAGGCTATAGAGAAGCTAAATATCCCCAAGAGATAAAAGAGGTACTTAAAGACAAGCGAAAAGCGCGCAAAAAATGGCAACAAACTCGTGCTCCCCAACACAAAGCTAATTTAAATCACCTCAGTAATTTGCTTAAAAAGATGATATCAGATTTTAAAAACCGCGAAGCTGGAAATTACCTTGAAAACTTGACGGCAGGTAAAGAATCTAATTATTCTCTATGGAAAGCGATAAAAGCTACGAAAAAACCAAAGCTTCCAGCACCCCCGATTATGAAAGACCAAAATGAATGGGCAAGAAGCGATAAAGAGAAAGCAAACGTTTTCGCTGATTACCTAGAGGAAACATTTAAGCCGTTCAATGGGCAAGCATTGAATGATGATATAAGTGTGAATATAAATTCAAATGAAAGCTCCATCACAAGAAATGTTACGCTTGCCGAATTAAGCAAAGAAATTAAGAAACTGAAGTCAAAAAAAGCACCAGGATACGACTTAATTACTGCGGAAATTCTTAAAATGCTCCCACGGAAAGGTTTAGTAAACCTCCTTTACATAATGAACGCCACTCTAAGGTTAGAATATGTTCCAAATCAATGGAAAGTCGCAGAAGTAATAATGGTCTTAAAACCTGGCAAACCATCACATGAAAAGAAATCGTACAGGCCCATTTCACTTCTTCCTGTAGTGTCGAAGGTCTTTGAGAGAATATTTCTTCAGCGTCTTCAGCCCATAATAGAAGAAAAGGGTCTTATACCTGAACACCAGTTCGGTTTTAGAAGTAAGCACTCGACGATTGATCAAGTGCATAGAATCACCGATGTCATCGAGAAAGCCTTTGAAGAAAATAAAATTTGTTCAGCGGTCTTTTTAGATGTGTCTCAAGCTTTTGACAAAGTGTGGCACGAAGGCCTCAAATACAAATTGAGACAAGTCCTATCTGAAGGACTATACAACATTCTTAGAGAATATCTAGAGAAAAGAATTTTCCGCGTTAGGCACGGAAATGATTATTCAGATTTTAAAGAAATAGTGGCTGGGGTACCACAAGGTAGTGTTCTAGGTCCCATTTTATACCTTTTATTTACACGCGACATACCCCAAACAGACAATACAATTGTAGCTACTTTTGCAGACGATACCGCAATACTTGCAGTAGGCAAAACGGCTAACGAATCGACATGTAAATTGCAAAATGCTCTTAACAATGTCAATGAATGGACAAACAAATGGCGAATAGCGCTTAACGAATTTAAGTCAGTCCACGTGGACTTTACTTATAAGAAAATAAATAGATTACCAGTCTTTATTAATACAACTCAAGTTCCATTTGCAAATGAGGCAAAATATCTCGGGATGACTCTTGACGCGAAATTAAAATGGAAGTCACATGTTAAAAATAAATGTGATCAATTAAATATTAAACTAAGGGAAATGTACTGGTTACTCGGACGACATTCTAAACTTAGTATCGAAAACAAATTATTAGTTTACAAACAGGTACTTAAGCCTGTCTGGACATATGGTATTCAACTCTGGGGTTGTACCCACGATACAAATCTAAATAGTCTACAAACTTTTGAAAACAAATTATTAAGGTCCTTTGTAAATGCGCCGTGGTATATTAGAAACGAAGATCTTCACAGGGATCTTGGAATCCCCACGGTTCGCGAAGAAATAAAAACTTTTTCGCAAAGGCATAGAAAGCGTTTAGTTGAACATACCAATAGAACAATCTTAGAAATTCTTGACGAGACAAATTTAGTACGACGTTTGAGAAGGACCAAACCTTCCGATCTAGTACGGTGAAATTATTGTACTGTATTATGTATATTTAAATCATCGCTTAAAATAGAAAGAAGCTATTCAACTAGCTTATAATTAAACCAGTAGGAACTTTCACCGGAAAGTTGCCTACAACACGTTACTTAACTTCGAGAAAGATAAATTGCTAGATAAGTTCCATATGAACTTAGTTGCAATCGGGAGGAGGAGGTGGTTTTAGTGCGGTCGGCCTGATTAACGGTCTGCTTGCATAGAGTCTTACCTTCCGTAATGCTTTATGGGGGCAGAGTTGTTGGTCGGGAGAGTCCCACATATCTATGAGCGCGCGTTTTTCGGTCCTCATAGAATCTTTTGAAGATTTCAACACCTACCCACGGGAAAAAAAAAAAAAAAAAAAAAAAAAAAAGCTGCGTTTTATTATCGCCAATAATCCATATAGATTTACCCTCGAAAATAAAACGATACCGATCATAGTGACAGTTGTGTTGTTTGCTAATCTCCCTCTTGTTTATGATTGTTGATTTTCAAATGTGTCTTGTCTTTTTTCTTTACACTGTAGTTTACACTACCTTACCAAAAAAAGCCATTTACTCGCCAGAAAAAGAACTAATTTTTGGATCTTTAAAATAGATCCAGATAGAGAACAGGATCTCAAATTGTTTTTGTAATACGTGTTAAAAATTAATCCAGATCCGGATCCATATAGATCAGTAGATAAATAACGCCTATTGTTATAGAAAATTCATGTCAGTAAACATCATAAAATCTATCACAAATATCAAAGAAATATATACTAATATACAACACAATCTACCCAGATTGAATTAACCTAAAAGTCATTTGAGATTAGATCACTTGAATAAAGAGAAAAAATCGTCTATTTTCAACATTTTCAAGATTTATTCTTTTTTGTTCATTGCTATGGAGTATGAAATTTACTTCAGTGCAAATAAAATAATAACCGCAAAAACTTGTAGATCCGCAAAAACATAAAAAGGATGTTAATAAAAAAATTAAAAATATGAAGCAAAATCATATTCCTAAGAAAACTAAATCCTCTGGGAAACATAAATCGTGCATAGTAATAGATTACATAGGAAATTAAACGAAAAACACATTGCAGATTCTTAATGCAATTAGGCCACGTCAATTATTTTACGAACCAAGATTTATCATCAGGATTTCATCAAATGCAAGTTAATGTAAAGGATAAACCCCAAACAGCGTTTTCTACACCTGCAGGTCACAGTTTAATTGCATGCCGTTTGAGTTACAAAATGACCCTGCCACTTTTCAAAGACTTATGAATGCAATGTTGAGTGGCTTACAAGAGATTAAAGATTAAAGTATAATACTATACTTAAAAATTTGCTAACTTTAGAGTAGATTACTAACTATTTTTTGATTTTAAATATTTTCTAACTATTACCATGCTAAGGCTATTTATAAATTGCTTCTGAACACACCTAAGGTAATAGTAGTTCATGCTATAAACTAAGTAAACAGATCGGTTTTGATGTTTGGAAATGTCAAAGAGTCATATGAAGTTAGCAAGATACTAAAAAAATAAAAAAATATTCGATGATGCAAAATCATTGTTTTATGCCACTTGCGCCACAGCCTTTAAAATGTGAATTCCTCAAGACTGAATATATGTATATCTGAAAAAGGCGAATACCCAAATCCAATTAGAATAAAGTGATTAAAATGTATCCAAGCTAATAATCCAAAAAAAAATACTAGTCTTAAGACGTTTTTTTGGATATTATAGAAAATTTGTTAATAATTTTGCAAAGATAACTAAACCCTTAACCGCACTTTGACATAATATGATACGAAGTATGAATGGAATATTATTCAACAATAATATCCTGATTTTTCACAGGAATTTATTATAACGACTTTTGATGGACCAAGTCATAATGCAAAAACTTCGATGCATATTTTACAGTTTTCGAAAAAGTGAGGAGAATCATTGCCTTGCATTTTTTAAAAATAAAAGTAGAAATAGACTTTATCAAGTTTACACGTCAGAAAATATAGATTTGTATAAAGGGAACATTTATGATTCTCGACTGAAAAGGTAAAGTAGGTATCTTTAGTCAATTTTGAAGATTTTTCAGGAGAGCAAAAAAAACACTTCAAAGCTGCCTCCCAAAAAATCTTTCAAGTGTAGACTTTATTGAACAAAGCATTTAGGTGTCAAATTTTATGATCTTTTTTTTTAATTAATTTCAAAAACATATTTTTTTATATTTCGCCCGTTATAAGGAAAAATATGACTTAAGATAGTTTGGCTTTTCTTTAAACTGAATTTTATATTAATTTCCAAAATCTTAAGTTGAGATAAGATATTTTGCCTCGTGTTTTCCAAGAACGTTTTCAATTCTTATGTTCATTTAAGATGAGTTGCGTGTGCAAAAGTGAAAAAAAAGAGATTTAAGAGATATTTTCTGGTTTTTGTTTTTAAAACTTTAAGTCCTTAATATGAAAAAATCACATTTGTTCTATAGAGATAAACTTTAATAATGAAAAAAAAAAAAAAATAAAAAACAAAGACTTGAATTTCTTAAGAAAAAACTATAAAATCATACAGTTTAGTTTTATTTATTATTGTTTTTTAAGTCAATGCAGACTAAAAATTAATAAAAAGGAAATAAATCAAATTATAAATTCATTAGAAAACATTGTTTTAAAAGTCAAATTAATAATAACAAAACACTATTGAAAAAAAAAATACGTAAGGGACTTCGTACTCAAGGGTCTTTAGTGATTCCCTAGAGGAGAAATTGAAAATTTTTGCTACCTCCAAAACTAAAGGTACCACACCCGTAATGTAAGATCTTATTTATCTCGACAACGGCTCTTACTATTTTGATAAAATAAAAATTAAGTTAGCTATATGGACACGAACTATATTTTGGTTCAAATAAAATTTTAAAAAACATGTTATTAACTGTACCTGTCAAAGAACCGTTTTCTTTATTTTCGACTTTCTCATTAACGGCTCTAACGATTTAAACCAAATGTTTTTAGCGGGACCCCTAAGATTTAAAATAATATTGTATATAAAAATATTAGCAAAAATATTTTTTGGATGTTTTGGAAAACAAATTCCAATTTTTTTTTTGAAAAATCAATATCTTCAAAACGTGTAAGCGATTATTTTTTGGAATTATTTCCTAAAATCAATGCCGCAAAATTTTAATTGAATTAGTACGATGTTAAAGCTGTTTTACTGTGAAACTAAGCTAAATCAACGATTTTCCTAATTTTATTAGAATATAGGCTCATATCTACTTTCTCTACACTTTTATTAAAGTTAAAATAATCGAATACCTATTTGAAGTTTTTAGTATCGCGCTATTTACAAAAAGGTCTGTTTACTTAGTGAACGAACCGTCATATTTGTTTGCTAAATTAGAAAAAAACGTTTCTTCTTTTTCTTTCAAATAAACTCATTGTAAGGCTCTGTGATAAAGAATATTTTTGGTTCTTTCTTCATGTTCCAACACAAACAAATCAGCAGGTTTCCCTAAGGCTGAAAACACACCGGATAAAGCAAAACGTTTTTCATTCGATAGTCAAAAAAACATTTTTTATTTGAACATACACCAAGCGAAACAGAATAAAACAAAACAAAACGTTTTGTTTTTTTGTTTCGATTGGTGTGCGTTGAAATGAAACAAAATACGAACTATCGTAAAACGTAAAACCTTAACTCCGGCTGAAGGATTATAACTCTACGGCAAGTAAACAAGTAAACACAAATAACAATTTTGTGTTTACAAAATAGACATTATGTGTTTATTTATAAGAAAAGAGAAAAGCTTTTAATCTTGCCCATCTTCAAAAATGTCAAAGTAGGAACTAGCAATTCACAGCTTATGAATAGTAAGTTTATGTTCCTTATTTTTATAACTATAGATAGGGCTTCTTGCCTCAATTAAAAAAATCATTTTTTCTTTATCTACTTCCATATTTATTTAAAAATTTGCGCACAGAGTAAACGTATAAACAAATAGATCTGTGAAGTGCAACGAAAAAAGAAAATAAAAAGAACGGAATCAAAATTTCGTTTTGCAAAAAACAATAGGTTAGCTATCGGCAACGAAACATGTTTTTCTGTTTTGCTTTTGTTTTTATGTTTTGTTTTATTTGGTGTGCGTTGCGCCATAAGAAAGTATGCAATTATCGTCAACAGGGGCGAACGCAGAAAATAATTTCGGGGGGGGTTTTCAAAAAAATATGAGACTTTCATAAATATATTATTTTATTACTATATTGTAGGTACTTGTTAATTACATATTCTTTATTGTAATTAACATTAATATGTTTATAACTAAATAATATTTGATCTCAGGGATAGGACCTATCGGAACAATTTCTAACAGCTAAATCGCAAAAACAAAACATCATAAAGATGTTGCAACGGATACCTATTTGGCAAATTTGAATAATGTTACCAAAAGTTGGATAATATTCACTACGAGGGCGTTTTTGGTGCTTCCCATTTGGCCATTTTTTATTCCGGAATTAATTCTTAGACATAGACTTTTACTAAGGGCCCTGTGATGGAGGCCATCATTTGGTTTGTAAAATATCATTAATGCAACAAGAAGAAAAAGAATGTAAGTGATTTCATAAGTGTACCTAACAATTAGAGTTAAAATAAGTTCTTGGTTCGCCTAGTGGTCCATATCTGCAAAACTAAATCCGGCATATATTAATACGTGAAGTTATAACTTGTTGTACTTTTGCGATGATAGGAAAAAGAGTTATACGAAAACATAAGGACGACGGCAACACTCAATTGGTACCTACGTTAACTATACTACATAATTATAATCAAAACGCTCTCAGAGGGTGCTATGTGCTAGATACTCATTTGTAACTGTAACTTTCAACACACTCCGACTTTGGAGCCATCAATAACGCAAAATTATATAAATCGAAATCATTTATTAGCCATAAATCGGCCCTTAAGATTAACACGGATATCTGTATCGGTATATTTGCTCCGTTCGTTAGTCCGTTTTCTGCCCTATACATAATGTTAACTATCAAAAACGCAATTGCTGTTCTATTCGTCTCTATTTTTTAATCATCAATTCAAATTAAGACAATTGTGTTAAAATAAGAAGACACATAAAATAAAATGCACGACTGGGTCGCACAAACTTGCTCTTATGTAAAAGACTAAGAATTTCAAAAATTATTGTTATTACAGAAATAACACAAAATTCTTTTTTAAAATACTAAAACTGCTTTAGTAGTTGGAGCTAAGCACAGAATGCCATGTGTTGTGAGCAAATATTAGTTTATGCAAGAACAAAATTGTAATTCGTATTAGTGGTTTCTTAAAAAAATAAGCTTTTGTATACAAAATTTTTAAAACATACTTAAGAAAAAATTTTGATACGCATATTTAAATTTTTTCTTATTGTTCGAATAAAAATTTAATTTACAAAAAAAAATATTGAGCAGTTTTTGAAATATCGAATTTTCAAAAAAAAAAATAGATTTTTTTCTTTCAAAAATTCAAAGAATATTTTTTTAAAAAAAGTCTTAAAATGCAATGTTTTTTTAAACTTTTTAGAAGCTGTTCTAAAAGTAAAGATTAATCGAAACAAAAAAAAACTA
The DNA here is from genome assembly GCA_911387755.1 of Chrysotoxum bicinctum. Lineage (NCBI taxonomy): Eukaryota > Metazoa > Arthropoda > Insecta > Diptera > Syrphidae > Chrysotoxum > Chrysotoxum bicinctum. The sequence continues at coordinate 144,104,293 of OU426987.1, read as the reverse complement.
TCAAAATTCTCGGAGCCGTTTTTGAGAAAAATACGATTTTCGAAAACCATTTTTTAACATTTTGTATTGTGGGTACCTTTATTTTTAGGTAAAACAAATTTTTTCCTCAGATCTTTTAGATTATATTAAGAAAGTTTTATTTATCAAGTTTAAAAAAAAATCGAGCATGGGGTTTTCGAAATATTGAGTTTCCAGAAAAAAATTTTGAAATTTTTTTAAGAATCAAAAAATAAAACTTTTGAAATTTGTATACGCAATAATATTTAAACCTTGGAAAGGCTTCATAATGATTAAAATCGGTTGTACTGTTTTCGAGAAAATCAAAAATCAAAAAATGGTTTCAAAGGGCTTCCAAGAATAACCATTTTTTGGAAAAAATATTTCAACCATTACCTAAAATGACGAAATGACATTTTATGATTTTTTTTTCAAAATTCTGTGGGACAGTTTTTGAGAAAAAAATATTTATAATATTTCGAAAAAAAATCGTATGACAGATACCGTTATGTTTTGGTCTTAAAAAGAAAAGAAAAAAAACGTGTGGGGGAAACAAATTCAAAACCATATCTACCAAGTTTAACGAAAATCGGCCCACCTTTTTAGGCCGTAGTCGAACAGACAGACAGACAGAATTTTGCGACCCACATTTTTCGTCTTCGCTATTATCGTAATATCAACTTTGAATAAAATCTTCAGTGCGATTTTTTTTACGAATACATTACTTGCCTTATAGTACCTATAAGTCGTAAGAAAAAATAACACTAGCAGAAGCATTTATGGCACGAAAATAACACTTTGTTTTTTTTTTTCTTTAATAAAATGAACGCTTATTTTTTGGTCGTTTCGGGGGGGGGGTTTGAACCCCTAAAACCCCTACCTGCGTTCGCCCCTGATCGTCAACGACCCTTGTTCGAAACGGTTTTGTTGCATTCGGTGTGTGTTGCTCGTATACAATAGCATGTATTTTCGACAACTACCATCGACACACTTCGAAGCAAAAACGTGTGTTTTGTTTCGTTTTCTTTGGTGTGTTTAGTCTCATAAGAAACAATGTTCTCTTGTTTCACGAAACAAAAAAACACGTTTTGCTTTATCCGGTGTGTTTTCAGCCTAATTGCAAGAAATTATGAAATTCGAAAATGAGCGAAATGCACTTTTTTTTAAAGAAAAAGTAAATTTTTTTTAAGAAAAAATGCCTTTCTGAATAGTTTAAAAGAATTTTTTTTTAAAAATTATGTGATTTATATGTACTTAAACACACAATATATGAACTTGGTTTTATATAAGTATATGTAGATTTATGGAAATAACATCCTTCGCTGAATCATCTTTCGAAAAACTTATCCTTGATAAAGTTGGACCGTAAACACTAACTGAAAATAGGTAAAAGAGAAAATTCTAACTATGCAAGATGTTATCAAAGTATTCATATAAAATTACGCAACAAAACCATATATCAAACTCAGTCTAATGGAGCTATAGAAAGCTTTCACACAACGCTGAAAGATTTTCTTATATGTGAGTATTATATAGGGTGTCCCATAATGCGTGATCTAAAGCATCTGAATGACCGACAATATGGCTTTCGCAGTAATCGTTTGAAGGCATATCTTACCAAAGAGCGGGCCAGATTTTTACATTGTACATATGTTGCCGACGACTATACCCTCTGCTTTTCATACTCGTTCATCTCCTTTGAAAGTGGAATTGCAGCGGTATCGTATGAAAAGCACATTTTTACAGCATTTTGGAGTTTAATGCTTTGAGAACTCTATTTTCGTTGAAGCAAAATGTACCCCTTATAATACCACTTGCAGTGAAGAAGCCGAAAAGCTCGCTGTTGCTGCAACGCAATTGAAAATCCAAAATATAAACATCCAAACTTGAACAAAATTTGATTTGATTTTATTTCCTATAAGATTTCACAAAATAAGTAGGTACTATGGAATTTAATAACACTTGGTATTCTTATAAATACGGAATAGCAACAATTTCAAACTTCTAATCCAATAAATAAATATTTATAATTTAGATTAAAATAAGAATATAAAAATACCTCTGATAAATTCTTCAATATTGTACAAAAGGTACTCTTTCAATAAAAAGTATATATACAAAACAAGAAATATGGAAAGGGAATTAATAGGCTGAAGTATAAGAGGCTGCCTGACATGCCGGGGCCGTCTGAGCACTGTGGTGAAGGCAAAATATCGTAAGTCTACACCTTAACCACTTCGCCTATTTTCCATGATGATCTAATATCGTTTTGCTCCTTGATGACGATACTGCCTTCAACGACTGGTTTTATGTCCTTATGCCAGTTAGATCGCCTTGTTATTTCGGGTAAATATTCCAAATACCAACGTCTGGTAAACTCTGCCATTAAATGCTGCGACCTTCGATTGTACAACTAACTGTTTAGATCGCTGTCGTAGGAAATTCGGGGGCCGTAACATCTTTCTCATCATTACCAAAGAGCATTGAATTTGGAGTAAGTGGTTTTGGATCGTAAGGGTCTACTGGAATATGTGCAAGAGGATGAAGGTTGATTTGAGCCTGGGCTTCAACGAGAGCATTTCGAAGAACATCTTCTCTTGGTATGACTCCTCGAAGAATAAAATCAACAGTGATGTTAATGGACTGAATAAGCCTCTCCCACGCACCATTCATCTTTGGGGAATACGCAGGAATGAATCCTCAAACTATACCTTCATATTTTGTTGAGTATTCAGAAAGAGCCGCTTCCATCTCCTTGACATCCTTTTCCAGAAGGTTTCTCGTACCGACAAAATTGAACCCATTGTCACTATATGTATAAAAACTTAGTAAGGACTCGGTTGATTAAGAACCGCCGGAGTACCATAGTATCCATTGGTCTAAGGAAAGGTCATTCAGAAGCACAATTTTAACGACTGTAAATTTTAGGGAATAGAAGATCATTCTATACCTCTTTGCGATTCCCCTTTCAATTTTTACAAGCAGTGGACCAAAGCAATCTACGCCGTCGCCAGCGGGCGTAAATGTCCTTGAATAAAAAGATAAACCGGCGACTGGAAGTTGGCCCATCAACGCCATTTGTGGCCTTGGGGGTGGCCGTGGCGCGATGGTTGTGTGCTCGCCTGTCAACCTCAAGATCACAGGTTCGATCCCTGCTGTCGGCTATGTCATCTTAATTCCAATAAAAATCTTCTAAAAATTGTCATAAATGGGTTGCTGGTTTACTCATTACATGTTGTTCAGGCATAACATTAACAAAATGTGATTGAGTTAAAACTAGTATGCCCATCAAATATGAATAAAATAATGCGAATTATAAGGGACATAAAAATAAGACGCAGCATTTCTCCGCATTAGTTCACCCTCCATCCCTGGAGGTAAAAAATCTGAGACAATCACCTTCAGTCTCAGAACATCGTGTCACACATCTTTCCTATCCTACTTTCTCTTCATTAACTTCTAAAGTTAGTGTATGCTGTTAAATTTCGGACTTTTAGTTTTTAATTTTGGCACCGATCTTTAAAGAATTTTACTTTTTAAGATATTTACATACTTCATATGGAGAATGTCAATTCTCTACATTGCGAATGATCTCTTTTTTATTGTTTTGGCAAAAAAAATCGTTTGGACTCAATAGAGATCGCCACTGAGATGAGAAGTCTAAGAAATAAAATGCACGACTGGATCGCACGAACTTGCTCTTATGTAAAAGTACTTTGGAATTTAAGATACATTTTATAAATATAAAACATGGATTTAATGAGATAATAATGTTCAAATGCATAAAATTGCCGTCTGGTTTCCGGAAAAGTATGAATTTATGAATAAAAAAAATAAATCGTTTTATTATTAAATAAATTTTTTATATAAGAAATGTCTCTAAAATTTTTCAAGAAAAAAATGTGGGATGCGAATTTTAAGTATTTAATAATCTTGGTTTTAGGAAATAATTTCAAAAAATAATCGTTCATAGGTTTTGAAGATATTGATTTAAATTTTTTTTTTTTTTTTTTAAACCCAATAAATATTTTTTCGAATATTTTTATATACAATATTATTTTAAACTTAAGGGGACTCCTGCTAAAAATTTTGGGTTAAAATCCTTAGAGCCGTTAATGAGAAAGTCGAAAATCAAAAAAACGGGTCTATCGCAGGTACCCCTAAAAACATTTTGTCCCAAAATTGTTTTCGACCAAAATGTAGTCCATGTCCCTAATATCACACTTAATTTTTACTTGCGATATAGGTACTATAGGGCAAGTTCTGCATTTGGAAAAAAAATCGAACTCGAGATTTTGATCAAAGTTGACATTACGATGATAGCGAAGACGAAAAAAGTGGGTCTGACAATTCCGTCTGTCTGTCTGTATGTCTGTATGTCTGTATGTCTGTATGTCTGTATGTCTGTACCTCGACCTACAGCCTAAACTACCAGACGTATTTTCTTCAAACTCGGTAGTTAAGGGTCTTCGGTGATTCCCTAGAGGAAAAATTGAATTTTTTTTTTTAGCTCCAAAACTAAGGGTACCCCCCATACACCCGTAATGCAAAATCTTATTTATCTCGAAAACGGCTCTAACGATTTTGATAAAAAAAATTAAGTGTGATATTATGGACATGGACTATATTTTGGTGAAAAAAAAATTTGGGGGGAAATGTTATTAGGGGTACCTGTCATAGAACGGTTTTTTTGATTTTCGAATTTCTCACCAACGGCTCTAACGATTTTAACCAAAATTTTTATGCAGGAGCTGCTTTACATTTTAAAAAATATAAACTAAAAATTTTTTCGAAAAAATAGTTTTTGGATTTTTAAAAAAATAATACAATTTTTTTTTTTGAAAATTCAATATCTTGAAAACCGATACAAGATTAAATTTTTAAATTACGTTTTAAAATGAATTTAATTAAATACTAACAATTTGCATATCAATTTTTTTTATAAAAATTTTAAGGAAAATTTAGTACACAAAAAACATGTTTCAGTGTGTCTGTATGTCTGTACCTCTCACTACAGCCTAAACCCTTGGACCTATTTCTTTCAATCTCGGTAGTTAAGGGTCTTCGGTGATTCCCTAGAGGAAAAATTGAATTTTTTTTTTTAGCTCCAAAACTAAGGGTACCCCCCATACACCAGTAATGCAAAATCTTATTTATCTCGAAAACGGCTCTAACGATTTTGATAAAAAAAATTAGGTGTGATATTATGGACATGGACTATATTTTGGTGAAAAAAAAATTTGGGGGGAAATGTTATTAGGGGTACCTGTCATAGAACGGTTTTTTTGATTTTCGAATTTCTCACCAACGGCTCTAACGATTTTAACCAAAATTTTTATGCAGGAGCTGCTTTGCATTTTAAAAAATATAAACTAAAAATTTTTTCGAAAAAATAGTTTTTGGATTTTTAAAAAAATAATACAATTTTTTTTTTGAAAATTCAATATCTTGAAAACCGATACACGATTAAATTTTTAAATTACGTTTTAAAATGTATTTTATTAAATACTAACAATTTGCATATCATTTTTTTTTATAAAAATTTTAAGGAAAATTTAGTACACAAAAAACATGTTTCAGTGTGTCTGTATGTCTGTACCTCTCACTACAGCCTATACCCTTGGACCTATTTCTTTCAATCTCGGTAGTTAAGGGTCTTCGGTGATTCCCTAGAGGAGAAATTGAAATTTTTTTTTTTAGCTCCAAAACTAAGGGTACCCCCCATACACCCGTAATGCAAAATCTTATTTATCTCGAAAACGGCTCTAACGATTTTGATAAAAAAAATTAAGTGTGATATTATGGACATGGACTACATTTTGGTCAAAAAAAATTTTGGGGAAAAATGTTATTAGGGGTACCTGCCATAGACCCGTTTTTTTGATTTTCGACTTTCTCATTAACGGCTCTAAGGATTTTAACCCAAAATTTTTAGCAGGAGTCCCCTTAAGTTTAAAATAATATTATATAAAAAAATATTCGAAAAAATATTTATTGGGTTTTTTAAAAAAAAAAATTTTTTTTTTAAATCAATATCTTCAAAACCTATGAACGATTATTTTTTGAAATTATTTCCTAAAACCAATATTATTAAATACTTAAAATTCGCATCCCACATTTTTTTCTTGAAAAATTTTAGAGAAATTTCTTATATAAAAAATTTATTTAATAATAAAACGATTTTTTAAGGTTTATTTGCATAAATTCATACTTTTCCGGAAACCAGACGGCAATTTTATGCATTTGAACATTATTATCTCATTAAATCCATGTTTTATATTTATAAAATGTATCTTAAATTCCAAAGTACTTTTACATAAGAGCAAGTTCGTGCGATCCAGTCGTGCATTTTATTTTTATCAAAATCGTTAGAGCCGTTTTCGAGATAAATAAGATTTTGCATTACGGGTGTATGGGGGGTACCGTTAGTTTTGGAGCTAAAAAAAAATTTTCAATTTTCCCTCTAGGGAATCACCGAAAACTCTTAACTACCGAGATTGAAAGAAATAGGTCCAGTGGTTTAGGGTGTAGTGAGAGGTACAGACATACAGACACACTGAAACATGTTTTTTGTGTACTAACTTTTCCTTAAAATTTTTATAAAAAAAAATTGATATGGAAATTGTTAGTATTTAATAAAATACATTTTAAAACGTAATTTAAAAATTTAATAAAAAAAAATTGTATTATTTTTTTAAAAATCCAAAAACTATTTTTTCGAAAAAAATTTTAGTTTATATTTTTTCAAATGCAAAGCAGCTCCTGCATAAAAATTTTGGTTAAAATCGTTAGAGCCGTTGGTGAGAAATTCGAAAATCAAAAAAACCGTTCTATGACAGGTACCCCTAATAACATTTCCCCCCAAATTTATTTTTCACCAAAATATAGTCCATGTCCATATTATCACACTTAATTTTTTTTATCAAAATCACTAGAGCCGTTTTCGAGATAAATAAGATTTTGCATTACGGGTGTATGGGGGGTACCCTTAGTTTTGGAGCTAAAAAAAAAATTTCAATTTCTCCTCTAGGGAATCACCGAAGACCCTTAACTACCGAGATTGAAAGAAATAGGTCCAAGGGTTTAGGCTGTAGTTCGAGGTACAGACATACAGACATACAGACATACAGACAGACAGACGGAATTGTCGGACCCACTTTTTTCGTCTTCGCTATCATCGTAATGTCAACTTTGATCAAAATCTCGAGTTCGATTTTTTTTCCAAATGCAGAACTTGCCCTATAGTACCTATATCGCAAGTAAAAATAGCGATTGTACGAATGAGAATTTCGGAAGTTATATCGGTTATTAAAGTAATTGCCAATTTATATTTTATTAAATAAGCTCATCAGAAATAGTACAAATTTTTCTTCGAACATCATTTAAGGTTAACATGCAAGATGAATTTAATATCAATGAATTCAATGTCAATAAAAAGGATTATTAGTACCATATTAAAAAAAAATTGTTTGTGTATGGAAGGCACTCAACTAAATTTGGAATGATTAAGACAGGGCGAATTATACAAATTTGACATTTTAAAGTACATTGCTTCACTTTGTTTAGAAAATACTATTTTTTTATACGTTTATCTTAAAGAAAATTTAAAGCAATGTCCTAACCAATTTTTATCCCGATTTATAAAATGGTCAAATCTCATATTTATTAAAAAGTAAAATTAGCTTTTTCCAACAGTTATGTACAGTACATAATGTGTAGTATGATACAGATATTTGTCTGTCTTTTTGAAAATAAGTGCAAAAATTAGTTAGATCACACTGCATTCCATGGCCTCTTATAAAAATTGGTTTCCGTGTTTGATTCTTTTTCATGATTTCCAAAAGTAACAGTATCTACCTATCATATTAATGTTAAAATCCATTAACAAAATATTTTTTTTTAAACGGGCCTTATGGTGTTGAATAAAGTGTGTTCCTATGAGAGTGACTTAAAATTAAATTTTAAATCAAGCCGTTACTACCAGCACCTACTTATAAAACTTTTTTTTTGAACTTCTCAATTTTAGCTTGATCAATTTTTTTTATACTGGAGTTTCTAAAAAAAAATAATATTGCAAACAATAATTTAAATATGGAATCCAAAACATTTGATATACTCGTATGTATCTATGTATTTTATTTTGAAAGCTAATTTTTTTAACCTGAACTTTGAATTCGAGCATTGTTTCTTTAAAATGGCTTGTTATGTTTTTTCAAAAAACATCTCCAACGAATTTAATTTTTTTTTTGCATAAATTCTTATTTTATAAAAAAAGGAAAGACCTTGCAATGATTTTTTTTTAATTTTCTCAAAAATGGCTATAACTGCGCTTAAGATTTTTGGCGAACATAACGGAAAAGGATTTTTAAGGTTTTTGAGAGTTTTTTTAATGGCACATATTTTGCAGATAGGTAACCAACAAGTGAAAGTAATATTACATTACAAAATATCACACACACCGAAACGCGAAAAATAAATATCAATTAAAATGGAATATGTTCTACTGCTGTTTATCGCATTGTGTTAATATTTCCAGTTAGGTTTTATATATTACAAAATTTTGAGCACTACCACACATACACTTCTCCCCACCATATTTCCATCAAATATGAAGGCAAACTCCTAAAATTAATAAAACCAAATAATCAGTTTTACAAACAAAAACAAAAATACGTTGGACAAATTGCAGGGGCTCCACTTTTCAAATACGTTTCGCTATTTCGACAATTATGTTTGTATGTGTAAGCAAAACATGAAACATGCACCCATCAAAAGCCAATAGCTTGTACCTATACAGTTGTGGTATCTAAGCCTACGATACGCACATTCACATTTATTGACTGCATGGGATTGCGCGACGCGCGACGTCTCCCCTGAATGGTGCAATAACACGCGGAATGATAACGAAAGTTCATTGACACTTGCAGCAAATTTATCTACATACATTAGCTCTCAAACCCGCCCCAACATGTAACTGTATTAGTGCGTGTAGATCAGCGCCGAGTTGAAACATATGAGGAGTTGGGCAACAAAGCATGTTATATAATTTATTTCATATACACTCAGCTATCGTTTGGCAGCTGGCGGCATGCACCGCGGCAGTGCGATTGGCTTGTGGCAATATAAGCTGCTTTGGGCGACTTTTTAAATTCTCCGTCACTTCTCTGTTTTGCTCTAAGAATTTATTCAAGGACAATTGACGTGAAAATACAGAGTTAGCTCAAGGCAAGGCAAAAGAAAGATCTTTTGAGGTGTGGCATGTGGGGCGAATTTGGTATTTGCACTCACTCATAAACTAAAATAAGAGAGGTTACCGTACCGACAAAAGTTTAATTAAAATTAATTTTCGACACAATATTTCGACTATTTAAAAAACAAAAATTTGAAAGGCTATTTCTATACACTTAACATACAAATAATGAAATGATCATTGAATCTTTGAAATTATCTCCAAATTGCATTGTTTATTGGCTCTGTAAGTTGATTGGTCTTAAAGTTACATCGCAATGGGTCAAAGTAGTCTTGTGTGCATGTATCAGGCGAACATTTTATAGCCATTTTGAACACAATTGTTAAGGTTTCAGACGCACGCAATATGTATGCTATAACTTTAAAATGCACCAACTTACAGAGCTGTTTAATAGCTCATTTTATAGATAATATCATTGCTTTTTGATTATAACATTTTGATCCAAAAAATATAAAAAAAAATTAAAAAATTATAAATTATTGAGTTTTAAATGTATACTCTATCCAACAAAAAATAGTCAATACAGGTTTTGTAGCAGCGCAGCGCTTTTTTCAATTCAGTAGTGCAGTGGCGTAGCGAGGGGGGGGGGGGCAAAGGGGGCACAGGCCCCGGGCGGCAATTTGCTTGGGGTCGGCAAATTTAAAAATATCCGGGCGGCATTTTGCTGCAATTTTTCTAAATACGTTAATGTAAATGGTTTTTGTATGTTATGTTTTTATATTTTTTCCAAGCTAAGTGTAGGTTTACTTTTGTAACAAATTTGAATTGTGAAAAAATATACTGTCTTTTTCGGAAATATATTTTTTCCTTTTTTAGGTACATAATATAAAAGATTTTCGCGCCACGGTTTTGTTTTTTTTTTGTTGTTGTTGTGTCATCGTCATGTTGTGTCTGAGATGTGTATTGCGCCATAAGGAATTATGAAGTACAATGATCGACAACGACTCTGATTTGGAACAGTTCATTCTATGTGTATCCTGGTGCAAAGCTTCTCATGAACAGCGTTCGAATCTTACTCCAATTGGAGTAAATTTACTTCAATCTTACGAAATAAAATAGATCTACTTCGTTACCTCCGTTTTTTAAGATTTAAGTAGGTACTAATTATTTTCCACACTGAAAAATTCAAAATTTCTTTATCCAAACCACATGAAAGGGAAGGACCACTGTGTTAGTAAAATTTGCAACCAACTCTGAATTACTAAATCTAAATCTACTAAAGAAATTTTCAATTTCAATTTTTTTATATAAGTAAAATTTTTACTACTGCGGTTCGAATCCTGCTCGTAAGGCGAGAAGTTGAGACAAAAACATTTCGTTTGTTTCGACTGATTCGATGTGAGTTGGCTCATAAGAGTTCATGTATGCGTATATTGTTGTACGTATCTTTTATCTAAGGTGTCTTAGTCAGTTGTATTTTTTCTGTTTTATTTTATCGTAAAATGCAGTAAAGTTTGCAAACATCCTAGTTAAATACAAAATTAGTTGCAGTTTAACATTTAACTTGTATGTGTTTTGTGTGTTGTGAAAATTTTTTAAAATTGTCTGTACGGGTACAGTACCTACCTACATAAGCGCAAGAGATTTTCATTTTACCCCTTTGGATTGATTACATAAAGTAATTTAATTGATGAAACGAAATACCTAGCTGCTGGCTCGGAAATAATCCATTGATTTTTCTGACTTGAAACACCCATTTGGCTTTATTAATATTTTTTTCTCCATATCTCAAGAACCATAAGTTTCATAAAAAACATTTTCTCACATTTTTGTAAAAAATTGAGTTCTCTATTTTTTACCGAGAAATCGAAAGTTAATAAGTTATTATTAAAAATAGAGAAACGATTTCGAGAAATTTTTTTTTAATCAATTAATCAATAAAAGTTAAATGATTTTTACTTGCGATATATACATACATAGGTAGGTACTACATATATTGCAAGTTATGGATTCGTAAAAAAATCAAACTCGACATTTTGATCAAAGTTGACACCGTAATCTTTATAATTACGATGATAGCGAAGTTGAAAAAAGTAAGTCTTGCAATTCTGTCTGTCTGTCCTTTCGGCTGCAGCCTAAACGACTCGGTCGATTTTCTTTAAACTTGGTACCTAGCGTTTTTTGGGCATTTTAATACCAAAAATGACGGTAGGTTCCTGTCGTACAATTTTTTTTTAGCAAAAAATGAAAATCTTATTTTTCTCAAAAACGTTCCCACAACTTTAAAAAAAATTCAGTAATTTTTTTACAAAAAGGCTACCATTTTATAAAAAAATTCCCAAAAATGGTTATAAATGGTACCTCCCATAGAACCATTTCTTTGACTTTCGATTTTCTCAAAAACGATTCCACTAATTTTGATCAATTTGTTTTACAGAGAATGTTTTCTAAAAGTTTAAAAGTATTGTATACCAAAATTTTCAAAAATCTCGAAAACAAGTTGGTCGGTTTTTACTAAACTTATACGCAACAGTTTCTTGACATTATCTTAACCAAAAATAACGGTACCTCCCTTACAAAAGTTTAAAAACCGGCATGAAAAATCTCATTTTTCTCAAAAACGACTCCTACGATTTTGATCAAAATTTTTGTGAGTTAACATACATAAATACGATCTACGATAATATTATTGTAAAAAAAATTCTATCGTCTAATAAAAGTATCTTTCATGGAACCATTTTTTTTCGACTATCTCATTATCTGCTCAACCGATTTTAATGATTTTTTTTTTAAACAAGAGCTCCTGTTTGAATAATATTGCATATCAAAATTTTCAAAAAATCAAATGTAAATGTACATACTTACATATACCTCATATAAAAAACGATTTTTAAATAATAAATCAGACGGTGTACATCGCGTTGGTGTCAAATCAATTTCAGATTTTAAAAGATAAAACCAGTTTTGAATACTTTAATTTTGATGGGCTGTTGTGAAATATGTTTAAGTTAAAAATAATCCTTAACCAATATTTCTGTTTCTTCATTTCCTTATGTATAACAAAAATTGAAATAAAAAAATATTATAGGTATAATAATTATTACTATAACTATAAGAATAATAATAATTAAAGGCAGTGCGGGTTGATTTTTTTTTTAAAACCGGTTTTATTTTTCAGCAATCATCACCCGATTAGACACTTCTATCTACATAATATAATATAAATAAATATAATAAATCTGTGAATAAAAAAATAAATTATAACAAGGTAAGTTGAGTAGCTGTTTCACTTTGATGTTTTTTTAAACAGCAAACAAAATTAAAAGCCCAGAAGAAAATTGCTAGGGGCTCTGCCCCGGGCGGCAAAAACCCACGCTACGCCACTGCAGTAGTGCCAGTATAGTATATTTAACCATATTGAATCAAAAAAACCCTTAGTAAAATATGTATACCCACCGATGTAAATTTAAAAAAAATGAAGAAGTACGCGGATTGAATCAGAGATACCATACCCATATTCATACGAATTACCATTGTCACTACTTTCACTAAGTTTTTTATTCAACAGCTTTCAGAATGTATTTTTTTTTATAATTTACTCGCGCTCAAAGGATTATGATTACCCTTTAAATGTTTCAACACAGCGCGGGCGTGAAGTTACGTTATAATGATGGTGCAATCCTTTAAATACCTTGGGTCAATAGAAGCAGCCGATAACAATATAGAAGAAGAAATACGCGGGCGGCTTCTCAAATCCAACAGAGCCTACTATAGTCTGTCAAAGCTCTTCAAATCCAGAAATCTCACTATAACTTATTCAAAACTGTACAGGACCATGGTCCTGCCAGTACTCACATATGGATGCGAGACTTGGGTGCTTAGCAAAAGGCACTCCGACCTCTTAGCTGCGTTCGAGAGAAAAGTCTTAAGGAGAATTGTTGGCCCCATATGTGAGGAAGAACGATTCCGGAGACGGTACAATCATGAACTGTACGCAATCTACCTAGAAGCAGATATCGTGACAAAAATTAAGCTCGGTAGACTCCGGTGGGCAGGGCACCTAGCTCGCATGAGCGAAGAGGAACCTGCTCGGAAAGTTCTTTGTGGTACATTCTATGGTAGACGACAGCGTGGTAGACCATGCTTGCGCTGGAGAGATGGCGTAGACCAGGACGCCCGAAGCCTTGGGGTGCGCAACTGGATGGCGTCGGCTAGAGACCGGGATAGGTGGAGAGACTTGTTGAAAGAGGCCAGGTCCGGAACGCGGTTGTCGAACCGATGATGATGATGATGTAATTTGATTTGTTAAGTTTGATTATTAATTACATTTGAAAAACATATGCTTTTCTTCTAAAATACGTCGTCGTTTATATTCTTGCTGCCAAAAAACCTTTTTTGAATAATTTCTAAATTTATTTAGTATATTATTTGATTAAATTTATAAATTAATGAAAAAATCAAAAGCTAATGTCATAGACACGAATCCATGTTCACAAAAAAATCAAATGTGATTTTAGTTCTACCTTTTGTCTTTACTTTTGATCAATAAATTTAATTCCGTTCAAAATCATTGTTCAAATACAGAACAATAATATTATATTTGTAAACAATTTCACATCAATTTAATAAAAATTAAAACTTTATTTCCTTAAAGTAATAAGGAGGTTCATATTCGAACGGGTATATTTGCTATAATTTATTTAGATGGTAAGTGTAAAATTTTACAAAATAGATCTACAGTAAACAAGACCATCGTCTGTCTTTTTACCAGCAACCTTGCTACGCACTTATTAAAAGTACAAAAGAAACAAACCCTCAGCAATTATGTTCATAATCTATTTACCTTTTGTTACCATTGAAAACGATTGAGACAGATTGTGTCAAAAAAGGATCCCACATCAATACAAATTACAACAAAGAGCTAACATTAACAATAAAACGATCTTAAATGTGCAATCAAATGAAATCAATAGTATCTACAACTACAGAAGAATCAAGCAAATAAAATAATTTTTCAGCGGGACTATTCACCTTACCTACATATTTAAGTTTTTTTTTGGTGTTATACAAATCATCTTTGCGGAAAATTTTTAAATGATTAATTTAGTTTCTTAGCATATTGCCATAACACAAAATCATTTTGTCAATGGTTAGTAAAATACTCACTGAAACAACCACATAATTTAAAAATTTAAAATAGTTTTAAGTATTATCTCGTATTTCTGTTATACCAATTTTTAAAAATTCCACGTCAATCTAGGAGATCGTTCCTGATGAAGAGCTTGATCACTATTTGTTATTTCCTAGTTGTTAGTCTAAGCCTGACCCTACAGAATATATACCTTATTAACAAAACTCATAAATTTAAAGTAATTTTGGAAAAGTTCGAATTCAATATTGAACGGGTAAGTACTTTGACATGGTTTTTGATTTAGTATAGGTAAGAATATAAAAAAACATCTGTTTTCTTGTATTTCAATTCGTTGAATGCTAACGCTGAATGTTAAACCTGAACCTAGTGACATTAATATTTTGGAAAATATGAGTTAATGCATTTCATCATTAGGTTAGAAGAATCTTACATACTTGTATAACTGTAGGTAAATGAGGTTCTACTTAAAAAAAACCTGTTATTGTTAGTACCAGGACTTGTATTTGAACTTAAAGTAGCCAATACACACGTCACTTATGTGCAAACCGGTGTGCATACACCGGTGTAGCAATTCATATTTCACTCCTTAACTGAATAGTAAATGTTTCTGACACCGAAAATCGGTGTGCTCACCAGCCCACACACAGTACACATTTTCGACACCGACATCGATGTCCACACATGTGTCGTGTGCATTGACCACTTTATATTTAAGCAAAAGTATTTATATTTTTAAATTATTTAAAAAAAAAATCAACATTTTTTTTTCAAAACTCAATATTTTGAAAACTCCTTGCCTGATTTTTTTAAAAACTTTCTATGATTATTAGAGGAGACTAAACATGAACAGCTTTCAGTTCTAGACATATGCATTACAGACCATCTTTTTGGAGTGATCACATATTTGACGGACCCAAAAACACATCTAAGTGCTTAGGCTTTCTCCGCCTATGCAAGAAGTTTTTTACCCCATCTGATCTGGTTGTTATATACAGGGTGATTTGCATAAGGTGTGACAAAAAGCTAGGGCGTGTAGGTTGGACTTAGACAAGAAAAAAATCGTATGGGAGGGGGGGGTCTATTTCCCCCCGTTTAGGCGGGAGGGGCAATTTAAGAAAAAAATCACTTAAAATAGAAAAAAAATTATTAAAAAATAACGGTGATACCTACAGAGTAATGCTATAGCATTTTGAAAAGCCAGAAATACATTCTTTAATTTTGTTCTTAAATAAAGTTGTTCGAGTGAATAGTTTTTGAAAACTTAATTTTCAAAATAAAAATTTTGAAAAAAAAAAATGAAAAATTTTTTTTTAAACAATTTTTTTTTCAAAATTTTACGTAATGCTCTTATTAATTTTTGATCAAACACAAAAAACCGTGTGTCAAAATGTTTTGTGGTTTTTGAGAAAATCAAAAATAACAAAAACTACTTTTGTTCTAAGAAAAGCCTTTTATTTTAGTTTTTTCGTTTTTGGATTCTTAGGTGAATTTACGATTGAAAGGATTAACTTTGTTTTTACTATTTTTTTAATTATCGTCTTATAAGCATACAATAATGTGACAAAGTACTGGATTAACCATATTTCACAAATTTTTCCATTGAAAATACTTGCGTGAGAGCATTGGTTTAAAATTGACCTGCCACTCTTTTCTTATGGTGGGGTCGGCTTGGCTTAGGTGCATTTACGAAAGAAAGGATTAACTTTTTTTGTACAATTTTTTTATTATCAGTCTTATAAGCATACAATAAAGTGACAAAGTACTGGATTAACACATTTTTTCATTGAGAACACCTGCGTGAGAGCATTGGATTAATATTGACCTGCGAATGTTTTTTAAATAATGCAACGTTACACGCCCTAACTAGTGACTTCGAACTATGTGTACGAAGTGGAAATCGAATCTTTGGAACAACTGAAACAACGGATTGAAGTGGCTGGAGTCAAAATGGGGATCATATCGAAAATTTTTTGTAATAAGCTTTAGTTAAAAAATAGTTAAAAATTTAAATAAACATTAATTATGTATTTTATCTAAATATGCATGTATTTCTTATTTTAATTGATTTCAAGATTCAGGAACATTTTTGTTCTTATTTCGCAATTGCATTTTTCTGTCACTAGTTATAGGGCGTGTAACGTTGCATTATTTAAAAAACATTCGCAGGTCAATATTAATCCAATGCTCTCACGCGAGTGTTCTCAATGAAAAAATGTGTTAATCCAGTACTTTGTCACTTTATTGTATGCTTATAAGACTGATAATAAAAAAATTTTACAAAAAAAGTTAATCCTTTCTTTCGTAAATGCACCTAAGCCAAGCCGACCCCACCATAAGAAAAGAGTGGCAGGTCAATTTTAAACCAATGCTCTCACGCAAGTATTTTCAATGGAAAAATTTGTGAAATATGGTTAATCCAGTACTTTGTCACATTATTGTATGCTTAATAGCCGATAATTAAAAAAATAGTAAAAACAAAGTAAATCCTTTCAATCGTAAATTCACCTAAGAATCCAAAAACGAAAAAACTAAAATAAAAGGCTTTTCTTAGAACAAAAGTAGTTTTTGTTATTTTTGATTTTCTCAAAAACCACAAAACATTTTGACATACGGTTTTTTGTGTTTGATCAAAAATTAATAAGAGCATTGAATATTGAATAAAAAAATAATACTTAATTACGTAAAATTTTGAAAAAAAATTGTTTAAAAAAAAATTTTTCATTTTTTTTTTCAAAATTTTTATTTTGAAAATTAATTTTTCAAAAACTATTCACTCGAACAACTTTATTTAAGAACAAAATTAAAGAATGTATTTCTGGCTTTTCAAAATGCTATAGCATTACTCTGTAGGTATCACTGTTATTTTTTAATAATTTTTTTTCTATTTTAAGTGATTTTTTTCTTAAATTGCCCCTCCTGCCTAAACGGGGGGAAATAGACCCCCTCCCATAGGATTTTTTTCTTGTCTAAGTCCAACCTACACGCCCTAGCTTTTTGTCACACCTTATGCAAATCACCCTGTATAAAGCCTTTATTCTTCCGAAGCTCGAGTACAATTCCCATATCTGAGCAGGTGCTTCACTTGAGTCTCTTGGGCAGATTTCAAAAGAGAGGTATACAAATGATAAGCGACCGTTCTTTAACTCAAACATTTGTATCTTTCGAGTACCGCCGCGCCGTAATGTTTCATGTCTATCATTATTTTACCACTATTTTCATAAACAGTGCTCCAGTGAAATAGCCAGTTGCATTCTACAGTAATACCCGTACTTGAAGGAATGCTCATCAGTTTATTAATAAGCCCAATTTTGGATGTACTGTCAAGTACAGAGATTCTTTTTTTTAGCCGCACTACATGAATGTGGAATGCTTCACCCGACTACACACGAGGCAACCGTTGTAGCAACGTGTTTCGTTTGTTCACTACACACGTGGCAACTGTTGCCGCAACCACAGTACTGTTGGAGCAACCGATCGAAAATATCAAAACTTTTTGATATTTCTGGCAACATAGACACACACGAAGCAAAGGTTGCTTCAACATGGCTGTGTTGCTGCAACGGTCGCCTCGTGTGTAGCTAGCATAACATTTATGAAAATTGAAAAATTATAAATAATTTAATGTTCCTGAAAAAAATTATTTGAAACATACAAAAAGTATAAAAGAAACTAAATCGATTAGAGAAAACTGAAAGGAATAACAAGTGATGTACGAATTAAAACGACTTTAGAGGATTTGAAAATAATTTAAGTACAATTCATAAGTACGAAAATAATCACGACAAAATGTTTAATTACATTTGCCAATTTATGATTACGAGTATGAGTTCCAGTATTGGAATGATAGTGAACACGAAATGTTAACACGTATGTTAACATGTCTGTAATACTATCTATATATACTCGTATCTATACTATACAGGGGCGAACGCAGAAAATAATTTCGGGGGGGGTTTTTAAAAAAATATGAGATTTTCATAAATATATTATTTTATTACTATATTGTAGGTACTTGTTAATTACATATTCTTTATTGTAATTAACATAAATATGTTATAACTAAATAATATTTAATCTCAGGGATAGGACCTATCGGAACAATTTCATACAGCTAAATCGCAAAAACAAAACATCGCACAGAGGAGTATTCGACCCCAAAATCCGGTCATAAGTAAAAAAAAAAAAATCGCATTCGACCCGTTAATTTTTGCTTTTTGCATTCCTCAGTAGCCATGCTAACTAAAACCGGTTTCAAATAATAACTGTTGACCCCCTAATCCTCAAGATCTTAGTCTAAATCTAGTCAATTTTATAAGCTCACGCCACATAAGCTTATTTTGTTTTCTAATCATTAACACTGAAGTCTGTATTTTTTTATTGTGATTTGTGATAATTGTGAAAAATTTCTAATGGATGTCTAAGGTCAAGGTATGTACTTTATTTTAATACAGAAATTTCCATATATTTTATTGATAAAGTATTAAAAATTGAGATGACAAGAATGCATAGAAAAACATGAAAATTTATGTAATTTTCGGTGGAAAAAAAAGTGTTTTTGTTATAGTTCCGGGTACGGTCGGGCAAAAATTTTTCTTTTATATTTAACTGTACATTTTTGTCATCTCATGTACATAAAAAAAAGTCACCCATCTTGTCACATTTTTTTTTAATGGGGTTTCTTAGTCTTGAGGTATTTTTAGTCAATTTGCCCTTTGTTGTTTAAAAAATGTGTTTAATTTAGATATATAACCAAATTACATTCAAATGATCTTTAAGGAAAGCAACAAACGAAAAAATTTCATGTATAAATAATTAAAATGAATTAAAAAAAATTGAAAAAAAAAATACTTAATTAAAAAAATTTATTTTTATCTAACCCGAAAATTTTTTTCAGTGTAACTTTTTAATGCATCATAAGTTATAAAATAATATTTTAGGCCAATTCCAATAAGAAAAACAAAAAAAATATTTTTGACCGGATTTTGAGGTCGAATACTCCTCTGTGCATCGTAAAGATGTTGCAACGGATACCTATTTGGCAAATTTGAATAATGTTACCAAAAGTTGGATAATATTCACTACGAGGGCGTTTTTGGTGCTTCCCATTTGGCCATTTTTTATTCCGGAATTAATTCTTAGACATAGACTTTTACTATACGGCCCTGTGATGGAGGCCATCATTTGGTTCGTAAAATATCATTAATGCAACAAGAAGAAAAAGAATGTAAGTGATTTCATAAGTGTACCTAACAATAGAGTTAAAATAAGTTCTAGGTTCGCCTAGTGGTCCAAATCTGCAAAACTAAATCCGGCATATATTAATACGTGAAGTTATAACTTGTTGTACTTTTGCGATGATAGGAAAAAGAGTTATACGAAAACATAAGGACGACAGCAACACTCAATTGGTACCTACGTTAACTATACTACATAATTATAATCAAAACGCTCTCAGAGGGTGCTATGTGCTAGATACTCATTTGTAACTGTAACTTTCAACACACTCTGACTTTGGAGCCATCAATAACTCAAAATTATATAAATCGAAATCATTTATTAGCCATAAATCGGCCCTTAAGATTAACACGGATATCTGTATCGGTATATATTTGCTCCGTTCGTTAGTCCGTTTTCTGCCCTATACATAATGTTAATTATCAAAAACGCAATTGCTGTTCTATTCGTCTCTATTTTTTAATCATCAATTCAAATTAAGACAATTGTGTTAAAATACGAAGACGACAGATAAAATAAAATGCACGACTGGGTCGCACAAACTTGCTCTTATGTAAAAGACTAAGAATTTCAAAAATTAATGTTATTACAGAAAAAGCACAAAATTCTTTTTTAAAATACTAAAACTCCTTTAGTAGTTGTAGCTAAGCACAGAATGCCATGTGTTGTGAGCAAATATTAGTTTATGCAAGAACAAAATTGTAATTCGTATTAGTGGTTTCTTAAAAAAATAAGCTTTTGTATACAAAATTTTTAAAACATACTTAAGAAAAAATTTTGGTACGCATATTTAATTTTTTTATTATTGTTCGAATAAAAATTTAATTTACAAAAAAAAATATTGAGCAGTTTTTGAGATATCGAATTTTCAAAAAAAAAAAAAAAATAGATTTTTTTCTTTCAAAAATTCAAAGAATATTTTTTTTAAAAAAAGTCTTAAAATGCAATGTTTTTTTAAACTTTTCAGAAGCTTCTCTAAAAGTAAAGATTAATCGTAACAAAAAAAACTATCGAAATTCTCGGAGCCGTTTTTGAGAAAAATACGATTTTCGAAAACCATTTTTTAACATTTTGTATTGTGGGTACCTTTATTTTTAGGTAAAACAAATTTTTTCCTCAGATCTTGTAGATTATATTAAGAAAGTTTTATTTATCCAGTTTAAAAAAATGGAGCATTGGGGTTTTCGAAATAGTGAGTTTCCAGAAAAAAATTTTGAAATTTTTTTAAGAATCAAAAAATAAAACTTTTGAAATTTGTATACGCAATAATATTTAAACCTTAGAGAGGCTTCATAATGATTAAAATCGGTTGTACTGTTTTTGAGAAAATCAAAAACCAAAAAATGGTTTCAAGGGGCTTCCAAGAATAACCAGTTTTTGGAAAAAATATTTCAACCATTACCTAAAATGACGAAATGACATTTTATGAATTTTTTTTCAAAATTCTGTGGGACAGTTTTTGAGAAAAAAATATTTATAAGATTTCGAAAAAAAATCGTATGGCAGATACCGTTATGTTTTGGTCTTAAAAAGAAAAAAAAAACGTGTGGGGGAAACAAATTCAAAACGATATCTACCAAGTTTAACGAAAATCGGCCCAGCTTTTTAGGCCGTAGTCGAACAGACAGACAGACAGAATTTTGGGACCCACATTTTTCGTCTTCGCTATCATCGTAATATCAACTTTGATAAAAATCTTCATTTCGATTTTTTTTACGAATGCATTACTTGCCTTATATAGTACCTATAAGTCGTAAGAAAAAACAACACTAGCAGAAGAATTTATGGCACGAAAATAACACTTCGTTTTTTTTTTCTTTAATAAAATGAACCCTTATTTTTTTGGTCGTTTCGGGGGGGGGGGGGGTTTGAACCCCTAAAACCCCTACCTGCGTTCGCCCCTGATACTATACCTTTGTGTGTGAAATGATGTGTAAATGTAATTATATCTGTATATCTGTATGACTGTTTGTCTGTCTCATGACTCATGTAATACTGAGGTATGGCATGCATTTTGGTAAAACAATGTATCAAAACTCTGTACATGTTTTCTTAAAATTATTTTTTGAAAAGAGAATTAGTAAATTTTTAAAATTGGCGTACCAAATTTGTTTTTGTTTTAGTTTTAAAAATATTTTATTAGAAAAAACTAAATTTTAAATCCCGCTCCAACGACTTATGAAAATACGCTTCTCGATTGGGGCAGATATTTATTTTACATACAAAAACTAATTTGGCAAATTAGATGTTTTTTCTGATGGTTTATTAATTTTTCTTTGAGTGAGCAGGACGTTTGACCTATGTATAACGCTGCTAGTATACCTTACCATATATTCCCGATTTGTTAAGTTGGTCCGTTTGTTGTTTTGTGTTTCCAAGCAAACTTTTAACCGTACGACCAGACTTGTAGGCTAATTTTATGTTGTTGCGACGGAGAACGTTTGGAAATTTGTTGGCGTGGGCAGGATAATAAATCATTTTTGCCCGTTTGAAGCAATTAACGAAAACAAAAGAACGATGGTTAAAACTATTGCTTATTTTAATGAATATAATAACTTATAATTTTGAGTGCGATAAATGATGTATTGGTAGTCATATTTAAATTATTTCTAAGTTTAATTGAACTCTTTGAGATTATATGGATTTTAATGTCAATATTTGAAGTTATTTTATTTAAAAAACTTATAGAGTTGGCTGGTATTTGTTGTTGTTGTTTTATTTTCAATTTCATTAACAAACTTATATTTTAATAAATCAAAAAAACAATTTGATTTTTTATTGAATATGTATTATTTTATCGATTTGACCATAAGCTTTAGGATAGTAATACATGAAATTAGCAAACAACTAAGTACATATAAATACGCCCTTGCAATATTCCCCAATATTGGTACAACAAAGTAGGTAGTCTATAATAATGAAATCATGTTCCTGAAACTAATAAAACATACACTCTTATTATATTTTTATTATGTTATTTTTCGTTAGTTACAAAATTCCAAATTAAAAAAGTAAAATCGAAGAAAAATAACAATTTATTAAGCTTAATTACTCAAAAACGGCTTGTCTGACGAAAATTTTCAATCAGACCTTTTTTGTAGGGAATTTAATTTTATATAAAAGTAAGTCAAAATGAATTTTTTTTTACTTCAATGTTTTGTCAGTTCTGACGCAAAACATGAAATTATGACTAAAAATCAAAATTAGCGATGATAGCCCTCTTAAAATTGATATTAAGGGCTCAAACTTTTACGAAAATTTTTTTTTGTCATTCTGAATGATATTCTCGATATATCTTTCAAAAAAAAAATAGTCAATTTTTTTGGCCCAGTCTAATGTACATATGTATATACACTGTTTGATTTAAAACTAAACTATTAACAGCTCACCTACCCATAATTGTCCGATTGATGCAGAGTTTCTTCCCATCAGCATTGATCACTCGTTTCACTATACATATCTAAAAAGGATCTTTTCACGAAAACCTGCTGCAAATAAATTTTATAGCTTAAAGTGCCTATTGTTGCAGAGTGCTCTCAGTTATACATTTTTTCACCTGTCACGTGAGGATGCAACAGGGATATGTGTCATTATTTCGAACCTTGCATTAAGCGAGGGTCCACAGGTTTATACAATTTAAAAAAAAAAAAACAATTTCTTTATTTTCCTGTCGTCCATTTCTAGGATATAAAAACCTGTTCGCGCGTTTGATAGCGTGATGGCGGGAGCAATGCATTTTTCTTGCTGTAGCGATAACTGCCATTGGGATGTCCAATTTTTGTCTTTCATTTTCTTTGTTGGATGTTTTCTTTGTTTAGTCGTTATTTTGGACGTTATAGAAAAGGCCAAAAGTCGGTGTCTGTACTTTTTTTTATTCTTCTTCTGAGATTATGAGTTGCTTGATTTCCTTTTATGCTGCCCTTTTTTTTACTGTTTGTGCTATGGAGAATTGGATTTTTTTTATGCGTAAATTTCTTTGATTGGGAATTTATCAAGTATCTTTTATTCGAGTCTTTGACATCATCTTCGTGGATGCACAATTTTATGACATGGTCACGCCAGCTGAACTAAGGTGTGGGAAGTTTTTTTTTCTAGTCAAGAACAAGGTATCGCATTGCTTACAGCATGTGTCGACCCTTTTTTTAAATTAACGATAAACAAGACTGTATAATCAATGATTTTTGGCTTTGATTTTGTTAATTTGATACCCACCAGAATATTGGTGACGGTATTGATATCCTTAGGGAAAGAAATAATAAAAATACTTAATTTTCGTTTGAATTATTGTGTTTTGTCTATGCTCTAATTGCGCTTCGCCCAGGTACGACAGTTGGGCTCATCAGTTAGATGGTTAGAAGGGTGTAAGCCTTCTAACACGCAAAATTGTGGTCGATGATTATCAACAATAATAAAATAAACAGCATTCACACTCTAAAATACAGAGTGTCCGGTAATTCGTCTGCCATACTTTGGGATGTGATTCTTGGTCATATTCTAAGAAAAAAAATTGTTCTACAGTAAAGTCTGATTTTTAACTTTGACATCACTTTTTGACAATTTAAAAAAAGGGGTGTCTATCTCGCCTTGTTTAGGAGGTAGGGTCGATTTTAGAAAAAAATGACTTAAATTGAAAAAAAAATATTCAAAACCAACGGCAAAAATTGTTAAAAAAATGAAAAAAAAAAGTTTAGACCAATTTTTAAAAAAAAATTTCATTTTTTTAACAATTTTTGCCGTTGTTTTTGAATATTTTTTTTTCAATTTAAGTCATGGGTGGGGGGGGATAGGGGTTGCCTATCTCGCCCCGTTTAGGAGGTAGGATCGATTTTAGAAAAAAATGACTTAAATTGAAAAAAAAATATTCAAAAACAACGGCAAAAATTGTTAAAAAAATGAAAAAAAAAAGTTTAGACCAATTTCTTTAAAAAATTGTGAAATGAAGTGCTTAATTGGCTTTTTGTGGTCAATGCTACTATTAATTCTGAATCGAACACAAAAAACCGAACTTGAAATTTTTATATTTGTCTACCTTTATCGGTAAGTTGCAACACAGTGGACAGTTGACGTTTTGGTTGGAATTAGACCAATTTCTTCTAAGAACGCGAAGTTATTCAATTTAGGATGCTTAGTCGCCATTCTTTATTCAAAGAAAAAAATACTTCACTCTTACAAAGGTTGAACAACGAATGACCTTGGTAAACAATAACCTGTACCACATTAGCATTAAAAATGTTAGACAAAAACAATAAACATACATATTAATTAAGGAATTATATAAATTTTCTGTATTCGTACAGTAGTACAGTGGACGCTCGTTAACTTGAACACGGACGAAACCAGGGGTGTTCAACCTATAGGATTGTGCAAGTTACTGGATCAAGTTAAAAAGTTGTTGTTTTTATTTAATAATGATTCATTTTAAAGATTTTAAAACATAAATAATGTAATATAAATAAATAATTTAAATTGAAATGTTTTTCGATTCCTAAATACGCACCTGTTCAAATAAAATTCAGAAATTCACCGATTATGAAGAATAAAACCTTATACGGAAATACTGAAGAAATTTCCTGGGATTCCGCTTTACAAAAACCGTTTACTTTCTGCACCAACATCCCGATCCCAGGTACCTTGCATAAATTAAAAAATTTAAGAAATTCAATATTAAATTTTGTTCAAGTTACAGAGTTCGCATAAATTTTACTTGTTCAACATATAGAGTACTTAGGGGAAAAATTCAAGGTATTGAGTCTTTAAAATAGTCCGTTCAAGGTATAGAATGCGTAAAGGGAAAAAATATTTGTTCAAGTTATTGGATTGTTCAAGTTATCGTATGTTCAAGTTAACGAGAGTCCACTGTACCTACATACATAGGTACTGTGAATTTTTCATAATGTATTAAATTTTCATGTCTGGATATTTTAAATGTGCAACTTCGGGCTACGTACATACATTTAGTTGACATTGGATATAGGCCATAGGGTAAATTTAAAGTTTCCAAATCGTATAGTGTGCCCAAGCAGGGGGGTTGCAGGGAGCAGCATGCCCCCCATACATACCTCACTGTTTATACGCCGACGTAATGCGTAAGCAATATCCCATAAAAAAGTAGTTTTAGTTATTTTCAATTTTCTCAAAAACTAGACGACATAAAATCATCTTTTTTTCAGTTTTTGAATAAGAATAAGTTAGAGCAACGAATTTGATGAAAAAATAATAATTTATATAACTTTGCAGTTTTGAAAAATTAAACTTTAAACTTTTTTAATCTTTTTTTCCCCAAAATTTGGGTTTAAAACTCGTTTTTTTCGAAAAACGAGCATTGGCTTTAAAAAGAGGTATAATACTTAATTGTAAGTATTACCGTTATTTTTTAATATTTTTGTTTTTATTTTAGTACCTTTTTTATAAAATTGCCCCTCTCGCTCAAACGGGGGGAGATAGACCCCCCTTCCGTAGTAAAAAATGCTTGTATTGAACTGTTCTACAAAAAACCGTTATAATTTCTTGGCGCCTAAGTTATCGTACTCTTGCCGTTTTAGGGTTGCCAGATATTCAATTTTAAATGGTGTTCAATTTTTCTTGCCCGAGCAAAATTTTGACTTTGAGGTAATTTTTTTTTTTAAATGCGTAATAAACATAAAGTTTTCTTATTTTTACCTGATGAACAAAACAATAATAAAAAAACTCACAAATAAGTGCACCCAAAAACCCATACATTTTATGATACTTGGGAAAATCTAAAACAGGTAAGAAATCGAATTTTGGGTTTTGTACCTACTTTTATTGCAGCATTTGCCAATTGGAGTGGTTTTCCAAGAATTGATAGTTTTTAGGTAATTTTTAAGACTGTGTACCTACTCATAAAAAGGGTTAAAAGTGTACTTACGCCTGCTTTACTTGCTGTAAAAACCCTAATTACCTTAAAGAGTTAAATTTGGGATATGAATGTTTAATGGGTAAATTAATTAAAATCAAGTTAAGTCACGACTACAGTTGGTTAAGAGCGTTTTTTGAAATGCCTTCATTTACGAGAGAAGAATACAAAGACATTTCATTCGTTTATGGGTTGTGCAATGGAAATTCGAGAAGAGCACAACGAAGTTACCATGAACTTTATCCCAACAGACGACTTCCTTCTCGAAATGTTTTTGAAATACCTTTCTAATGCTTCGAGAAACTGTATCAGTTTCGCCTGCCAGACCTAACGCGGGAGCTGCAAGCACACGAAGAGTTTCGGTCGATGATAGAATACTGATAGCTGTTGAAATCGATCCCTCCATCAGCATAAGAGGCTTGGCTCTACAGTTTAATGTTTCCAAACACAGAATCTTCAGTATACTGCATGGAGAAAATATGAATCCATATCATCGTACAGCTGTGCAAGAACTGCTTCCCGATGATTTTGAAAAGAGGCTCGAATCTGCATTCACAAGAGATGGTATTACGAATTTCCACAATCTTCATACATGGGCTTCTATACTCTGTTCAACAAAAATTGTCAGTACAGGCTTTATGGGAGAGCTTTTTCCAAAGCAGTGGCGCCTCATGCACCGTCACTACACTACACTATGTTGGGAAAAAGCCACTTAAAAAAGAGCAAGCCAATGACTTTCCTTAAAGAATTGTTGTTGTAATTCTTCGCAAAAAGTTGTACACCCTAACGCGACCGTTGAATCCCACTGCTGAAGGGATACTGCGCTTGTTATATACATCAAAACAGGTCCGCGAAATAAGGCCAACTTTCAAAAATTGGCCTTATTGCACTTTGATAAAGTGAAATAAGGTCAATTTTCAGTAGTCGGTCTTATTTCACTTTGACAAAGTGAAATAAGGCCAAATGATTTTGAGAAATAAGACCAAATTGGTCTTATTTCACTTTTTGAAAGCGTAATAAGAGCAACTGAATGTGGTGCCGTGAAATTAGGCCAAGTGACATAGGCCCAAATTTGAATACTTGCCCTAATGTCACTTTATAAAAGCGACATTAGACGTTCTGGGTTTTCTTGGGCAACAGTACCTTGGGTGGCCTGCTTCGCGGGTTTTCAGGACTTTAACTCCCTTTTCGGAGCTTACACCCGCTCACGCAACTCCGTTGCTCCGCTTAGGGTATGTTCAGTCGCCAGGCAGGCACCTGTAGCAACAGTTTTTCTTGTGCAACAGTACATAACTGTTAGTTGTTTACTCAAATTAATGTAAAATACAAAACTGTTGCTACAGGCGCCTGCCTGGCGACTGAACATACCCTAAGCGGAGCAACGGAGTTGCGTGAGCGGGTGTGAGCCCCGAAAAGGTAGTTAAAATCCTCAAAACCCGCGAAGCGGGCCACCCAAGGTACTTTTGCGCAAGAAAACCAAGAACGTCGGCCCCCGATAAACAATTATGTATTATACGAATCTAACGGCAAAAACTACTTTTTTGATTTTTAACATTTTATGTTTGGCCTTAAGTCCAAACAGGTTTGGCTTTATGTCACTTTGTAAAAGCGACATAAGGCCAAGTTATATAATTTGGCCTTATGTCGCTTTTGTGAAGTGACATAAGGCAAAATGTTTTTATGAAATAACCATAAAAATGCAGTTCGGCCTTATTTCGCTTTGTCAAAGTGCAATAAAACCAACTGTTGAAAGTGAAATAAGGCCAACTTGGCCCCAAAAGTTATGTACAAATCAAAAAGTAAATAAATATTCAGAATCTACTAGTTATTACGCAACTTTTGATACCCCTTTCGATAAAAAATTCGAGAATTTTTTTTTCTTCATACAACGTTGGGACAGCCTACGTTATACATGTACAATAGCTGTCTAGAGGAACGTCTAGTGCTTGCAAGGGTAGAGGAGACCCAGATTCAAAATCCACGTATAGACAGGGAAACTCCTGGAGAAGATGTTAAGACCGTGACTTACCGCTGAAGTAAAAGCAGCAGGAGACCTGTCAGAAATACAATATGGCTTCAGAAAAGGCCATGTGGTTGAAGAAGTAGTAAAGCTCTCCAAATCGCCCAACAGAAAGCCGCTACTCAAGACAGATCGTATGTCCTTAACTCCGCTAAGTGGAGTGATATGGTCGTGAAAACCCTTTCAAAGACTATCTTCAGGATCGCCGAGCTCATCTACAATACCACAGAAGGTAAACGATTGGATCAAATCACCTCCGGAGCAGCGCAGCGTTCAATCTTGGGACCCGACTTCTGGAACATCTCGTGTGATGTCATCCTTCTTTTTCTGGAAGGGGTAGGGTATGCTGATGACATTGCTCAAGGGGGTCCGACACACGGGGATGGTCAAAGGGTCAACGCCGAGACTTCCTTTTGGTACATAAAGCAGTTCTTCTAGTTTTTCCATTACAGGAAAAAAAAATTATTTATTATTATTATTAGTATAATTATAATTACTATAATTACTACTATTTTTACTATTATTATTTTTATTATTATTATTTATTATTACTTTATTATTATTACTATTATTATTATTTTAATTATTATTATTTTTATTTTTATTATAATTTGTTTTATAATTATTATTAAAAGTTAAGCGACAAGCATTGTTATACAAACTTTCAAGGATTATCCTGTCTAGAAAGTTTATAAAAATGTATGATGGGCTTCTATCGGAAACAAGAGCAGCCGTATTTGATGGCTAGAAAAATTCTTAATTTTTCAATAGTTCAACGGGTCTACCACAAGGATTCATTTTAAGTCCTATAATGTTTTCGCTATTTACGAGCATAGATGATTAGGTAGAATATATCCCATTAGGTCCTCGTTTTGCTGTCCAAAAAATCAAATTGCTTTTGTATGCTAATGACCTTGTCCTTCTTGCTGAATCAGTTAATTATGAATAAATTTGTAAGATATTGTGATTTATGGAACCTGTATTAAATACTTCCAAAACAAAGATAATGATATTTGGAAACAGCGGCACAAGAGTAGCAGAAAAATGGAATCTGAACAACGAAATACTAGAGGTGGTTGATAAATTCAAATATCTTCGTATGACTATTACGTCTAATATGAGCTTTAAAACACATATAAAGAAAAAATGCGCAGAAGCCAAAATAGCTATAAATGTTATGTTGAAAAAATTTTGTGTAATGAATAAGTACGAACGAGGAGTAAATACAAAGTCCTTAAAGGTGTTATCAATGCAAGCCTGTGCTACGGAAATGAAGTCTTTGCTCTCGAAAAAGGCTATTCAAAGGCTTCAAAAGGCTATTTAAAATACCTATCACAACACTGACCTATGACATAAATATGTGCATATTGAGTCTGGACTTTCACATATTTCCAAAGAGAACTTAAAAGCCAGTTACAAGTCCATTGTTAAAATTATAAAAATGGAAGACAAAAGAATTCAAAAAAAGTTCTTAATGCATAATTCTTAATCTTTGGAAAAGATCAGAACGATTTGTCACATTAGAAGAGATTTCAGAAAGACACAACTTTCAGTGTATGCTACTCGTACCAGCAGGGTTCAAATCTTTTAGCAATCTCCTTGAACTAGTCAATAAAAATTATATCTCAAAGACTTGGAAATAGCAATGACAAGTACAAACCGCACAATATACAGGGTGATTGGCATAAGGTGTGACAAAAAGCTAGGGCGTGTAGGTTGGACTTAGACAAGAAAAAAATCGTATGGGAGGGGGGGTCTATTTCCCCCCGTTTAGGCGGGAGGGGCAATTTAAGAAAAAAATCACTTAAAACAGAAAAAAAATTATTAGAAAATAACGGTGATACCTACAGAGTAATGCTATGGCATTTTGAAAAGCCAGAAATACATTCTTTAATTTTGTTTTTAAATAAAGTTGTTCGAGTGAATAGTTTTTGAAAAATTAATTTTCAAAATCAAAATTTTGAAAAAAAAAAATGAAAATTTTGTTTTTAAACAATTTTTTTTCAAAATTTTACGTAATTAAGTATTATTTTTTTATTCAATATTCAATGCTCTTATTAATTTTTGATCAAACACAAAAAACCGGATGCCAAAATGTTTTGTAGTTTTTGAGAAAATCAAAAATAACAATACATAATTACTTTTGTTCTAAGAAAAGCCTTTTATTTTAGTTTTTACGTTTTTGGATTCTTAGGTGAATTTACGATTGAAAGGATTAACTTTCTTTTTACTATGTTTTTAATTATCGGTCTTATAAGCATACAATAATGTGACAAAGTACTGGATTAACCATATTTCACACATTTTTTCATTGAGAACACCTGCGTGAGAGCATTGGTTTAAAATTGACCTGCCACTTTTTTATTATGGTGGGGTCGGCTTGGCTTAGGTGCATTTACGAAAGAAAGGATTAACTTTAAATAAACAGTAATTATGTATTTTATCTAAATATGCATGTATTTATTATTTAAATTGATTTCAAGATTCAGGAACATTTTTGTTCTTATTTCGCAATTGCATTTTTCTGTCACTAGTTAGGGCGTGTAACGCTGCATTATTTAAAAAACATTCGCAGATCAATATTAATCCAATGCTCTCACGCAGGTGTTCTCAATGAAAAAATGTGTTATTGTATGCTTATAAGACTGATAATAAAAAAATTTTACAAAAAAAGTTAATCCTTTCTTTCGTAAATGCACCTAAGCCAAGCCGACCCCACCATAATAAAAAAGTGGCAGGTCAATTTTAAACCAATGCTCTCACGCAGGTGTTCTCAATGAAAAAATGTGTGAAATATGGTTAATCCAGTACTTTGTCACATTATTGTATGCTTATAAGACCGATAATTAAAAACATAGTAAAAAGAAAGTTAATCCTTTCAATCGTAAATTCACCTAAGAATCCAAAAACGTAAAAACTAAAATAAAAGGCTTTTCTTGTGTTCTCAATGAAAAAATGTGTGAAATATGGTTAATCCAGTACTTTGTCACATTATTGTATGCTTATAAGACGATAATTAAAAGAATAGTAAAAAGAAAGTTAATCCTTTCAATCGTAAATTCACCTAAGAATCCAAAAACGTAAAAACTAAAATAAAAGGCTTTTCTTAGAACAAAAGTAGTTTTTGTTATTTTTGATTTTCTCAAAAACTACAAAACATTTTGACATCCGGTTTTTTGTGTTTGATCAAAAATTAATAAGAGCATTGAATATTGAATGAAAAAATAATACTTAATTACGTAAAATTTTGAAAAAAAAAATTGTTTAAAAACAAAATTTTCATTTTTTTTTTCAAAATTTTGATTTTGAAAATTAATTTTTCAAAAACTATTCACTCGAACAACTTTATTTAAAAACAAAATTAAAGAATGTATTTCTGGCTTTTCAAAATGCCATAGCATTACTCTGTAGGTATCACCGTTATTTTCTAATAATTTTTTTTCTGTTTTAAGTGATTTTTTTCTTAAATTGCCCCTCCCGCCTAAAGGGGGGGAAATAGACCCCCCCTCCCATACGATTTTTTCTTGTCTAAGTCCAACCTACACGCCCTAGCTTTTTGTTACACCTTATGCCAATCACCCTGTATAAGAATTTGGAACATCAACTGGGCAATAGAAACTATTTTAAGGATTCATTTCCAATCACTAGCAATCGAGTAATATTCCTTGCTAGAACCGAGATGCTAAATCTTAATTTCATACCATACAGGCAGGACCTACTTGGTAATCGTACCCTTTGTAACATAAACGTGAAAGAAGACCCCCATCACTTCATCGCTATATGTCCGTTATTGCAAGAAATAAGAAGATTACATTTTAGGAGAATTCAATGAACTTAAGAGAAACGTTTAATATCCTTGGATATGGTGTCTGTGAAAATCTTGCTTTCAAATTAGGGTGAACTGATGAGCATTCGTAGCAAAACGGGTATCACGGATGAACTGATTGAGGGGAGGAATGCAACTGGCTGCTTCGGGGGAGCATTGCTTTTGAAAAAGCGAAAGCACAAGGAAAGACATATAAGATTCCGACGGTGTTCAAGAGATGATTCCATGATATTTCTGTTCATATCAGTTTTAATTCTCTGTTTTGAATTCTTTCCAACAAAGATCGTGATGGACACACATACCGAGTGCTGACAGGTTTTTGATTTCTTGGATCAAAGTGACATTATAAGATAAAGGTATTTGGAATACTTATAAATTGTTTCAAAAATATTAAACATCATTGAGTTTTCCAAGAATTAAACTCCACACGATTTAATATACCCCATTAAGCAATGCAGTGCAGATAGGAGTTTAATGACCTTATTATGCGGTACCGTTGCAATTCCACTTCCGATGGACGTGAATTTAAGAACGAGTATGAGAAGCTGATGTTGATAAGATGTTTCAGAAAATAAAGGCACTATGCTATAATCATGTAGGCTGAATTCCTAGTGAGCAGAATTTTCCCCCATCCGGGTTTCACTATGTGCCGAGACTGCTGGCCTATTTTTCGAAGTATGGACACATGCAGCATACAAATTTTTCTTAATTCATCGATTGTTGATCTCCACCTCAAAGCGATCGGTTTAGTTGTAGGAGAGAGAAATAAAAAATCCCCTAACGGCCCGGAAAAAAAAGAAGTCAATGTATCAGGTGTATCTTCTCCTTCACTCATCACTCACAGTTTGCTTTTGTTTCGTGTTTGCATACATTGTTTGGGCCATGTCATACATTGTGCGTAACTAATTGAACTATAAAGGAACATCAAATAGATTGCTGTTATTTATTTTGGAATATATAAGCGGATTAATACATTTACTATTAAGGCATAAAACTAAAAGTAAATTGTATTGCGAAGTTATTTTGGTCCCCAACGTAATATCCGCATAGTTTATTGTCTAATTTGCTTTTTTTTTTTTTTTGTTATTTTGACTGAATTAGTTGATTGAAACAACATTCGGGGGCTTAGGATAAAAATCTGTGCTGTATATGTCCATACTGTTAAAAAATAGTTTAGTTTAGTTTATTTCATCAATCTGAGATTAACATTCTCTTTTAGATTACATAAATAAAAATAACGAAAAATAGTAACTTAAAGATATATTGAATATTAAGAATAAATACTCATAAGTACAGAAAACATAAATTTAACATATGTCACGATAATTAATGCAATAACAAAATTAATATTACATGTTTTTTAAAAGTTTCTCGTGAACTGTGCAAATATTTATCTTTTCAATTACAGCATTAGTTTCTCTGATGCAACGCATAATCGGTACATTTCTACCATAATTACTTCTAGTAAAGGATTCCCGTAGATGAAAGCCTATACGGAGGCATCTACTGGGAAATTAAAAGTTTATTTGCTCTAGCAAGTAAGGACACATAATGTGACTACTTACTATATCCTTTATCATCATAATAGAAAAATACTTTCTTTTGACCTCAAGCGTTTGCATACCAAAAATCAAACATCTCACATTATATGCAAGCATAATAATGTTCCAATTTAGCTTAAAAAAAACAATATTTTGTTAAACTTCTTTGAATCCTTTTAATTCTCAATTAATGATTAGCTTAGTACGGATTCCAAACCACGCAACAGTACTCCAGAGTAGATCTCACAAAAGCCATATAAAGATATTTAAGAGCATATGTATGAATCGGAGAACTCTCTAGTGTTCCTTTTTAAAAAACCCGACATTTTATATGCTTTATTAACTATGTACATATATAGTCAATGTGACTACTAAATGTGAACTTCCGATCTTATATGACTCCTAAATCTTTCTTATCAGTTACTTTATTTAGTGTTATATTATTGATAGTGTAATCAAATACTATTGGTGCAATTTTCCTTGAGCATATAAAGCTTTGACATTTGGCTACATTTAAGAAAAGAAGATTTTTATTGCACCATGATGCAAGTTCACATAAATCTTCTTGCAATAAATAACAATCAATTAGAGAATGTATAGTTCTGAATATTTTTACGTCGTCAGCATATAATAAATACCTGGAAAACTGGAAAATGTCAGGAACATCATTGATAAATAAATTAAAGAACGAAGAACCGATGTGACTTCCCTGAGGGACGCCCGAGGTTACTTTTATGCACTTAGAAACATATCTATACCTTAACGAATTGGGTTCGATCAGTAAGATACGAACGTATCCATTCTAAAAGTATGTAGTGGATACCAAGCTTGGACAATTTGTATAATAATATTTCATGGTTAACTCTATCAAATGCTTTGGCAAAGTCAGTAAAGATGATGTAGGTCTGGCGACCACTTTCAAATCCACTGACAACTGAATCACATAAATTAGTGAGGTTTGTAGCTGAAGATCTGCCGGAAACAAATCCATGCTGAGAATCAGATACTATTTCTTTTGTAAGAAAAATACATACAATTTTTTCAAATATTTTAGGAATAATAGATAACTTACATATTGGTTGGTAATTACATATTTTTTGCTTTGCTCCAGACTTAAAAATCAGAGATATGTACGATGTTTCCCACTCATTTAAAAATTCACCTGTTTTGAGAGACTTATTGAAAATTAGCCACAAGTAACGCAAGGGACGTTGCACATTTTTTGATTATCTTGGGAGATATACTATCTGGACCAAGTCCTTTGTTTTCATCAATCCCATTTAATGCTTCAAGTACATCTGATATTTCTAACTGAATAATTCCTATATCAACTACATTAGATGGAGTAAATTCAAGTAGCTCGCTAGGAGACATAACTGCGTAAACAGATTTAAAATAATCTGCAAAAAGATTACAGATAATTTGCAAATCACTAGATATAGAACCAGAAAACTCCATACAATTTGGTAAACCACTAGATTTTTTTTCGGAGTTTATAAAATTCCAAAAGCTTTTGCTGTCTTTTTTAACTTTGAAACATAATTACTATACAAAAATTTATTTAAGACATCAAAAGACTTTTCCATTGCAAGATAGTTCTGTCTGAAAACCAAATTATTTTTGTCTTTCTTGTAGCGTTTGTATGCTTTATTTTTTTATTTTTGAGCTTAGAAAGTCTGTCATTATACCATGGTGGGTTGGAATTCTTTCTACTTATTTTTTCGGAATAAAACTTTCAATTGCTTGTTTAAAGTAAGTTTTAAAAGATACGAACGCTTGGGTCAGATCTTGGCTTTCTATTATGGACTCACATGGTAATGAGTTTAAAAATAAATTCATTGCATCGAAATTACCACGCTTATAATCAAAAAAATTATCGATATCATTAATGGTTTGAAAATAAACGAATAAAGATATCACCACAATTTTTTTTTATCTTAAAGGAAATTTCCAAGGCTATAAAGTTTGAGAATTTAAAGAAAAAATATTTACAGGGTGTTTCAGAATCTGCTGCTGAAATAAGAAGTTTTAGTTAAGGTGGTTAACATATCTGGTATTTAATTTTAAAAAGGTTGAAAGTCAATTTATGAAGTAATTTGAGTGTAATTTAAGTAAAACAGTAGAGAAAAAAGAAAACAACCCAAATTGAATGAAAATGTGGCGAAAAAAAACCTTTTTTTTTATTAAATGATTTTTTTATTTTATTTTTTATTTTTTTTTATAAAAGAGTACTTATAAGTATTTATAAAATATTTTATTAATAGATTACAATTCAAAAAGTAGAAGAATAAAATAAAAGGAACAAAAATTTACATACAAACATTAAATTTCTTGGAAACTATCATCTAAGTCCGGGGAAATGCGTAACAAACTTATCATTTCTGGTGAGTATTGGGCTTTCAGATCTTTTTGGGTTCTTACATGCCTCAAGGAAGAAATAAGTGGATCGGATGAGATTGCTAGCATGTTTAATAAGTCTTCATTCTGCCGAATTCTTGAAACTTTGAACGTATTTTGATATCTGTATTTCTTGTAGTCTTTATTTTTGGACTCTTGGGCTTCTTCTGACAATTCTCCAAGTGGTAGAGATTGGTATTCGATTATATTTTGACGATCAACCAAAATTTTATGAAGAGTAGGTGTTAGTAGTTTTTCAGGGTACTTTTGTTTCAATAACTCTGCGGTTTTTTTGGTGTACTCTCCAAATTTAACTGTATTCACTTCTTCCCTGCAATTCAAAACATTAAGTATTATTTTGATCCTAGTTATAACCTTTTCATTGACCCCAGTTATTCGAGCGGTTGCCTCCGATTGTTCAAAAAATCTCCTTGAAGTGTTTCCATCATTGCTATTTCCAAATCCTTGATCTGGTTTATCCACAGCAAGTCCAAGCTCATCGTGAAAACGTGTTTGAATCTCTCGTTTTCTTCGTATTTCTGCCTCCTTGATCCCAATAGATTCATCAAATTCCTCTCCCTTTGTCGAAGTGTATAAGCAAGTTTTAAAATAAATTCCATGCACCTGATTCTAGCATAATTATTATGTTCGTCGTTTTTTAATTCATCCTGGTTATTGAAGTTTTTTTGGGTTCTTTTACATATCGGGCATGACCGCGTTAATTCGTTTAAAACTTTTCCGTCAATCATAGTTAAAAAGAACTCGTGTTTCACCAATATAGTTATATCTTCATACTTTATACATTGTTGGTTGAATATCTGCTATTTTCCTTTTTATATCGTTGACTGTTGTATTTATGAGGTCAATAGTTTTTTTTGGCATATTGGAACATTATGGGTCGCCAGAAATGAGTTGATGATGGGCAAGGGTTCCTCCAATGTTCGCAATCTGCACTATTGAGCCTGAGTGGAACAACTGATGCCATGAACATGTTTGTGTCTATTTCTGCTTTCCTTGACTCTTTTGACTTGAAGTGGACTTGCAGTAGAAATTGCCTTGATCACATCACTCTTCGTCTTTTCATGGTCTTTATTATACCTTATTACTAATGCATCAGAGAGCTTTGCAGTACTTATCTCCTCTGTTGCATTGATTAGTTTTTGCTTTTTTGTGAATCTTGCGCACTCATTGACTGACTTCCTTGGCCTTCCTCTTGATGACCTTGATGTAGTTGGGAGATCACACATTACTTTTGTTTGTCTGGTGATATGGAGAGATGAAGATAACCATTGCTCATTTTTGTTTATAAAATTGACTCTCGATCTATGGGCTGCGACCCATTTTTTCTTAGTAGCGCAATGAAAGTGTCTTAATTTTGCTTCATTTTATTACGGCAGAAATAAACTCGTCAGTGCTATTAACTTTTAAAAAAAGTTCAAACAAAATATTGTTTGGTATATCCATTTTAAATAACTTTTCCTTATACAATCGCTCGTTATAGTTTTAAATAATAACTCCATCCCAATGTTTTATTTTTTTATACCTTAAAACTTAATACCTTCACTAAAAATATTCTTTTTTATGACATCCCAATAAGGTAATCTGTTTACCTAAAAATATTCTAATTCAGTTAAGAACCCTTATCCATCAAACTACCTGACAATAATTAATCATACTCGAAATCAAAAACATTCATGCTTAAAAGTTTTATTAGGGGTTACTCTAAGGGCCAATTTATTGAACCTCAATTCAATTTAATTCTATCATTAAGAATGGGAAATTTATCGATTTAAAAAAATATAATTTATTCACCCATATTTAACGATTTAAATTGACGTTTCCTTCATTAACTAATTATACATTTAATCTAAATACGTGTTTTACTAAAACGACAAAATACACCTTTTAACAGCGATTTTGAGCGCTAATAGGATTTAACTGAAGTGTTTCTATTTATTCCTTCTCAATTAGCTCTGACAATCAGGTTTTGTTTATTTTGTGCAAAAATAAATTGTCATCGGTGTTTAATTAAAACAATTGCAAAATGGATAATAATCTAGAATATTTGTTGGATATAAGTGATGAGAACGACGAAAATTTGCTTGCAACCGAAGTCCCGAACGATGGCAGTATAGAATAACTAATCAAAGGGCACGGTAGTGCCCAGCCAAGTTCTGGCACTAAACCCTTTTTACAGGAACAAACTCAGGCGGTTTTTCACCCCTCCATATCTTCAATACCAATGATGTCAGAAACTTGGAATTCCGAATATTTGCTAAGCTAGTCAGGCACACGCCCCTCAACAAATTTCAATTTTCTAGCATAAGCGGTTCCTGAGATATAAGGCCTCAAAAATCACAAAAACCGTAACTGACTGACTGCACTTCCCGACATCATAGAATCTTGTAATTTTGCACAACGGTAGGTCTTGTCATGCAAGTAGAGGAAAAAATCAAAAATTTGAGGTTTTCCATTCAGGGGGCGTGGTATCCGCCCACTTCCTCAGAACTGATGTAAATTATACATGGCGCACTTCCGATTGCAGCAGAACAATGAAAGTTGGTAAAACGGTAGGGCTCAAACTGCATATAAAGGACCAAAAATAAAAATTGAGGTTTTCCATTCAGGGGGCGTGGTATCCGCCTACTTTCTGAAAAAACGTTTAATTTATACGGAGCACTTCCGGTTGGTATGTTAGTGTTAGATATCTTGCCAGGACAAGAAGACATAATTCAAGCGTAAATCAAAACAACCAATAACAAAAAGAAAATATACCAAAAGAAATAGGAGGTTATAAACTAAGTTGATTTTAGTAGGAAGAGTCCACCCTTCTATCTTTCCATATTTTTCGAGATTTTGACATGGCAAAATATTAAAATCTTTGCAAAAAGGTCTCACTCCTAGCTGTTTCAATATTATTCTACTTTAAATATTCGGTATTAAACCTTCACGAAGTAAGAACTTGGCGTACTTTTAGATCTCAGTACTTTTCACGGCTGACTTGTTACACCAAGGTTTTTGTATAGAAGAATTGGCTCTTTTTTTAACATTTATGTTTTTGGTCTGATAGAATCAACATGGGAAAATGGGATGATGAAGATTTCTTCCAAAGGTTTCTTTTTACCAACCAAACAGTGGTTAAGGCCCTTGAAATTAGTCGACCATATGTGGAGTACTCTCTTCAAAGGTAGACAATATTAAAAATGTTAAATTAAGATAGCATTTCAGTAAAATTTGTTTTGTGTCACGGTATACTTCTGCAATCGCACAACTGTTGATTACATTACGTTTTTTTGCACTTGGATCAATGCAAATCTCTATTGCTGATTTTGCTGGTGTAAGCATCTCATCCGTTTGCATTTTATTGCCAAAAGTAACAGGACAATCGTTAAAAATCGATCGAGATTCGTTCGGATGCCTGAAACTATGTTGGAAATGACTAAAGATAGCGAGAAGTTCTAAATACAATTTCCTCCCAAACGCGCTGTTTTTCTTTCAGGGTGCATGCGTCGGTTTTTTTATTTTCTATTACTTTATAGAAAATCGTAAGATGAATTTAAGGAGAATATTTTCTTCCAATTCTGTAAAATTTGAAGTCCTTTCGGGTTTTGTCGACATTTTAATAATATATCAATTTCAAATTATTATATTATTTACAAAAACGTAAAAATCCCTGGGATTTTTTATAACAGACATTTAAATTTAAATGTCTTATTAAAAACAAGTATTTAACTAAAGAGGAGTGAATAAATAGAAAATTTAAATGGAGAATACTTAATAGCGCTAATACCTTAAAGCTTATTT
Source organism: Chrysotoxum bicinctum (assembly GCA_911387755.1). Lineage (NCBI taxonomy): Eukaryota > Metazoa > Arthropoda > Insecta > Diptera > Syrphidae > Chrysotoxum > Chrysotoxum bicinctum. Next base: position 144,064,254 of record OU426987.1, on the reverse strand, counting down.
AGCTAACTTGACAAAATACTGTTTTTAATTAAGTGTGAATAAATTGGCCCTAAATAAGCTATAAAACCGTTTTAAAAACCTAAGCATAAAATATGTCTTCCTTCTAAATTACAAAACTGTTTTATTTAAAACCAAGACTCATACCTGCAAAACAAAGAAATAATAATTTCCATGATTTTTTGTTTGCACTTGAAAAAATAACTCAGAAAAAATTACTGACTTTTTCAAATCAAATCTCTCTAGCTCAGTGTTATGCAACTTTATGCAGCTGAGTTTTTGGTTGTATATATAAGGATATATAAAATATATAAGGATTCATTATCCGTCCAGTTTGACTTGACAACTTTTAAAAACTTTTTTTCTACTCAATGTAAAGTTGAAAAAGTGCCTAAAAAGTGGTGTTTCAAAAAACATTAAATTTAGTACTTTAAAAAATTTATATTTTTTTTTTATTTCTGATCATAGTAATTAACACATACATATATCAAGTAAAAATAACAAAAAAAAGTTTAACTTATACTCTTTTCCTAGTTTTTACACTCAAAGTTAAAAAAAAAAATTTTTTTTAAATGTTTTTTTCTCAACTTAAATATTTGTCAACTTTGACTAGCTCTACAAGCCAAACCATTCATACAAATGAAATAATTTTTGCGATTACTAGAGCTCCAAACATTTGTTATTTCAGAAAATGTAAAAGTTTTGCAATAAACCCACCCGAAAAATGAATTTCGCAAGCACTTTTGCTTAAACGGGCCACTGTGTACCGGTGAAAGAGCTTTTTCCGGCAGATTTGGCCAGCAGATTTGGCATTTAGCGAAACCCAGGTGGGTGAAAATTCTGATAACACGTAATGATTTTGCTTATCAGTTTCAACCACACTTTGTTTTTAATACAAATTTTAATTTCATGCGTGGTTTAAATTCACAGTCCATAAGCGTATCATTCATACTTGCTTTATCTTTCGCAGACCATGTTTGGATAGTAACTCGACTTCTAAGGAATTCGATCAGCTGGAAGACTCTATCCAAAGAATTGTTTCTCGTTTTCCGCACAGTGAAAACGTTATTACGGTTGATTTTAATATACACAATTCTTTGTGGTTGCGCTGTTCTAGTCAGACAACCCCCGTAGGAAGGTATGTCGAGATCTTTTTCTGAGCTAAACAAGCTGATATAGCTCATTCACGAGCCTACTCGAATTCTAGACTTGTTTCATACCTCTGACCCTGATAAACATACTTTAAATGTATTATCTCCATTAGGCCCATCCGACCAGTGTATTATATCTGCAAATTTCTCATGTCAACAAAACCCAGTTAGAGAAATAATTTCTAAGTGAACCGTTCGTACGGATTGTACTTCCGATTGCGGGAAAATTTGTTAATCTGGAAAAAAATCTGAGGTAACTCAAAATAAAATCCAGGGATTTGTAGTGCATTCGACAGTTAGTGCCCTCAAGTTCCTGTAGTTCGAGCTCAACATATACTACGGATTATGCAAGTAACTCGTTCGTGTTTTTGTATTAAATAAGATAAATCTAACAAACCTATATACGTACCATAGAAAATTCAAGAAATCTAAGATTGTATTAATGGAAAACAAATTCAAGACTTGGGACTGAAGAAGAAAGCACTTTAATTTTTGAATTCATATTCATTTTGTAACGAACAAAAAATTAATAAGACTTACATATAGGGTAAGACACCCAGTGACCAACATCGACACCCTTAAGAGAAATTTTGAGTTTGCAAATTCATAACTTTTCTTTCGCTGGTTCGATTTTAATGATTTTTGTGTATTACTCGTATTATAACTGTTAATAATTTCTTTTACAATATCAAAGAAATAAATTGACTACAAAATATCAATTGACGTCTTTTGTTATGACATTTGCACGTCTAAACACGTTAAAAATAGCCTCGGCAGTATCCAGCAACAGGAAACCTTAATAAAATGAAAAAACAGAGATAGGTGACCATTACTGAAAGGGGGTCGGTCACTAGGTAGTTTACCCTATGTAAATAATTCTAATTGTTTGTTTATTGATTTTATTTTTTTTTATTCTTACATAAGATAAATAAAATGATTTGAGAAAAATTTTGTTGTTGTTGATTTTTTAAAGAATTTTCACGAAACTAATCATTCTTTTTTATACGCGGCAAGTAAAACAACTATCAAGTAAGCATTTCCAAACGTGAGGTATCAAAGATGGACATATTAATAGCCATTCAACTACTATTCGATAAAGCCAAATTTAACTATGCACAATGGTTAAATGTTACAGCTTAAATAGTTAATGTGATTATTAAAAAGTTGATTCTGAAAAAAATCAATTGAAAATCAAACTAGTCACAAATTACTATTATTATTAATTACATTGACTATTGAATAGTTGATTTTACTATTGAATAGTTAGTTTTGAAAAAAAAACATTGACTGACTATAAAATAGTTAAGAATAACTATTGTTGCTAGTAGTAAGAGTATTAACCATTAAGCAATTGATTTTACGGAAATTATTAATTGACAATGAAAATAGTCAAAAATAACTATTTTTTAACTATTTAAAATAGTGTTTCCGATCTTTACTATGAAAATAGTTGAAAAATAGTTAAAAATAACTATTTTTTTCTCTGAGTGAACGATTTCTTCAAGAACTTTAACTGGTCGCTATGCTTCATCGATAGTAACACAGATAATTATATACAGATGTGTCACCTCCATACAAAATTCTGTCATCGAAAATTTTTTCCAGCAGACAAAAGCTTTCTTGAGAAGGTTTCATAAGAAGAAGAGAATTTTATAGATGTCGTAAGAAAGCTTTTCTAAATAAAAAAGAGAACGATATAATATTTACTCTTCTGTTTAAGGACTTTTTTATTATGCGCGAGAAAGATAATACTGGCAGACAATGCGGCTACCCTTATTCATTTGGAATATACATACATATGTATAGTCCAGTCAAAGCGTCATTTGATCTTGCGCGGAGAGGCATGGTCTATTTTTTTTCATGGATCGATAGGCGTTATGAGAGAAGCTTAAAACCAAATTTGCACCACATGAAAACTTTTTTTTACCAAAGTTATTGGTAAAAATGTGTTTTGTGTCATTTTTTGGTCATTTGCTAATATCTCGGCTATACTATCTCGTACAAACAAAAATTAAATATATATTTATTCCTAATAACATTATCTATTATATTATAAGAAAAAACATTTGTTTAAACAAATGAAAAAAAGTTATAGTAATTTAAAATAATTGTTTGTTGTTAAAAAATCACTTTTTTGTGATTATTAAGAAAAAAGCTCATTTAACGATGGAATTTTTATTTTTTATTATTTAAGTTCTTGTAATTCCCTACAACTAGCCGACCCAGCTCTCGAAATTCGAGTGCCAATTTATTTATTATTTATTATTGGCAGTATTTTCAAGCAAATTTATTAAATTAAATTTTATTTTATGTAATATGCAAAGTGTTCGACAGTGCAAAAACAAAAATGACCCACAGTGTGTAAATGCGTGTCTCAATTATATTCTGCACATCTCCGTAACTGTGGCTTTCCAACCATATAAAATTTATCGAAATCGGTTAAATACTTTTGAAGAAAAGTGTACCACAAAAAACATGTTTGCCATTTTATTATATTTTCCTACAATTTAAAAAAAAATCAACACCCTATGATGAACGAAAGTCGAGTAATAAATTATTGAACATAGGTAAGTCAGCGCACCCACGCAATTTTATGTTTTTATGTACATATAAACATACAGATGAATCTAAGTAGGTTTTCATTAAAACTCATTATTGAAAATTTAAACTTATATTTTTGTATTCACTTTTCAAACACCATCATCAATTATTATGTGTTAAAATTAAAATTTATCTTTTTTTATGACCACGCTCAGTGAAAATTGTTATAACCACAGAATCACCACTTCAACCACAGAGAGTATTTTCGCTTTAAAGTATAAAATATGTAAACAAATGATCTCATTCTTGACGAAAGATATAATCCAGACTTTAGAATGAATAAACAATCCTTATCTAAAAATATATTAAACAAAGAAATTCTTTATCTTCTATAGGTTAAACGAAGTGTACGTTCACCACGATCGGAACATAAACACCAGTCGTCTAGGACGTACTGGATAAGGGAATGAATAAACAATCCTTATCTAAACAAAGAAATGCTTTATCTTCTATAGCTTAAACGAAGTGTATGTTATGGAAATATAGAAAATATAAATACCAGTCGTTTGTAACGTTCTGGTTAGATCTTAAGTTACTCTCAGATTGTACAGACAGATTTCAACTTAATAAAGAAACCTTTGGTATAAACCAAAGTACAATTCTTTTAAGAAAAGTGTTTTACTAAAATCAAACTTAAATTTTGTATGTATATATTTTTTTTTTGATTTTTTTCATTCGGTTGAATTTCACGTATTAGTCGAATACTACTAGTAATTATATTATTTTTTTCTTAATTAAGTTGGTGGTATAAGAGATCTATATTTCTGCGAATATTGGAATAAAAATAATCCTGGTTCTATGAAAATATTTTATGCCTATTAAACAAACATTTAGTATATACAGGTTTTTCAAAAATATACTTATTTTTCAATTTTTCTTTTTTCATATACCTTCGTTGACTGAAGTTTATTTTTATTTTAAAATCCACCTGATGGAATTGTTCGCTGAAAGGTAATCGAATTTATCTTTAACAATAAAATAAACAAAATTATGATCAAAACTTACAAACTGGCACATAATACAGATTTTCAAAAAAATGAATGTCGGAATGGCGGTACAGACAATAAATCGGTTGCAATTAGAAGAGAATTATTTCAGATTTTACACAAATTTTCACAAAATTTAGTTGAGTACCTTTGCAAGCCCAACAGAAAATTGTATTAGATTAATAAAAATAAATTATATGATTTATTAATAGGAAACAAGCGTTCACACGTGATGATAGAAACATATGAGCAACATTTTAAACAACATATTATTAAGGGCTTAGCATTTTATTAGTTAACAATTTGTGAAACTTTTAGTAATTTACTAGCTCTTCGAAATTTGTAAACCTTTTTTTTCGTTTTACTAGCTAGTAATAGACTAATTCCCTTTAATTAAAAACGGTGCATCTGAACACATTTAAATCATGACAGTTCGTTAAAATTAACAAACCAAACTAAACTAAATCTGGGGAACGGGCCTAATAGTTTGAAATGTCGGAGACTCAAAAGCCAAAAGGACCACCTTAAATTTATTTTGTTATTTGTTTATTTTTGACAACTTTTTTCGAAATGTTTGGATTGGACCATTCCAGTCTTCTTCCAAAAAAGTGTAATGCAAATATATACATAGTAGGTATAAAATAAATTCTGCTGCAATCGGAAGCCTACGGCTTGTAATTCGATCTTGGATCTTTAAGTTTTTCAACTAAAAACCGATCTGCTATCTTGTCAAACCTATTTCTGGAGTAAAATTCTCCATAAAGCTGGTCTTCAATCATATACATGTATATCAAAATCTTCGTCTTCCGGAAACATTTTATATTATTTTATTTACTTTTAAAAACAATTTACTTACGAATCGAAATAAAAAAACACAATTTAACTCTTCCAAATGAATGAATGAATAAATTGGGGTATAAAAACACTGCGACCTAAAGATCTATTGTGTCCCCCATCTAGAACTGGATGAGGTTGGCTCATTATTACATTTCTTCCTCCAAATCTGCTCCTCTGAGGAATCGAAGTATTTGGAATATTTTAAGGGATGATAATTCGCTCTCCTTTATGTGGTGCTTGCCCAGATACCTGTGCCTTTGATGCACGAGTGCATCACATTTCCCCAGTATGTGGTCAGGTGTCTCTTCGTGAGTGTTGCAGAATCTGCAAGTCGCGTTGCTCACCAAGCCAAGGATGTTGAGGTGTCTTCTCAACCTACAGTGGCCTGTGAGAAGCCCCGTGATTTTCCTGAGGTTGTTCCTACTTAAGCTAATGCAGGTTAGAAAACGCTCTCGGTTGTAGTCCCCGAGTAGGAGTTTTGCCTGTCTTAGCTTAGGGAGTTCCTGCCAGATCTTTGATCTTTTTGTCTCCTCTTCTGTTTTGATTTTGTTTTTAATCACGTTTTCTCCTATTCCGCAGTAGGGCTCTGGCACTGTAAGGGGTGTCGTTGCACCTATTTTTGCTAAGGAGTCTGCCACTTCGTTGCCCTGGACACCAACGTGGCCTGATACCCAATGAAGCGTGACAGTGTTATTTTTGCCCAGTTTATTAAGCTTAATCACGCTTTCCCAAACAAGTTTGGAGCTGATGGTGTAGGAGCTTAGTGCTTTTATTGCAGCCTGACTGTCTGACATGATGGCAATGTTTTGGTTTTTATATTTTCTATCGAGGTTTCTTCCAGCACATATGCCTATGGCATTTACTTCTGCCTGGAATATGCTAGTGGACTGTCCCATCGGTAAGGAGAGTTTAGTTCTAGGCCCAAAAACTCCAGCACCATTCCCTTCAGCCGTCCTCGATCCATCTGTGTACCATTTGATGGTATTTTCTTTAAGACTATAGTTTATTGTTTCGCCTAGCCAGTCTTTTTTGCAACTTAACTCCGTTTTGAAATGTTTTTCGAAGTTATATCTTTTGATCATACCATCTCTTGGGATGTCAATGAGGTTTGTTACTGAGGACCGGATTATCGAATCTTTTTCCCTGTTTCCAATAATTTTACCCGTCCCAGTACCCTCCTTGGCAAATCTCATTATGGCTCCCTTAGCAGCATTTTCAATGACCACGTGTAGTGGCGTCAGATGAAGGATGGTTTCCATCGCTGCTGTAGGGCATGTTCTTATTGCTCCTGTTATGCATATACATGCAAGCCTTTGCAATTTGTCTAGTGATTTCCTAGTTGTGTTTAGTTCGGTTCTTTTATGCCATGCAATTGCCCCATAGGTAATGATGGGTCTTACCATCATGGTGTACATCCATCTTATGATGTTTGGTTTGCAGCCCCATGATTTACCTGCAAGTCTCTTGCATATCATAAGGGACTTTGTGGCTTTCCCGACAGTTATTTCGACATGCTTGTTCCAGAGGAGTTTGCTATCTAGTGTAACTCCTAAATATTTGACCTCCCTCTGGGTGTCGATTACATCTCCCGCCAACCGAATGGGTTTCATGCGAGGTAAAAGTCTTTTCCTGGTAAATGGTACTATCGTTGTTTTGGTAGGGTTGATGTTAAGTCCCACAGATATACACCATTTCTTGGTTATAGACAGCCCTCTCTGGACTATATCACAGAGAGTTTCTTCGTACTTCCCCAGTGCCGTTATAACGATGTCATCAGCAAAGCCAATACATCGAATCCCTTGGGAGGTTAGACTTTCTAGTAATTCGTCAACTACAAGACTCCACAGCAAGGGTGATAATACCCCTCCCTGCGGACAGCCTCTTGTTGTGATGACTTTCTCGACGTTTAGTCCTGCGTATGTTTCCGCCGTTCTTGTACTAAGCATATTACTTATCCATCTGACTATAGTGCTAGGAACTCTCTTCCTTTCTAGAGCCGAATGAACTGCTTCGTGAGAGCTGTTGTCGAAGGCCCCCTCAATATCAAGGAAGGCGCATAATGCCGTTTCTTTAATATCTAAAGCTCTCTGTATTATATTAGTTAGTTCATACAGAGCGGTTTCTGTGGATCTACCCGCTCTGTAAGCATGCTGATTCTTCCAAATAAAATTGCCATAAGATTTTTTTTGAGGGAAATGACAGATTTCATATTAATTTAGTAAATTACTAAAAGTTTAAGTAACCATTTTGTTATTTTGACTTAAGTAAAATGTTTAGGGAAAGTAAGATGATAAAATCGTTTAAAATTAGCGAAGTCCTCTTTTTAACTTAGTTACTTACTAAAATGTCTAAAATGCTTAAGATTTCGCATTAATATATTTAAACAAAAAGTAATATTTTTCAAATTGGCTTAGCAATAAGAATGAATGCCGTACGCACAGACTTGATACTGTCAACTTCTTGATAATTGTTTTTCTCTCAAAAATTTGTAAATGGACTTATGACAAGAACGTTAGAAAAACTTAAAACCTTAATATAAAATAAGAAGCTACAGAATTTAGCGAATGCTTGAAAAAATTAAGAATTAAACAGTATGAAGAACTAAAAATGGATTGTAAGAATCATAAATGTAAAATGGGATGAAGGGTGGGTGAACTAAGCAAATACGCAATTAACAGTATAAATGCTTCAGACATTTTATATGGAATAGGCTAAGAGCAGAAAATACCTATTCAAAACCTAAAAAATGCTCCTTTTTTCTTTATTAAAACTATCATTATTTTTTCACATACAAAAAAAAATAGAAAACAGAAAAACCGTTCTTATGTACCTTCGTATGTTCATACATACTACGTTTTCTTATTTATGCTGAAACGAAATAATTTTGAAATTTGTAGTATAGGTAGTATAGGTACTTACAGTTATTCTTCTGGTTGCATCTTTTCATGCAAAGATGCAACCTACGAGTATCATATAAACTCTTCGAAAATTACGGAAAATGATAATTTTATTTGTATAAAATAAATACCTAACCCGTAAAAAAATCTGTATCCACAATTTCTTAGGATTTTATTTTCTTCTTCTTTGTCGCCGTATTTCAAATTGAAGTTTCATTTTAATTATTTTTTTCAGATTGTTTTTAATTTTTATCAAACCCAAAAAAGTCAACCACGTTCTCGCCGTCATCAAAAGATCGCACCAAATCAAATAAAACCAACCTCACTGCCTGCAGGTGTCCAACATAACCTCATGAACCTGAATGCAAAATACGTACATCGTACATAATGTATCTACATCTACATATGTATGTATGTATGTAGGAACTAGGACTAGGAGTAACAAACAATACTAAGTCTGTTTTGGCTCTAATAAACAAAATTGAGTAACGAAATTATAATAATTTGTATGGGAATTGCAAAGAAAAAATGAGATTGAGAATAATATTATTTCATAAATCCATCCAAAGGCTTTGACATAATTACATAAGTTCCTAATTTGCTAATTAATGCAACAAAATATCTAAGTGTCCTTTTTATAAAAAAAAAATTGCCTTAGATTCCCAGATAAACACACAAAATACAATGAAAATGAAATGCTTTTTTATTTTCCTCTATGAAAAATTTAGGTATCTTTTCTTCTTGCGTTCTTAACGAATCTATTAAAAAAAATGGTCCGGCGGTACTAAAAAAAAACGAAGAATACAGATACAGACAGTGCTGCCGTTTTAAAAATTTTCAGAGGAGTATTTTTTGTATTTTTTGGGGAGTATTTACGATAGTTGAGGAGTATCGCCAAAATATAAGGAAAAACGAAAAAGCAAAGAAATGTTTTCTACAAATTAAATTTTTTTTAATTCATTTATAATAAAAATAGGAACTTTAATATTTGTGTTTTTTAATAAACAGAGAGTTAATAATAAATTAACTCTAACTTAAACTATCTAGATATATACTGTACATTGATTTTCAAGCAACTTTTTGCTTATTAATATTAATAAATCTTATATCTGATATAAATTGGGATCTCAGCTGGTTAAGAATCTGGTTTGCAGAGCACAAACTGATAATGAGTTCTAAAACTAAGGTAATGTTTTTGAGTTTGTCTGTCCAAAAGATTGTTGATGCTGATCTCTTTTTCCATGCTACTGAGTGTTAAAAATTTAAACTTTTTAACTGTACCTGTAGTCCTATGGATACTTCTACAAACTTTACTGATTCCACGAGCTGTAGTGATAAATGTTTTAAATTAGAAATAGTAAATGAATTCAAGTATTTGGGATTGATTATTGATTCTAGAATGAGTTTTTATAACCACACAGAAAATCTTAGACAGTATTTTCCGTGACTCTAAGAAATTTCTTCTTTTTGCGTAAAGTTTGCTCTTCTAAACTGCTCCTTAAAATTTATTATGGCATTTTTCATTCCAAACTAGAATATGGAATTTCTTGTTGGGGAGGTTCCTATTACAACAAAATACAGCCTCTTTTAGTTTTACAAAAAAGTGTTCTGAAGAAAATATGTGATAAGCTTCGTTTGTATCCTAGTTTTCCACTATTTAGGGATTTGAAAATTCTTCCAGTGCGACATATATATTGCTATAAAGTTCTAAAAAATTTCTTTAAAAGATCAGGTAATCTTAATTTTCGATTAATTAATAGTTATAGTTTACGTGGTAATTTTTTGAACCAAGTGTCTATACCGGTGTTTCGAACAACCGCATTTCTAATTTTTTATAATATTTCCTCATGTCGAATATTTAATAGACTCCCTGGTTGTACATTGAGAAATGAAAATCATAGCGTTGAAAAAGTTGTGGAACATATTTGTTTTTCCAATCCACATTTTAGTACTCACCTCTTGTTGCGGATTTCATGCCAGTGAACCAGCAGTCACTTTTATATGAAATTTTCATTTTCACTTAAACTGAGTACTAGGCTTAAGAGTGAAAATAACTCTATTTTTATAAAAATACTTTTGTCACTAATTTCTTTCTTTCTTTTTATAAATAATGTACTTATTTGGATTTTAAGAAATAAATTCTCTTAGAGTAAGTTGATATTTCTTTTTTTAACAAAAGGTTCGTATGAAAAACTGCGAAATAACTTTCATCTGTACTTTTTACTTGCGATATAGGTACTATAGGGCAAGTTCTGCATTTGGAAAAAAAATCGAACTCGAGATTTTGATCAAAGTTGACATTACGATGATAGCGAAGACGAAAAAAGTGAGTCCGACAATTCCGTCTGTCTGTCTGTATGTCTGTATGTCTGTATGTCTGTATGTCTGTATGTCTGTACCTCGAACTACAGCCTAAACTACCGGAGGTATTTTCTTCAAACTTGGTAGTTAAGGGTCTTCGGTGATTCCCTAGAGGAAAAATTGAAATTTTTTTTTTAGCTCCAAAACTAAGGGTACCCCCCATACACCCGTAATGCAAAATCTTATTAATCTCGAAAACGGCTCTAACGATTTTGATAAAAAAAATTAAGTGTGATATTATGGACATGGACTACATTTTGGTCAAACAAAATTTTGGGGCAAAATGTTATTAGGGGTACCTGCCATAGACCCGTTTTTTTGATTTTCGACTTTCTTATTAACGGCTCTAAGGATTTTAACCCAACATTTTTAGCAGGATTCCCCTTAAGTTAAAAATAATATTGTATATAAAAATATTCCAAAAAATATTTATTGGATTTTAAAAAAAAAAAAAAAATTTTAAATCAATATCTTCAAAACCTATGAACGATTATTTTTTGAAATTATTTCCTAAAACCAATATTATTTAATACTTAATATTCGCATCCCACATTTTTTTTCTTGAAAAATTTTAGAGAAATTTCTTATATAAAAAATTTATTTAAAAATAAAACGATTTTTTAAAGTTTATTTGCATAAATTCATACTTTTCCGGAAACCAGACGGCAATTTTATGCATTTGCACATTATTATCTCATTAAATCCATGTTTTATATTTATAAAATGTATCTTAAATTCCAAAGTACTTTTACATAAGAGCAAGTTCGTGCGATCCAGTCGTGCATTTTATTTGCTTTGTAACGAGCAATTTGTATTTTTTTAGAAACGGTAAATTTGATTGAACGAAGTCCGATTTAACTATCGCTCGCACTTGATAAATTAAAAAGAGGAAACAATATTTATTATCTCTGTCTTTTTATCTTGTTATCCAGGGATGTTTGCAAGTTCAACGATAGGCGATCTTGTATTTAAAAAAGAACAGAGATGTTCAATTTGTCGAAAAAACAATATGTTTGCTTTAAGTTGGTTTGTTGCAATTTTGTTTTATTTTTAATGTTTATTTATTTTTTTGGGGAGTATTTTTGTAACATGGGGAGTATAGGAGCATCGACTCCACGAAAGGAGTAAAATACTACTATGGGAGTAAGTTCGGCAGCGCTGGATACAGAGTTAAATACGCAAGAGCAACAGACGAAAAAGATTTTATTCGTGAATTGAGAGAGCACACATTTTAAAGAGAAAAAGCACTTCTCAGTTCTCACATATCCTAAAATAATAAATTGAAAACAGCTTTTTTAAAAGCTCTTTCAAATGAAAATTTTCATTTTCATATGTCAGTTTTTTGTATGGGCCTGCGTCATCTGTATATAATTATCTGTGATACAGAGTTGAATACGCAAGAGCAATAGACGAAAAAGATTTTATTCGTGAATTCAGAGAGCACACATTTTAAAGAGAAAAAGCACTTCTCACTAGCGTTGCCGATGTGGCACGATCGTGCCATTTTGACACGGAAATTTTCTCGTGGCACGGTGGCACGAAAAGTTTCGATATGGCACGTTTTTTTTTTTCATTATTTTACCTAAATGCGTTTAAGATAATTGACCCAACCTTTTTAAGAAATAATCCAAATATACAAAGTATTCTGTCACACTTCAATATTTTGGTATCAGAATTTTCTCATCTATTAGAGTGCGAGAAAGATGTTCTTTTTGGCGAAATAAGAAAAATTTTTGAGATTGGACTAGTCGAAAGTATTTTTCTTGAAGATTCAAAAACGTTTTAGGTTCATTAATAATTCAAAATTTATGGTGATTCTTCTCAGTTTGCCTCACGGAAGTGCATCAGCAGGGCGACTGTTTTCAAGGCTAAGTAATATTAAAACAAACAACAAAAACAGACTGTCATACAAAATAATTAATGCTATAATGTCATATAATGAAACTGTTAAGCCTAGTAATTGTCAAAATTTCAAACCTCCAGCTAACTTATTTATTTAACTTATTATAACAAAGCTTTATTAGGTCTTTATATTTTTAAATAATAATAATAGGTACTCATCATGTGATGTGATATAGGTAGTTACATACATAATACATACTTATTACTTATTACTCGTATGAACTTGCCAAAAACTCCTGTTTCTGAAAAATACCTATACACGAATAGAGGAAGTGATTTTTTTGTTTGTTATTTGCTTGTAATAGTATTTAACTAAAATTTATTTTTAAAAAATAACTTGAGTTTTGCATATGGCACGTTTTTCCAAATAGCGTGGCACGAAAATTTTTTATTTGGCGGCAACGCTGCTTCTCACATATCTTAAAATAATAAATTGAAAACAGCTTTTTTAAAAGCTCTTTCAAATGAAGAATTTCATTTTCATATGTCAGTTTTTTTTATGAGCCTGCGTCATCTGTATATAATTATCTGTGATAGTAATAGGTGCGTTTTATTATTCACAAATCTATCTGGATCCGGATCTGGATCATCCCTTGAAAATAAAACGATACGGATCTTAGTGACAGCAGTGTTATAAGCCCGTCTCTTTTTATCCTTAGGTTTGTAAATTTTAAATTATTTCTCGTCTTTTTTCTTTACACAATAGCTTGCACTACCTTATCATAAAAGCCATCTACTCGCCAGTGTAATAACTCATTTTTGGATCTTTGAAATAGATCCCGATAGAAAACAGGATCTCAAATTGGTTTTGTAATACATGTTAAAACTTAATCCAGATCCGGATCCAGATAGATTTGTGAATAATAAAACGCACCTAATGTGGACACCAGTAGAGATATCGCATGCTTAATGGAATACTGACCCATTAGGAGATATGTCAAAATTGAGTTACGTACAGATACAGGCTTTTGCAAATCTCAGATCTCAGTAATAGCTTATCATACTTTAAGAATACCAGTATTCATGATTAATTCATGAATTAGTTTTAATTTTATCCGTGAACAAGTAGGACAAATCCTCATAGCAAGACCTTTTTGGCATTTTCCCAAAAATCGTCTTTTCGAGTTAGGTCAGTATTCCATTAAGCATGCTATATGGTCAGGTCATAACTGTAATTCTTTTCGGAATGAGCTAGAGAAATATCTATCAAGCTGTAAGGAGGGTCAGAAAGGTAATTTTCCAATTTTATAAAGTCTAAGCTACTGAGGAAGACCGTAATAAGTTCAAACAAGCTAGAAAGACCTGTAATGATCATATAACGAAAAATACTGTAATATCTCAAGGGTAGTAAACATTTTGTTTCATTTGTAAAAAACGTACGCTCGTTTTCAATGGCACTCTTCTTTATGTCAGCTCACAAGAAAAGGCGAATTTGCTTGCAGCATATTTTGCTGTCAATTTCACGCTGTCTGTTAAGCTAAGTGTACACGATTCGTAGATCTTACAATATTGTCAGATCTGTCAGTGAAAAACATGCTTACAATGTCTTACAACTACTGTGTAGTCTCACAATTAACTGTCAGAAAATTTGCCTGACAATTAATTGTTAGATCATTGTCTGACAATTATTAAGCGATTCTTTCCTTAGCCGCACTTTACGAATGTGGAAGGCTTTATCCGACTCTAGGTTTCCTTCCCATAATAATATTAATATTCAGCCATTCAAAACCAATGTATCGGTATCTCCTTTAAAATCTTCTCCAACTTTCTAAAACGCTCGCACTGTACTCAAACATTTTAAATGTAGTCATTACCCTTTTAGTGCATGAAAATTATAAAAAAAAAAATAAAAACCAAATCCGAAAATAAACTATACTCTGTCCAACAAAAATTGTCAGTACAGGCCTTATGGGAGAGCTTTTTCTAAAGCAGTGGCGCCTGATGCACCCTCACTACAATGCGTTAGGAAAAATGCCACTAAAAAAAGAGCAAGCCACTGACTTTTCTTAAGGAATTGTTGTTGTAATTCTTTGCAAAAAGTTGTACACCCCAACACGACCGCCGTATCCCACTGCTGATGAGATACTGTCAAGAGTGTCAAGTGTCACTCAATACGATCGTGCGCTCCTTATCTACATCAAAACAGAGTTACCATTATCATTCTCAATTGTAAGCAAGGAGCTTTTTCAGTGGGTTTTATTAAGGAGCTTTTGGGATTTGAAGCTTTTGAGAACACATTTTAAGAAGATGAGTATGTTGAGTGTTGTCGTATTGCTTTTCAACTTAAAAAAAGACGCGCCTATTATCTTACCGCTTGGCGTTGTGGGAAAAGGTAAATTGAATATTGTTTTCAGTCGTTTTGAATCGGCAGACGGTAGCCCTACGCGTTTTTTACTCTCATTTGCGGCGATTTATAATGTAAACTACGGAATCCCTGTGAGAGCTTTAAGAAGCGACACACTTATGCATGGCAATGTAATCAGAATGAGAGACAAACGTCCTATCTTCCCTGTAGTGACAATTTTTGTTGGACAGAGTATAGTGTTAGGTATACTTATAACAGCAATTTATATGATATTACTTTGGCTAAATCAATATCACGCATTAACTGGCATGATCCAACTTTTTATAGGGGTGATATGGGAAGGAGAGATGTGGAAATTACAGTTCACTAAGTCCGGTATTCACCGAGCGCTCATAACTTAAGAAGCTCATAAACCTATTCACCAAGCAATATTAGTGCAGATCTACGAGCGCTCTTAAAAGTTAGGAGTGGTACCGACCACTAAAGTGCCCAATTGGGCCATTTGGCCCCAAGATCCTTATTTTGGCCCGGTGCCCCGGGCCATCACGAAATGGCCCCAAAATTGTAAAATTTGCAAAATAAAGCAACCCATTTTGCACAGCATTAAAAAACAAAATTTTATTTTAGAAATCGATAATATCCAAGTAGTCGATATTTACTCTCATCTATATGCTAATTTGGCTGAACGCATTCATTGAAAAATTCAACACATCACATCGACTGACAGTAGCACATACCGGCTATCTTTCTCTTTTTATCTGTCTCATATTTAAGTTCTTCACTTTTTCAGAATCAAATTCGTTACAGTGCCTGTGCAGAACGTGTTTTTTCAGTTCTTAATAATAGGTGTGTTTTATTCATTGCTGCATAGCCAGCGCAGCATTCAAGTGCGAATAAAACGATCAAATTCACTCCATATGTCAATTTCAATTCATATTTCAATGTTGCCCATTATTATAGAAAATATCAAAATCTGATGTCAAAACATGTATGTACTGTACATATGTATGTTTAATTCTAAAATGTAATGCATAGCGCCATTTTCATTTCAATAATTTAAAGTTCTATCACCAGCACAGCTGTCACTTTTTTTACTGGCTTCTTTTTTTCCAGCAATCAAAATGTTGTTGTTTGTCGAGGGAAATTTTTCTGCGCTAGCTATGCAGCAGTGAATAAAACACACCTAATATTAAAATCGAAAATCGCAATAGACTTAGCAATGAAGTTATAAATTCGCTTATGAGCTTTAAGGGGTTTCTGAAAAATAATACTTGTGGTAATTTTATTCTGCCTCCAGAATTGATAAAAAACTGTCTAACATAGATTTTAAGATGCCGTGAAATAAGGCCAAGTGAAATAAGGCCAACTTTCAAAAATTGGCCTTATTGCACTTTTATAAAGCGAAATAACAAAGTGAAATAAGGCCAAATGATTTTGAGAAATAAGACCAAATTGGCCGTCGTTCTGGGTTTTCTTGAGCAACAGTACCTTGGGTGGCCCGCTTCGTGGGTTTTCAGGATTTTAATTCCCTTTTCGGGGCTCACACCCGCTCACGCAACTCCGTTGCTCCGCTTAGGGTATGTTCAGTCGCCAGGCAGGCGCCTGTAGCAACAGTTTTCTTGGGCAATAGTACATAACTGTTAGTTGTTTACTCTAATTAATGTAAATTACAAAACTGTTCTACAGGTGCCTGCCTGGCGACTGAACATACCCTAAGCGGAGCAACGGAGTTGCGTGAGCGGGTGTGAGCCCCGAAAATGGAGTTAAAATATTGAAAACCCGCGAAGCGGGCCAACCAAGGTACTGTTACTCAAGAAAACCCAGAACGACGGCCCCCAATAAACAATTATATAAAAACCCAGAACGTGGGCCCCAATAAGCAATAAATTATGTATTATACGAATAAATAATACTTATAAATGAAATGAAATAAATATAAAAATGCAGTTTGGCCTTATTTCGCTTTGTCAAAGTGCAATAAAACCAACTGTTGAAAGTGAAATAAGACCAATTTGGCCTTACTTCACTTTGTAAAAGTGCAATAAGACCAACTGCTGCAAATTGGCCCAATTTCACTTTATAAAAGTGCAATAAGGCCAATTTTTGAAAGTTGGCCTTATTTCACTTGGTCTTATTTCACGGCACCAGATTTTAAGTTATTTAAAAAAATGGAATAAAATGCAAAAATACAAATAAATTAATATCTTCTATTTTATATTTTAATTATTTTATCGAATATGGAAAAACGAAGTGGCCCCAGAAAAGTTGAAATGGCCCCAAAAATGGCCCCAACATTTTGCTTTCCAGGAACAACGCTGGTCAAGACCAACATTCAACAACATTTCACAGTTTGGGTATGCCTGAACAAGAGAGAGTGGCTCTCATTTTCGAACTTCGAAAAACACTTGCGAGTGGTTGGTGAATACCACACAGAAATTTCAAGTTAAGAGTTTAGGAGCGCTCGGTGAATACCAGCCTAAATGGTTATCTGTCATATTATTCGCTTGCGCACACAATTACTGACACTGCACTTTTCATTTGTACTATTTTTTTCGTGCTACGAAACAAAGTGGTTATTATATTATGCAGCTGAAGATCGCTGCATCCGAATCTATTTTTTCATTTGGGATAGCATATCTCGATAAGTATCAAAGATATTGGAACATTTTGAATGCCAAAATGTTGGGCGGAAATTTTCCTAGGGGCGATATCCGTAACTTTTTTTTTAAATTGTATCTCGTTATATTTTATTTTAGTTAGTTTTAAAACTTTTAATACAAAAAAAATTAATAGGAGAGGATATAGACCGCAATAATTTTTTTAGAAATAAAATAAATATGACCCAATGCAGAATATACGTTTCTCTAGGGGCGATGTTTCTCCTTTGTTTTATTTTTTGTTTATTAAGCTTATTTAACCATGATTTAACTATGAAATTAAAGAAAAAAAAAACAAAAAGTTTGGACCCTTATAACTTTGGATTGACTAACCGTAGGTATAAGAACGGAACATGATAAAATTAGAATTTCCAAACTCTAGGGGCGATGTTTTTTATTTTTTTTTTATTTTTTTGCTTATTAAATTTTTTTAGACATAAAAGTTAAAAAAAAAAAGTTTAGACCCTTATAACTTTGGATCAACTAATCGTAGGTATAAGAACGGTACATGAAAAAATTTGAATTTCCAAGCTCTAAAGGCGATGTCTTTTCTTTTCTTTTATTTCATGTTCTTGAATAAACTATTTTATTTGAATCGTGATATAATATATCAGTAATATCCGTTTAGAGTTCTTGTATGATACTAGAAAGTATTTGTATCCTATCAATAATTTTCGTTCAAATGGAATAAATGATACCTAAATGTACTTTTCAAATAGACAATAAAAGAAAAAAAGAAAAATGTTCAAATGCACAAAATTGCCGTACGATTTCTAGAAAAATATGAAATTATGGAAACGAAGTTTAAAAATTTGTTTTATTATTATCTTAATGTTTCATAAAAGAAATCTCTCACAGGGTTTTTTTTTTATTTGGGGTTTGTTGTCACGAGATGTGCTTAGAGGCGATAATACACTTATGGTATATATGGGTGATTCTACAAACGATGGAATTTTCGGTGGCCTAAGAAATATTTTAAAATCCGTTCAATTATTTAATCTGATTTTTTTTATAAAATTAAATCTTGTTCATATCTACCTGGCCTAACAATATTATTAAGTTGACCTTATTTTATCTTGCTCAAAAAATTCTTTAAAGTGTCTGATTCTCAGTCCCCTGACGTGTCCCCAGTGCGTTTTCGCAAAGAAAAATTATTACCGTTCTCTTATTTCAGGTCTCATACTTAGATGAATTGCACCAAAGTTACGGAAAATAACACATCTTTGCCACGAAATAGATAAATATTTTTTAGTAATTTATTTTATTACAAAAAAAATTAATTAAACTTTGTCCCCCGCTTTTTGTATCAGTCCCCTGGCATATTGAAACAGTCGAAAAAATCAATAACTAGGATATCGATCGAATTTCCAGCACTGGAAATTTGAAGTACCAAATCTCCTTACAATAAAATTGTGGTGCAAATCGATTTTGTTTCTTATGTTAGTATTGTGAAAAAGACATTTGTGCAAGAAGTCGTGGATTGTCCCTTTAGATTATCAGTCCTCTGGTGAGGTTTTACAAAACAAATTTGTATGTAAGAAGGCATATTTGTTAGAAGTATAGTATAGGTTTAATAAAACTGTAATATTATATATATATTTTTATTTTTTAAAGTAAAACTTTAATACCTTTTTTGCGCAAAAACCATGAAAAACCTCAGTCCCCTGGCCTCAGTCCCCTGGTTTAGAAATGAGCAAATGATATTTTATTCAGAAACCTGAGAAATTTTTAGTTATATTGAACTTCGAACTTCATTGCGAAATATTTTTAAAATTTTTAAAAAGAATATAATTTATTTTAAATTGATTCTTAGAAAAAAAAATATTTAATTATAACATATTATATTCTCTTAATAATATGCTAAATAATATTTATTCACCATGAATTTTTATGTTTATGAAGAATAATTAAATTTAATTTCTATATTTCAATGTGTACCCAAGAGAAAATAAGAAAAAAATAAAGATTTATTCAGTTTCCTTAAAAAAAAACTCAGTACCCTGAACATCCTTTTTCAAAAAATGTCCTTAAAATCGTCATTTTTTATTTTTTTAACTGACCGCTTTCAACAACACAAAGAGACGTTCTAATGATCATCTAGAACAACTCTTACGACTTTTGGAATCCAAAAATGTCGTGCCGAAATTTGTATCATTTTATTCCATTGTTTGTAGAATCACCCATATATAGGGTCTGAACTGAGAAACAAGTCTACAGTCTTGACAGATTGACCTGCAACGTCAGGAATCCGAGTTGGCTTGTCAACAAGCTGAGTCAGGTTGTTTAACTCAAACAAAATCTCGACATATTTACTTTTGTTCGGTTGTTGTCTAATCAGAATAGCGCAGCCACGAAGAATTGTGTACATTGAAACTGCCCGTAACAATGATCATACTATGCGAAAAATGGGAAACAATTCTCTGGATAGAGTCGAACAGGGCATCGAATTCATTAGAAGTGGAATTACTATTCAAACTTAGACTGCGATAAATAAAACATGTATGAATGATGCGCTTTTGAAAAGTGAATTTAAACCATATATAATTGAATCGGTCATTTCAAAAACCTCATAAGTCATTCAATTAGAATTTTTCAGGAATCAATAAAAACTGTTTCATGCTCAAACAAATGAGTTTTAAACCACTTTTTTATGCTTAACTAAGTATTTTAGTGGTAAGAAAATTAAAAAGCGAAAAAAATTCACAGTTTATTAATAAAAATAATGAAAAAAACCTAAAAAACTGTTCTTGACTTAAGTTGTTTTAGCAAGGACTGGGGTAAGTGGTATATAATTTAACCAAAAAAATGGTTGTAATTATATTGTGTATTGCTTATTATGTAAAATTACACTTAAGAATAACTTTTTTTCATGTTTTAATATCTTTAAGGTACATACCTAGATTGATTATCTTCAACATTTTCAACTTTTAAAACATAAGCCTTTGCGGATAGAAGTGAAACCGAAGTTGCAACTTTATTTATTAATCAATCCATCAATATATTCCTATGATAGTACCTTTTCTATGTGAAGTTCATATATGTCGAAGGTGCTTTTTTCTAAATATTGATTTAAATATAAAATTAAAACAAATAAAATTAGTTTTTATAAAAGAAAAATTATTGTTTTATTTATTAAGTTTAAGTTTAAGTTTAATTTTATTGCAACAATTTGAATATTATAACATAGCGACGCGTTTCGGATTTAATAATCCATCATCGGGCTAATGCTGTCGTACTATGGTGTTGTTTGCCAATGTTGGTGTTTGCTATTTGGTGTCTTTTTGGTTGAGCTTTTTGTTTCTTTTTCTCTTTTATTCATCGATGTGGAGTTTGATATTTGATGGCAGTGTCAAACAGTGTGTTGTTCTTTATAGTTAGTTTGTCGTTCATTATTTTGTCTCGTTCTAATTTGTTTGCCTTGTAAATTTCGAACTCCTCAAGTGCATCCATAGTTGTTCCTTTTTTACAAATGTGCATTGGCGTTAAGTTAGTCTCAAAGTCCGTATAGTTGTGCTTGTTGTCTATTAAATGTAGTGCAAATGTCGATTTTGTATTTGTTTTTGGTTTGTGTTCTAGAAATCTGTCGTAAAAAGTTCTACCTGTTTGTCCAATGTAAAAGTTGTCACAGTCATTGCATTTTATTACAAAACAATGAACTTTTTACGACAGATTTCTAGAACACAAACCAAAAACAAATACAAAATCGACATTTGCACTACATTTAATAGACAACAAGCACAACTATACGGACTTTGAGACTAACTTAACGCCAATGCACATTTGTAAAAAAGGAACAACTATGGATGCACTTGAGGAGTTCGAAATTTACAAGGCAAACAAATTAGAACGAGACAAAATAATGAACGACAAACTAACTATAAAGAACAACACACTGTTTGACACTGCCATCAAATATCAAACTCCACATCGATGAATAAAAGAGAAAAAGAAACAAAAAGCTTAACCAAAAATACACCAAATAGCAAACACCAACATTGGCAAACAACACCATAGTACGACAGCATTAGCCCGATGATGGATTATTAAATCCGAAACGCGTCGCTATGTTATAATATTCAAATTGTTGCAATAAAATTAAACTTAAACTTAAACTTAATAAATAAAACAATAATTTTTCTTTTATAAAAACTAATTTTATTTGTTTTAATTTTATATTTAAGTCAATATTTATCATAGTTCGCGCAACATGGAGACCACACCACAATTATGCTTTTTTCTGTTTTTATGGGATTTTTTTCTATAAGATTCAGTGTTGACAAACATGTTTTTTGTACAAATTTGGCCACAATTTCATGAATTCCAAAACATCTTCAGTTTTTAGCTCTATGACTATATTTTCTAAATTTTTAATGAGATGGACGTGAATTTGACAGACGCGAAGGATGAACATGAAAAGCTAAGATAGACAATGAAGTGCAAATCATCAGATCATTCAGTTTCAGAGATCATTCATAAAAATGAGAAAGAGAGTCTGAGACTAAACGGAGACCTTGGGGTCCCCAGCATTTATTTTGTGAAGATCCGATTTGAAACCTTCCAAAAAAAAAAGTATTGAACAATCCAGTAGAAAATTTCTAATCCAACGAATAAGGGCTTCATTGATACCAAACTCACATATTTTCGATATAATAGCTCGATGGCAAAATCCATCAAATGCCTTAGAAATATCAAGCTCAATGATCTTCCTTTAACATATTAGATAAATTAGTTTATGTCTTGTCTTTCAATTTTATAATTTGTTATAATATTTCATTAAGGTATTACACGATCTCTTCTTTTTCGGCACACCATCACTCTCTGTTTCACTTGAAGACATTTTTAAAGCTAAAATTACTTTTCGCAGAAAATAGTTGTATGAAAAACGCAAATTTGACATTGATGAAGGTTGTTATCAAATTGAAGATTTGAATATTGTTGAACCAATCAGAGCAAAGCAAATTTAAAATATCAAACTACTCCCGCCATTTTGGTAGTGCATGCAAAAACTTAAGTCACTGACTTATGTTGTTTATGCAATGAACGTCTTTCCTACGGTATTATTTGAAGAGGAAGGAATGTACAGACTTACGTGGTTCTTACCCAGAATACGCATCTCCCTTTAAGGAACCATTTTCAGCAAAAAAAGCATTTTGGAAAAAAATGTGACTTAAGAGGTTTTTGAAATGACCGATTCAATTGAAATTTGTATTATTACAGGGGCCATGCTGTGGTAGGAGCTGACGGGTAACATCATTACGTATACGGCTAGACCACGGTGAGAAAAAAATAGTGGCACTAAACTATACACTCCGCGGTATGATCGCTGTTTTCATTAACCTGAGATTCACTTAGTGCCAAAACTGCCTGTTTCGAACAGTATGAGCGTACACAGCACAGAAATGTTTAAATGCTACTGGCTATTTCAATTAAACAATGTTGATATAAAAAGCGATACAAAATGAAAGACAGGAGACGTTACGTCTTTAGGCACTATTCCGATCTTTACCCAACAGGTTCAAATGATCAATGGGGGCACCAGACCTTGTATGAGAATTATACTCAAGTTATGGGCAAATGTATGCCTTAAAGACCGTAGCCAGATCAGAATGAGTATGAGAACGATTACTTTGAAACCGCGACTTCGGATTATACAAATCCAATTATAATTATGGAAAAAAGATCAAAAAAATTAATTTTTTATGTTATTAAATTGTGCAACCGGCACACGCGAGAGATCAGATCGAATTGACGAAATGTCAAAAGGATCAACGAAGTATGATAGAGTAGAAAGATCAAATCAATCATTGATTGATTGGTTCAAGGATTCGATCTTTTCAATCAATATTTCATTCAATCAAAATTATTTTTTAACCAGCCGTTTCGTTCGGAACGAGATAAAGACCGGCATGAAATGTTTTCAAGCATTCATTCAACTAAAATATTTTTTTCCAATCGTTTCGTCCTGACCGAGAACAATGTGAAAATGAACGACTTCGTTCACACTATCTTCTATTGTATATAAAAAGAAGAATATACATTCTGTTTCATTTCCATTCCTATTTGCTATTCTGAAATGATTGAGAACAAGTTGAATGAACGAAACATAATTTTTTTTTAGTTTAGTTTAGTTTAAAAAAGACCGAATCAATCGCGATTGATAGAGAGAGAGAGATTACAAATATTGCAACAACACTGCGATAGGTAACGATGCAGCCAAACGGCTTGTCAGCTGGGATGGGTTTATTGAATTAAAATGGTAGTAAAAAAGAGTAGTAATTGCGATTGAATCAAAAAAGAGAATTTGGGTGTTATAAAAATGAAATTAAATAAATATGTTGCGCCCTACATTTAGTTCACTGTTCATAACCTGAGTTCAACCCTTTCAGCCCATTGCATTGTGTCGAAACATTATTGCTGTGCATAATCTTACTCATCAATAATGTTTCACCTTTGCAATTAGGCCAAGAGGGAAATTACATTGAAATGCGGAGTGGGCTATTTGGATAGCAGCAGCTAAGTGTCGATCGGAAACATGAACGATGGCGGAGTTCATTTGAAACCACTGAAAGTGCGGGTCGTTTTTCATTTTAACCATAACACAAGTAAATACTTAATATTTTGGCGCAGCCGGTAGGATAAAAGTATAAGATATCTCCCAAATAAATATAATCGATGCGGTGTTTTATTTAAGAAAAGAAAAGTGAAAAAAAAGCGACTGTCTTTAAAAAAAAAAAAATAAAAACAACAAAACCGGTGTCTAGTGTGGTGATTTTCCAAAAAATAAATCCCCATGCTTCCGTGAGTCACAGGTAAGTATTGAATTTTATTTTATTTTATTTTATGTGCTGGAAATTCGAGGTCCAGTATTATTTTTCATTTATTTGTGCTAGTTTTTTTGGTTTATTGTTGGTAGCTGACCAACGTTAAAAAAAATTATTGTTGGAGTAGGTTAACATTTTGGTTTAGGTTTGATTTAAAATTTGAAATAAAATTAAAAAGCAAAAAAAAAAGTCATCACGAGTTGTATTGTTGGGATAGGTTTTTCGAAAATTAGTAGAAAGATGTCTTACGAAAAGGTATCTAAGGTAGTATCCCGCGTCATACCTCAATTCTCTGGGCAAAGGACACCGGATTTGCCTAATAAAACATACGAATTTTTAAATGCCTGGGTTTGAAATGTTTAGATACCGAAGATACAGAGGAAATGTATGTGGCTTGCATTTCTACAAGGCTAACTGGTGACGCGTTTGAATTGATTCGCGCAAATCAACCAACGACTGTGAAAGAATTGGAATCTTTAATTAAAACGGCGTATTTGGCGGTAATAACTCTAGATAGTGTTAGAATGGAGATTAATCAGTCGCGGCAAATGAGCTCGGAAGATTTTCAGTCTTATGCCAGGCGATTACAAACCCTTAAGACCAAAGCCAAAGAGATTATTGATTCGCGCTACAGTTCAACACAGTCAATAGCCTTAGTAGCGGAATTAAACAATAGTTTAATAAAGGGGTTTAAGATGTTATTGTTTGATACCGCGTTGCGTCAATTTATGCTGACAACCGCAGAAACAGACCTGTCAAAGTTGGCTGATTTGGCGCAGTAAACATACCTTTTAACAAGAACTCATCAGCATAATTGGGAATACGGCAATTTGAACCCATTGCAAACACATGCGTTTAGTGGCAGCCTGCCACATTCTTTTCCATCCATTTCATCACAACAATTTCAACCAACATACCAGCCTGCTTTATCACAACAACTTCAACCAACATACCAGCCCGCTTACATACAAGGTTTTCAAGACGTGTACACACCCCAAACATTTAACCAACAACAACCACAAATAAACCCTTTATTAAACAGCTCGTCAGCCGCGATCCGAGATTTTCAGGAAATGCAGAATAAAAACATAGGTAGGGTCCCAGAGGCAATAAAGTGCGGTTTCTGTAGTAAGCCAAACCACACATATGCAGAATGCAGGATAAGAAAGAACACTCCTTACTGCGAGTCTTGCAAGGCATATGGCCATGCTTTAGGAACATGTCCCAAAGGCCAAGTCTTCACGACAGCGGCTAAATCACGAAAGCCAAGGCTTAAATGTGATTGGTGTTCTAGGGTCGGCCACTCTGAGGATGATTGCTACAGCAAGAGCAACTACCTTTTAAAAAAGGGAGAGGGAAACGGGAAGGGGGCCAGCCTGTAAAATTGAGCTGTGACCCAAAAGTCCCACAATCTGAACCTGAAAAATGTTCAAAAGAAAATGTAAATACTCGTAAAGTTAATAGTAACAATAAAACACCTTTGCGAATCAAAATAAAAACAATCAAAAAAGGTCAGGAACATCCTGAAAAAGAATATTCGAAAGTAGAAAACGGATTTTTTTCCGAGCCAAATGTACCCATGAACACTGCGACGGTAGATAAAAAACAAACTAACATGATATATGAAAACATTCGAATGAGGACAAAATTCCTTATCTTTGAATGGCTAACAATGATGAACTTATTACTTTGGACCAGTAGTTCAAAGGTAACTCAAATCATAAAAGAAGCCAAGAAAATCATATCACACAGTTTAAAGTATATGTATGCTACCATGAGTCGGTTGAACAATAGAGGGACAATTCGGAAGGCAAAAATTAACATAATCAAAGAAAACGATGTTTATGTAGAGCTTCCTATGTCATTAGCTAAAAAAGGAAAAATTTTAGTGCTAGTAGACACGGAAGCCGATACCAGTTTACTAAAACTGAGTGTTCTAAAAAAATATGCAAGACATTTATACGAAAGAGATTAAGGAATTAGGAGGGATCTTTGGTGGTAATGGAATAACGTTAGGGACGGTTAAAGTAAATATATTTCTATCCAAAAAATGTAAAGCGAAATGGCACATTGTAGACAATAAGAATGATATACCAGTCGATGGGATCCTAGGTCGGGATATACTTTGGAATCATTCTATTATAGATATAGGTACCAAAACTTTAAAATTTTTAGATAAAAATAAAGCATCATCATTCATGATAAAGTTAAAAGTGCCTTCGAAAACCCCAGAAAGTCTAGTACACTCACATATATTTGTCCAACACGGTGGTAAAAGTGAGAGACGGAAAAGTACAAGTACCGGTCTTGAACGCAACAACAAAAAATTTTTACATTTATGAAAAGATCTTAGAAAATAAGACTCCAAACATCTATAATATACATAGCTCAAAACCAGCGTGTAAAAGAACAGATACATTGCTTAAGGCGTTAAAATTAGATCCCTCTTATAGAAGAAATATGTACTCAATACAATGACATATTTCACTTGGATGGTGACAGCTTCAGCTACACGGAAGTTCTTTCTCATAAAATATCAGTGAAAGTAGATCAAGGGCCAATTAATCAAAAGCAGTACAGATTACTTCAAATTGCTAGAGAGGAAATAAACTCGCAAGTTGAGAAAATGCTTCAAGATGGAGTTATTTCCCCCAGTATTTTGCCATGGAATTCCCCTCTTTTAGTCGTCCCTAAAAAACCAGGGTCTGAAGGACAAAAGAGATGGAGAGTCATGGTGGACTTCCGAAAACTGAACGATGTATCTGTAAAAGACGTTTCCTCTGCCAAGAATAGAAGATATTCTTGACCAGCTAGGAAATTGTCGATACTTTACTACTCTCGATTTGGCCAATGGATACCATTAAGTCCTAATAGACAAAAAGGACCAAGAAAAAACCGCGTTCAGTACAGGTCTAGGTCATTATGAATTCAATCGTATGCCTTTCGGACTTTCAGGAGCACCGGCTACTTTTCAAAAAATAATGAACCACATCCTGACTGGGCTCCACGGTATTGACTGTTTCGTGTACCTTGATGACATAGTCATCTACTCTAAGAATTTGAAAGAGCATAGTCAGAAGTTAATAAATGTTTTTGGTAAACTGCGAATAAACAGGTCAAAACTCAACACGGATAAATGCAAGTTCCTTTGCAGGGAAGTGGTATATCTGGGTCACATCTGTTCTGAAGACGGCGCACGATCAGATCCATCTAAAACTAGTTGCGTAACCAGTTTTCCACCTCCCAAAAATATCAAGGAGGTCCAGTCTTTCCTGGGATTTGTAAGTTATTATCGCAAGTTTGTACCGCGGTTTGCAACTATAGCTTCTCCAATAAACAATCTATTGCGAAAGAATACACCATTTAGATGGACGGGCGAATGTCAACAGGCTTTTGAAGAACTAAAAAGGGCAGTAACATCACCACCTGTCCTAATTTATCCTGATTTCACTAAGACATTCATCCTTACAACCGATGCTAGTGGTGAAGCGCTGGGCGCGGTTTTATCTCAGGGTAAAGTGGGAGAAGATAGGCCAATTCGTCGCTACAATGCAGAACTAGTCTAAGTCACAATTTCAAAAATTTTCTGTAGAGCAGGTTTAAAACATTAAAATGTGTTTACTCCTAAACTATTTTATGAAACACTTCGGTGTAAAAAACATATATATTATTTTTTTATTGGATTTTAATGGCATCAGATTTTTAAAGAGACAATATTATGTAAGCTGGTTTTTGGACATAGGATTATTGTGCATATATTTTTTAAGTGTAAAACGAGCCTATCTCATGAAAGTGGACATAGGTTTCACTATTTCTGCAATTTTCTTTTCGTTGATGGACATAGGATTAACGATAGAGTACCCAAAAAAGAAGAATATAATAAAAAAGATCAAAATTTTTAGTGTTTTAAACAGTTTTATTCTTAATAAAACCATACTTTTGTACAATATGTATATTCAGTCTAAGCAATTATTGTTTTGAATATAAACAAAATAAACAGTCTTCATTCTTAAACAAAAAATAAAAATTAACAAAAATGCTTTTATTCTTTGCATTAAAAGTAACTTCAACTTTTTAGTAACTATAATTATCAGGTCATACAGTTCACCATCAGGTTGTTTTGAAATATAAAAATTAAATATATTTTCATTAAAAAATAATAATAAATAAAACTCACATTTTCTTAAAAAACAACTTAAAAATATGTATTTGATTAGAAACTAACGGACGCGTACATTTCTTTGACTATATACGGCCTAGACTTGCAAGCAGTCCGCGCAACACTGGTCTGGACCAGTGATGGAAAACGAAATTTTTCAATTGTACTGAAATCTGGAATAGAATTGTACTGAAATGATGTCAATTGTACCGAAAACGAATTTTGTATGAAAAAAAAATTAATAATTTAACTATTTAAAAGTTTTCCAAAATATTTTATTTAAAAAAAATCAAAGCAGAAATGATCAGGTTGTCTTTTTATAAAAAATATATAAATATAAATAGCTCCACAGAAAAAAATTCTGGCGCAAAATTTTAGTTGAATTATTACGACGTTAAAGCTGTTTTAGCATGAAATTAAGTTAAAATGACAATTTTGTAAATTTTAATAGGTAATATAGCGTCATACTTTCTCTACCCTTTTATTGAAGTTAAAACCATCGAATACCTATTTTATTTTATTAGTATTATTTATTTGCAAAAGCCACAAAACGTCTGTTTACTTAGTTTTTTTGCAAGAGCTGTTATTGTTTTAGGTGGGTTCAAAAGCAATTTATTAAGAAAATTGCCTTAGTACGATACTAGTTAGAAAATGTTTAAAATTAAGAATGAGTTAGTACGCTAATTTAAAGTTAGCAAATTGTTAAGTAGTATCATACTAATACCTTAATAATAGGCTGTTTGAAATTTTGCGCCACTATCTTCATTTTAAAAGTGCATAACTATTGTACATATTGTATTCTAATTACGAAACTAAATCTTTTACTTATCAATTTTTGCGGCACCAGCTTAAACAAAAAAATTTAAATATAAAACTAAAGTTCACAAATTCAATATCGTAAAAATGCACAGCTGAAAAACCGCAATCTTATCCACAAGCTGACAGTTTAGTGTTTAGTAAACAAAACGATGCGATGTCTGACAAAAACCTGATCGATAAAGAACCAGCAAAGCAAGACGCCATCAAGAAGTGAAAATAAACCTGTAATTAAGAGTTATAAGGGTTAACAGCTGAGAGTTATTGTTCTGGTATGAAAATGAATGCATTCAGGCCAAGATGATGTATTCAATTTAACTTTCAATTTCCTTTTTATGTGCTTTTTATTTTTTTATTGTGAAATACATTAAATTGGAAATTTTGAAATTGTACTGAATTGAGACGAATTGTACTTTTGTACTTGTACAAACTCAATTGTATCGAATTCGGTACAATTGTACCGAATTTTCCATCCCTGGTCTGGACAGTAAATTGGAACATTTTTTGTGGCTCTTTCTATTACACTATGCATCGAGTCGCCTTCGTTTTGTGTATGGCCAGGCTCTAGAAAATTATGCCTGATTTCTACCTTGAATTTAGCTGTGCAATGCTGGTACAAACAAAACAAGTATCAGTTTCGATTTTGTCCGCTGCAGTTGTCGGAATAAAAACTAAAGCTTTTTTTCCTTTCAGCAACTTTGGTTGCTATGAAAGAGAACACACAGCTTCCTATTTCACAAGCCCCTCTCAAAGCTATAGCTTCATGCCACATAAAGCAAAAACCTTGACGAGAACCAATGTCATACACGGTGAGATTATAAGTAGACAGCTTGCGTCTGTAATATAATTGTGAAATTTCGGCTTTTGGGGACAGAAGTCCCCGAAAGCAGCAACGCAGAAATCAGGAAAACTTTCAGATCGTAGCTTGTCTTTGGATTTTTCGTTTCTTGCCAATTCTTTAGCCTTAATATGGTTCGCCATGATTTCTTCCATATTATCTTTGTCTTGGCCATGCGAGTTTTTAAATTTGTTGCATAGATCACATTGGTCTTTTTTGGGAACATGGAATGCCAAATTAAACTCATTTAAAAAAACCTGCCGATACACGGAAAAGGATGCCTTTCGAGGGATGTTTTCATTCTCTTTGTACATTTTATACAGTCTTGTTATGTTTAGTTCAAATGGCAGATACTCCCTTTGTGATTTGGACCTACAGTAATGGCTTTCTACTCTTTGGATGCTATTAAGATGTTCACGAACTAAGTTTTTTACAGAACTAGGAAGAAGAGAATTCAGATTTGTGCGCCCACGCTTATCTTCTTGTACTACAGTGATCCCTACCTTATAAGATTTATTTACTACAGTTTTAACCATTTGATGGCTTATAGATAGTGTATTTATAAAAAATGTTTGACACACTTTAATTTTCTGAGTCTGTAGGGTTGGCATGTAGTAATAATACGAGAGATTTCTTCTACTTTCCAAATTTTCTTCATTACCGGAAGTCGTTGGGTTACCCTTACTCTTTTTTTTTTTGCTGAACTTCAACATATTTTGAAATGTAGTCTCTCTGCCAATTGTTGTCTCCTAGTTTTCAAAATTCAATAAAAACGTGAGGCTTCGTCGATTTTAAACTTGCATTTGAGCCTGCATTTTTGTGGCAAGGAAGTTTCATTATTCGTTCGCAAACAGTTTTGTTTTTAGAATTGACGTACTATTGCCCGCGGTTTCTAAGGACTTTTCTTTTGTTTCGAATCCATTCTGCTTCTTTGCGAACGCGTTTTCTGGAAACAATAGGATTGGACTCACTTGGATTTATGACTTTTTCTCCGGAATTTGGAACTGAGTTTTCCTCTTCGTTGGGCATGGCTTGATATTATGTCGTTATTATTACCGGGTAATGTGGGGTCTTGTCTTGAGATGTCAATTGAGTGATCATCGTTCACTGAAATATGTTGACTTGAAACGTTGTTAGCATTATAAGATGAGGAAAAACTGCTATTTGAAGGGCAATAATCAGAACCACCATCATCTGTTTCAAAAGGGTCGTTTTCGTCGTCGTCACTTAAGACCTCATGAGAATTATTATCTAAACAAAATGAGACAGTTATTCAAAAATACATACTAAAATGCTTTCATTTCAATTGTACCATTTTCATTTGCAACATTCTCAAAAATGGGCTCATCTATTAAAGTTTTTTCAACTGATAACTGTTCTTCTTGTGCTTCAAGTAAATTTTCAGAAACTGGAGAAAATGATTTAATTATGATAACTATTCTTTTGTGCTAATAATTTCTTATAGATTTTAAAATAAAAACACTTAAAAATATTAACGAGTATATCTTACCATTTGCATTAGTTGTAACATTTTCAAAATTTGGCTGATCAATTGAGTTTGGTTCTAATGAACGTGGTTCCGCAAGTACTTCGAATGAATCTTTAAATGGTTAACACAAATTAGTTATTATAGGTTAAAACTGTTATTCTATATTTCTTGAAAATTATTTTTTTATATTTTAACAATTTTTTTCACAAAATACCTTTTAAAGAAATATAAAGTACATAATTTGAGTACAAACCTGTATTACCCCGTCGTCGTTTAAAACTCGGCTGAGCATCTTTTGACCTCTGGACATGTTGTTAAACATTTTATGAAAAAGCACAAACTAAACCGTTTCACTTTATGCACTGGCTAAACTATAATAAGTCGCTAAAAATACAATACAAAAAGGAACATACATTATTTATTTTGGTTTTGCAGAACTAAACTACATACATATGTCCTTATTGAGGACTTAGGTTATTTGTTTTGTAAAGCACAAAAAACCTAAGTCCATATAATAGACATAGGTTAGTTCTGCAAAATAATTGCGTACGATTAAAACACTGAACGAACAGCTGCACGTAGGAACACGGTCATCAAACAGACACGCAATAGAACTGACTTTTTTCTCACGATAAAAGTGAAAATTTGGAGATTTTGGACTTAGGCTAGTTCTGCATTGTAGCGACGAATTGCCTATGGCAGTAGATCGTTAAGTCCATCTGAAAAAAGTTATTCAACAATAGAAAGAGAATTATTAGCTATTGTATGGGCGACTAGAAATTTTAGAACATACTTGCTAGGGCGACCATTTGTAGTTTACAGTGACCATCAACCACTGAAAGGGGTATTTAACGTGAAAGACCCAACAACTCGTCTTATCAATTTTCATCACAAACTTTCAGAGTATGACTACAAAATCGAGTACAAACCGGGAAAGATAAATACAAATGCGGATGCGCTGAATCGCATTCCTTTGCCCGATAGTCAGTGTCTGGCAATAACTAGAGCACAAGCCGCTGAAGAAAAAGAAATCAATGCTAGTAGCCGAAACTCACAAAAAGAAGCCAAAGGCACTGACGTGGAAGAAGGTAAATCCCACTCAGTTGAAAAGGGTACATCCAGCTGGACATTTCTATCCAATCCAGACGAGATCCAAACTGTGCTAAAAGATTTTCATAACTCGGCACTCGGTGGCCACCAGGGCGGGGGAAGGACTTTCCAATGCATCAGGCAACAGTATAGATGGAAAGGCATGAAAAGACAGGTACTGGACTATGTAAACAGATGTTCGGCTTGTCAGAAAAATAAGAGCTCACCTCCTACTAAAATGCCTAGGGTAATTACTGATACTCTATTGTTACCTTTTGATAAGGTGTATATGGATATACTCGTAGTTTGCGGACTTCCCACGTCCTATTCAGGGAATAGATATATTATTACCTTTCAGGATGATTTGACAAAATTTATGGATTGTGCGGCCTTACCAGATGTTGAAGCGTCAACGGTAGCTCAGGTGTTTTATGAACAAATAGTAACACGTTACAGAATACCGAAAGTTCTTGTCACTGACAACGGTGCTAATTTTACTTCTGAGATATTTTCAGATACATGCAAATTACTTGGAATAAAGAAAATGCCCACAACAGCGTATCATCCGCAATCCAATGGGTCTCTAGAAAGAGGTCACAGGCCATTAGCGGAATATCTAAGATCGTTTGTTGCTAATGACGAAAGGCATTGGGATCAGTGGCTTAGGCGACTTATGCACGTGCATAACAAAACAGTTTATTCGGCAACCAAGTTGACACCTTTAAATGCTTTATTTGGTTTCGAATTCAAAATGCCTACGAATTTGAAAAGAAAACCTACTCCACTTTATTCTAGTGAAAATTATCCCTGTGTTTTGAAATACCAGCTCACTAAAAGCCACTAAATAGCTAACGAGTATTTGAAAAAAGCTAAAATTAGGTCGAAAATAAATTACGATCATTGCATTCCAGGTCGGGCAAATGGTTTTACTTAAAAACCCAATTAGGAAAAATGGATTGGACCTTACGTTGTTGTGTCGATTGATAGCCCGGTGACTATCACGATTAGAATAAAACAAAATACAGAAAAGAAGGTACGTAGTAATAACCGACTAGAACCTTTCTATAATTAAATGTTTTTTACTTGTGGGGAAAGGAACTTAGTGAAAAGCTTCAAGTCTCGGTATTATTTGTATACAACATACAATTCAAAACTTAATACTTATTTTCCTTTGTAATGGGTTAAAACATTTACACTAATTATTATTCAATTTCAGACGCCCGCCGATACTGTCTTCCAAATAATGGAAAGCCTAGAAATCTATTGCATTGACTATCTTTTTGAACTGAACAAAATAAATAATCAAGTTTTTTTTTCCATTTTCAGATTACACGGATGTCTAAATTATTTTCATTACATTCTGTATTCAAATTTCCCATTGTTATATTTAAATCTCCCAGCAACTATTATAAGATAATCTTATAGTAACCATTTGAGGTGCTAGTTTCAATTCTTTGAAGTAGAAGTCAAATTATTAAAAAAAAAAGGGTACATAAAAAAAATGTATACTTTAATTTTGTTCAATTTAAACATTTCAATGTGCATTGTACCAAGCAATATCTTCAAAAATATTGTGTTTCAATTATTATGTTATTAATATATAATAACAATTAAATAGATTTTAAATTTTATTCTTAAGAAACAAATGAAAATAATGTACTTCATTAAACTTACTTAAAAAGAAAAATTTACGATCTTACAATATAGGTAAGTATTATAATTATTATAGTTATATTTTATATATGGGGCATTTCACGTGAAGCGGACAACGAAGAAAGTGATGGGTGTTGAAATTCATTCATCATCATCATCATCATCGGCTCGACAACCGGGTTCCGGTCCTGGGCTCTTTCAACAAGTCTCTCCACCTATCCCGGTCTCTAGCCGACGCCATCCAGTTGCGCACCCCAAGGCTTCGGGCGTCCTGGTCTACGCCATCTCTCCAGCGCAAGCATGGTCTACCACGCTGTCGTCTACCATAGAATGTACCACAAAGAACTTTCCGAGCAGGTTCCTCTTCACTCATGCGAGCTAGATGCCCTGCCCACCGGAGTCTACCGAGCTTAATTTTTGTCACGATATTTGCTTCTAGGTAGATTGCGTACAGTTCATGGTTGTCACTAGGCCCTGGTTCACTCCAAACTGTTGCACCACCAAATTTATTTTTATTTTTTCATTGGAAGGCGGGCTTTACTACGGTCAATGAAATTTGTCTAAAGTTGGTTTAAAATTTCTTGATTGTCGATTTCTTTGTCCGTTTGAGTTTTTTTATTTTTGCACAATGGATTAATATCTGAAATAAATGGATCATCTTGATGTTTGACTTGATTGGAAAACATCGCCATTAAATAAAACCGAAGGCGTTTCGGATAAAAGTCGTTTTCTGCACGAATCACACACGTATACAATTTCACTAAAACCCCACTTCTGTGAGAGATTCTTTGAAATCTTTCTTAAACTTTTATTCCTTTTATGAAAAGGTAATTTAAAGGGATTAAAACAACGATCACCGCTCTTAGACATGATAAATTAATTATTATTAAACCTAAATTCAAGTGCGAACTAACTAAACGTTGTGTTCATTTAGAGCAAGAACTTAAATCAAACAAATATAACGGCAATACAAATTATTGTCACTTGGCCTCATATTATATCTTTCTTTTTCTAGCATTTAAGTTACACTCCTAACAGATGGCGTCTCTTCATAACGGGTGATTTTTTAAGAGCTTGAGAACTTTTTTTTAAAAAAAAACGCATAAAATTTGCAAAATCTCATCGATTCTTTATTTGAAACGTTAGATTGGTCCATGACATTTACTTTTTGAAGATAATTTCATTTAAATGTTGACCGCGGCTGCGTCTTAGGTGGTCCATTCGGAAAGTCCAATTTTGGGTAACTTTTTCGAGCATTTCGGCCGGAATAGCCCGAATTTCTTCGGAAATGTTGTCTTCCAAAGCTGGAATAGTTGCTGGCTTATTTGTGTAGACTTTAGACTTGACGTAGCCCCACAAAAAATAGTCTAAAGGCGTCAAATCGCATGATCTTGGTGGCCAACTTACCGGTCCATTCCTTGAGATGAATTGTTCTCCGAAGTTTTCCCTCAAAATGGCCATAGAATCGCGAGCTGTGTGGCATGTAGCGCCATCTTGTTGAAACCACATGTCAACCAAGTTCAGTTCTTCCATTTTTGGCAACAAAAACTTTGTTAGCATTGAACGATAGCGATCGCCATTCACCGTAACGTTGCGTCCAACAGCATCTTTGAAAAAATACGGTCCAATGATTCCACCAGCGTACAAACCACACCAAACAGTGCATTTTTCGGGATGCATGGGCAGTTCTTGAACGGCTTCTGGTTGCTCTTCACTCCAAATGCGGCAATTTTGCTTATTTACGTAGCCATTCAACCAGAAATGAGCCTCATCGCTGAACAAAATTTGTCGATAAAAAAGCGGATTTTCTGCCAACTTTTCTAGGGCCCATTCACTGAAAATTCGACGTTGTGGCAGATCGTTCGGCTTCAGTTCTTGCACGAGCTGTATTTTATACGGTTTTACACCAAGATCTTTGCGTAAAATCTTCCATGTCGTCGAATAACACAAACCCAATTGCTGCGAACGGCGACAAATCGACATTTCACGGTCTTCAGCAACACTCTCAGAAACAGACGCAATATTCTCTTCTGTACGCACTGGTTGGTGGTTGGTTTAATGTCCAATAAAGTAAAAAAAGTAAGCGAAACTTGGTCACAATCGCATTAATTGTTTGCTCACTTGGTCGATTATGTAGACCATAAATCGGACGTAAAGCGCGAAACACATTTCGAACCGAACACTGATTTTGGTAATAAAATTCAATGATTTGCAAGCGTTGCTCGTTAGTAAGTCTATTCATGATGAAATGTCAAAGCATACTGAGCATCTTTCTCTTTGACACCATGTCTGAAATCCCGCGTGATCTGTCAAATACTAATGCATGAAAATCCTAACCTCAAAAAAATCACCCTTTACTATGAGAAGGCAAGAAAGCTAGACCAAAAGGGGCTTATCGCATGACACGAAGTTGCCACCTTAGCACTAACAAATATGTAACTTCTAAATAAATGGAGATCCCATCTTCAAACTTGGTATTTGGAATCTTTATTATATAAAGAACAATAAGAGAAAAGAAAAAAAATATCAAAATGGTCTAAGCTACTTAAAATTAAAATTGAATCGCCAACATCCGGTTTTCTAACGAAATTAAAAACTGATTTAACTATTCTAATCGCAGTGCAGTGAGATGGTGTATATCTTCCAATGATTTAATAATCATCAATCCGATAACTTTTTTTTCAAAAGGTGAAAATGACATCTGGAGTGACACTCAATTATACTAATAAATCGAATCTACTCGTCATTTCTGAATGATACTATTATGAAAACAAACGTAAACATATATCAACCAATCGAAAGAAAACGCCTTTGAGGAACTGTTTCCAATAATAAATTAGCTGCCGATCTCATCACCGAAGATGTTCAAGTTCCTTAGATATTTATCAATCATATGAGAAACAAAATAACAAAGAGAAGAAAGTTTGAGTTTCATTGTGATCATCACTCCCTTAAAAGCGAGACTAAGTTCCTGTTCCCGTAAGCCAGTTGACAGACAATGGCTACGATTTACAAGTACACATTATCTAAATGTGGCCATCATCGTTTTTTGAAGCTCTGGATATTACATTCCTTACTGTCTCATTTCTTCCGGGAGCGCAGAATATCGACAATGTTAACCTCGAATAAGTGACCATTAGTATGTAAATCTATACAGCCAAAATGATAATATCGTTACTAAGCTTCGCTGGAAGATGAGAGGAGATAAATTTTAAGATAACAAAGAAGTGAACAAGCATTAGGATAAAGTTAAATTTCACTTGAACTCATTGAAGTTCGTCAATGCTGTTACAAAACACATTCGTTAAAAATAACAACAAAATTCTCTTCAAGAAATTCCAAAACTACTACCATCACCACCCGAAGTTTAATAAAAGCAATTTTTGATGTCTCACTACTTACAAGCCGAACAAGAGGAGTCACATTTGCCAGAGTTTATTTATATAGAAATATATATATTTAATATGTATAGCAGTACCTGCATTATACATATTGTATATGTACATATTTAGTAAATTTAAGAAAATAATTTGTAATTTATTTTTACACGATTTTTAAAAAATTAATGTAATGTTGTCATGGGAGTTAGTTTAAATTAAATACAAAATACTTTGAAAGCAAGGGGAAAACAAGAGATTTTACATGATATTGGACATAAAGAACAAAAGCTTCGAATTTTCAAATCGTATAACAAAATAGAAAGAGTGAAAGTACAAAAGTAAAAAATTAAAAAAAAACATACTAAAAAACCATTTCAGATTTGTATTAATTAAAAAAGCCAAAACTAAATGTTGAACTTATAAACAAAAGCAAATTTAATTTAAATAATATTTAAGAAATAGAAAAACAAATAAAGTATTATTAATATCAAAACCAGAAAAACAGATAAAATATTATTAAAAGAAAAAAACTTAAAATAAATAAATATAAATGTAAAAAAAAAAACTCTAGGCTTATACCTAAGTCTAAATATTTGACTATAAGAAATATAAAAAAAAGACATGCATATTGTATAGATAATAATAAGAAAATGGTTAATGTAAGAAATAAATAATAAAAATAATTAAATATCAAATACAAACAAATTTGATAAAATAAATGTTAACAATCCGTAGAGAAGAACATACAAGATTGTTAAATTTTAGAAAAAAATAGTTGTTTAATCAAATATAAAAAAAAAGATAAAGTAGCTTCTAAAACTAAGGCCATGTATTCACATAAATTTAAGATTAAGCTAATTTTATAATAAATAAAGAGTTGGTGTTTCCGGTCGAAACTTTCCCTCAGGGGGGAGTATCGTAAGTACTGGGGCGTACTTACGTTGTATGGTGGGCGCAAGGAAACTGTTTAGGGTCGTTTGTCTTAATCGGGATGCTATAATTCTCCTTCAAATATGAAGAAAACAAATTTAAATTTGCAATGGGAAGTTAGAAAGTTTTATTTAAAAATATCTAGGAAACCGTGGCTTACGCCTGCATTAAAACCTAGAATTTTTTCAATGATAGAATTTCCGAATCAAGACTATTATTTTTTTCAAAAACTATTATTTCACCTTTCTCAACGCTTTCTATTTTCTTTAACTTTTTATATCTCCTGTTTCTTTCTCTACAACTGTTTACAAATCGTCTATCGGCTTAGGTAGACAACCAAGAACTGGTTTCAACAGTTAAGCATTTTTTCTCTCTTGGCCTTCTCTTACACTCATACATTCATACTCTCAATCACAAGCTTTCGTGGAATTCGGCTATGGTATCACTCCGATCTCCGATGTTAAGTTCCAACAAAAATCTCTCACCCACACAATCACTGCATTCCCCAAGTTGTTGGTGCCGTCCCATAACTTGGCGAATACAAGGCCGTACTTTGACATTTCACAATAATTATTTTTGAGAAAAATAAAAAGAAATCATAAAAAGTTAAAGATACTATTCTGAGCATTCTCTCATCTACCCTACTAAATTTTACAATTCTAAAATATTTCGAAAAAGGAGCAACAACTAGTTACTACTCTTTCAACAATTTTAAGGAACCGAAGGAGGAAGGCAAATAATCATATAATAAAACGGCAAACATGTTTTTTGTGGTACACTTTACGCGGCCCACAAAAACCGAAGGGGCATAAATTACATATTAAACGAAAGCATTTTTTGCATACATGTGTACAATGCCAAAATTATTTAAATATACTACACAGAAATTGTTTAAAACAACAAATAAAAATTGCAAAAAAATCCCCGGACATCTGTTGCTGAATAGAGCATACATTTACACTATACTGTGATACAGTTACTGTCATACATTATTTATATAATTATCTGTGGTTTAAGTTTAGTAAAAGTTACAACCATTTTAATTTTTGCTTTTGTTGTTGTTTGAAAAATACAGCACATTTTGTTCACTTTTCACTCTTTGATGTTGAATGAAGTTGAGTCTTAGGCCGGTATTCACCGAGCGCTCATAACTTAAGAAGCTCATAAACCTATTCACCAAGCAATATTAGTGAAGATTTACGAGCGCTCTTAAAAGTTAGGAGTGGTCCCGACCACTCCCAAACTTACGAGCGCTCTCTTCGAAAGTTTGTTCGAAAATTCGAAAACTAAACAAACTGTCTGTCAAAGTTTTTTCATCATTGTTTTTTTTTTTTTCTATTTCTGTCATTCGGTGGAACTTTTATAAAAATTAATTAAGAATAATAAATAAATGTATTAAATTCAATTGAAATTAACAAACAATAATAAATAGTAAAAAAAGCAACTACATCGACTGGTCCTGGTTTGTTTAAAATCGGTCACGAAAATTAATTTGACCGACGACGACGGTGAGTGCAAAACCAAAACCAGTTATCGTCACCAGCAACGCTCCCCAAGCAAAATACGAAATTGACCGAAGGATTCTCACTGCCAGCATACCGATCTGACAGAGAAAGACTTCCTTTACTGGACGCTAAGCTCTTAGGAGGTGTTTGGATTCGCCCTCAAGAAAAGTTATTTCTAGATTTATAAAACGGTAAGCGATGCCGAGTTTACGTTTAAAAGCCTTTTCTTAGCATTCATTTTTCAGTAACTCTGATGTCTAGATTCTCAAAGTCACCATTCAAGACTAAAGGCCTGGTCAAACAGAACGCGGTCCGACGGGACGGTCAATACTTTCCTGTAGCCTTAAGAACGCGACGGAAGAAATTTCTTTGTAAATTTTTACAGATTCCGCCGGACCGCGCTCTGTTTGACCAGGCCGTGATATATCCATACAAATCAGACTGCGGATTGGATTGTGGTTTGGATGTTGGGCATCGTTCATGTCTAGTGAAGCCGGCATGTTAGAATCGACAACTTCTAAACATCAACGGAGTTCTATATATATCTACGATGAACAAACTCGAACGAAAAGATCTCTCCAAAGAAGTTCGGCCTGTCAATACTTCGATTCCAGAGAAACCCACAGGGCAACGAGCTATTTTCGTTCGGGGAACCAAATACCTTTTGGACAAGAGCAGTTCCAATTTAATTAGAGTAGCCACCACGAAGCAATCCACTACCCAAATGAAGTCGCTTAGACGTGCCACGCACGCATTTGACTCGAATCCATGTGAGCAATACCAAGTAGAAAAGTATCCATTTGCTGTCAAGAAGATTCGTCAAGACCAACATTCCTTGCCCCATTTTCCAAAGAGTGGGGACGTGATGACTGTCTGAATAATAAGATTAATTTTTCTGTTTGATACACCATAACTTCCCTCTCTAACTCTTAAAAAGAACACCCTAACATGTGAAATATTTTCATAACTCTTGATTCTTAATTCTCATGGTACGTTTTCATCAAGTTTCATGATGGTACGATTTTTTTCTTTTTTCGAAAGACTACTAAAATAATACTAATGTTCAAGTATATTAATAAACTATGTATAATTTTATTAAATTAAAAGATCATTGCAATTTGTTGCATATCATTAAATTTTAAAAGAAATTGTCAATAATAAATTGTCTTGCTGAGAAGTCTGACTCTTCCCCAAAAACTATCTCCACGGGATCGGCTCCCAGAACAACTTCAACTTCTGGAGGTGGAACAACTCTGTCCTTTAGTAAGTTGTGTAACACTGCTGTTGCTACTATTATTATTACGCTCGTATCGACATGTGTTCTTAGTTCTAAGTAAATAAAAATATAATAAATATAATCTTAGTTGTCTATTATGTTTTATATATTTTACTTGTTCCAATTGCCGGAAATCTTCTTTTCCATACACCGATCGCTTGCTCCACAATTCTCCTTATACAATAAACTTTGTGCCATCAAATCGAAGTAATTCCCGTCTCCAGACAATCTTTTGAAAACAACACCAACAACTAGTTATAGATATGTACTTCTATTGTCACTTGCTTTGATGATGATGCATAAGTCGGCTGCCGAACACTGGGCGTGGGCCAATCCAATAAAAAAAAAAAACAATAAAACAAGAAAATTGAAAGGGAACTACAAAAAATGAGCCGAAGAAAAATAACTGCTGGGCCTGCACCTTGCCTTGCAAGCATCAGTTATCGGTAGTGAAGCAGCCAAAAACACAACAAAAATAATTCGTTCATTTTCTCCTCGCCGAGCTGGAATGGTTTCCCAAATCTTAAAGGGGGGCTTTAATTGTTAATGTTGAAGGCATTTTATTTTTTAGTTGACTTTTAAATTATTTATGTATGTCATTGTTAACACTGGCAATTAATTGCCGAAGGTGAGGTTGGCG
Organism: Chrysotoxum bicinctum; assembly: GCA_911387755.1. Classification (NCBI taxonomy): domain Eukaryota; kingdom Metazoa; phylum Arthropoda; class Insecta; order Diptera; family Syrphidae; genus Chrysotoxum; species Chrysotoxum bicinctum. The sequence continues at coordinate 144,021,964 of OU426987.1, read as the reverse complement.
GCGACAGAAGGAGTCAACCTCTCTGTCCTAATTGGATTAAAACAATTCAATTTGCTAGCAAACTTTATAAGGAGACACTTTTTATTCAGTTTTCAATGTTAAAAAGGAGGAAAAATCTGCCTCGAGCGAGACACAGAGATGAGAAGAAAAACACCACCAACTGCAACGACGGACGTATACGACGTCATGTAATTGCGAAACATTTTCTTTAGCTAAGATTGGCTCCATGGTGTGTCTGTCCCTCTGTGTAAATGTTATAAATACCAAATACCAAATCTGGAAAACAGGAACCTAGCCAGTTGGTGAAATGGAAAGAAGCTAGTTGCATTGCACTCCCACTGCAGCTGCTTCCTTGGGAGCGAATTCAAATGCGATTGGCAATTTTTTTTTCTCGTTTCCATTAATTTGTTGTTTACTCAAAATGAAATGAGTATTTTTTGTGAATATGATTCAAATTTATTTTCTAAATACAGACTTAAAGCTCCACATTCAGCAGCTGGTGAATTCTCAACGATGTCATAGATTACATGTGGCGGTCCTGTCGTGCCTAAAAGTGAAAAACCGAATCCAGAGTTTTCGCTGCGCTTCAAAACCACCATTAATTCTTCAGCCATGATGGTGATGGGCAATGGCTGGAGGCGTTAATACTTATCCTTAAATTGACTTTTGGTTGTTTTGTTGATTTTTTCGTTTAATTTAATTAAAATTTTTTTTTATTCCACTGTGAACTTGTTTGAAACACTTCGAAAACGACGACAATGATGACACGATGGAAACGAAAAGCGAAGACAGACTCACGGCGGAGCCACGAAAGAATCTTTTTTTTAAACAATCACTAGAGATTCAGGAAGGAGTAGATAGGTTTTCTGAAGCGAAGCGGGCGGAAATGGGTCGAGAGACGGGATTTTCGATTACCGCTGAGTAAATATGTTTTTTTCTTTGAGAATTTCGCGTTTTCGACTGGGTTTTTGCTTTTAATTAACTCTATAAATCATTTTTTTTTAATTTTGAACATCGATCGAGCTTGCTGATGATGATTTGCATTTGCTTTGCTAGCTAGCTGGCTGGCTAGTCGTTGTAGTCGAGTCGCTGCGGTATTCGTATTCGTTTCGTGTTTTTTCTTTGTGGTTCTTTTCGTTAGTTTTTTTATGTTGTTTTTTTTTTTTTTTTTGCAGAAGAAGAACAAACGAGAAACTTACGAGGACTTCAGCTGCCAAGAGCATATTTTTTTTACGGGGGTGGTCAAATTCACATTGCCACTTCTCGTAAGCTCTTAAAAAGGCGATGGTTTCACAGTTTGTCCGAATTCTTCGCCTTTAATAAAAAATATCTTTGCAATTTTATTTATTGTACCTACAGTTATTTAATGACATTTCACGATTTGTTGTTTTTCAGTGCTGACAAGATTTACATAAGAAAATCACCTTTGTGTTCGGATTTAAAACTAATTCTTGGATCTTGAAATAGATCCCGATAGAAAACAGGATCCCAAATTGTTTTTGTAATAGGTACATGTTAAAACTTAATCCAGATCCGGATCCCGATAGATTTGTGAATAATAAAACGCACCTATTTTTAGCTAAGGATAATTGTTCAAAAAACATAGTTAACCCATTTCAGCCGGCTAACAGTTCCCGTTGAGTTAGAAACGTGATTATTCACATACTGTCTAGTTTTGGTCTAACTAGAGCAAATATGACATCTGTAACCCATTGCAGAACAGTCTCGTGTAGGCCAGTGCTTTCATTTTCTCAAGCTGCATTCCTTGCTAACAGGCGACATGTTCATCCAGCAATTTAACTGTTACATTCAAAGATAAGGTGAAGTTTACGATAGTAAATGTGTTACAAATAGGAAAAATGCACACAATACAAGCATTTCGGCATACGACTTACCTGAATAGATATAACAAGTTTGTAATTTGGAACTTAAAAATAACCATAATCCTTGATATCCGAATCTTCTTCATCTGCAGGTAAGCTATGTAGTGGTCTCCAATATTCCAATAATGCTTCCAAAAGAAGTGTCCCAAAATTTATCTAAAACAAAACAAAAAGAAACTTAGATATCACACAACAGCATTTGGAAAAGTTTACTTTTGTTATGATGCGGTTTCCAACACAGAATGTCTGAATTCCATGTTGTCGCCCATACGCCCGTCTTATCTATGTCATAGTTCAGCCTGTTTAACGTTTAAGGATCAGAGTACAAGTTGTGTCACCTCCAGTTGAGTCATCTTGAGCTGTACTGGAACGTGTGCAATCATCGGCGCCGTTGGATGTTGATTTTGCTTTTTCGTGGAGATCATTGGTGATTTAAATGTCACCAGCACCATAAATCAACATTTTCATGGTTCTTTCTGGTCCAAGGTTAGTTCTCATCACATCCAATCTTTTTGCAGCCGAAATGTTAATGGCCAATGCCTGAGCTGCACGAACAAATCCAGCTTTTGGATTTAAAAAAAAAAAACTAAATGCTGCCACTTTTGATTGAGTAGACAGTCTTTATTTATTTATAATAAATTAGGTATTCAAACAAAAACAAAAAAATTATACACTTTATAAACAACGTCAAAGGGTTATTGTCAATATTTTTTTCCTTTCTTGTTTGACACGCCAACTGTCATTCAAGTTCGAAAACAGTTTGATTTCACAGTTTGGGTATGCCTGAACAAGAGAGAGTGGCTCTCATTTTCGAACTTCGAAAAACACTTGCGAGTGGTTGGTGAATACCCCACAGAAATTTAAAGTTAAGAGCCTCGTAAAGTTAAGAGCCGTTTAGGAGCGCTCGGTGAATACGAACCTTAGGTTCGTATTCACTGAGCGCTCCTAAACGGCTCTTAACTTTACGAGGCTCTTAACTTGAAATTTCTGTGCGGTATTCACACTCGCAAGTGTTTTTCGAAGTTCGAAAATGAGAGCCAGTCTCTCTTGTTCAGGCATACCCAAACTGTGAAATGTTGTGTAATGTTGGTCTTGACAGCAAATGGATACTCTTCTACTTGGCATTGCTCACATGGATTCGAATCAAATGCGTGCGTGGCACACGCACAAGCGAACAAATTTTCGAAGAGAGCGCTCGTAAGTTAGGAGTGGTCGGGACCACTCCTAACTTTTAAGAGCGCTCGTAGATCTTCACTAATATTGCTTGGTGAATACGTTTATGAGCTTCTTAAGTTATGAGCGCTCGGTGAATACCGGCCTTAGAGTATTAACTACATCTATCGGGCAATTTCTAGGTTAGGTGCGCACATTCAATGTTAGTTGCACAACCGTTTCGTTGCTTAAAGAAAACAGATGAACTATTTGGTTGAATGTCGGCGCAGGTGCATTATGTTACACAAAATAGCGAACTCTTTTTGGGCAATCGTTTAGTTTGTGTCAAAACACAAACTTCTTAGTTGCTCGAACCAAGCAGTTGTGAAACTAAAAATTGAATGTGTGCGCCTATCCTTATTGTTTTCAAAAAGTGAAAAACTGAAATTTAGAACCATTTCAACTTTTACTTTTTGTGTTTTTCGATATGGAAGATATAAATTTGAAATGAGTTTGAAAAAGAGAGCATGTAGTTCTAGCTTTATTCTAGGCGTTACTGTTTTCAAATCTTCCCTGAAAATAAAATATCCCCCTGGTATGAGAAGAATGCGTTAACAAACAAACAAAATATCAAATTCGAATTAGAGCTGAGTAAATCGCTCATTTCAAATGATTGAATCGTTCAACAATCGATTACGAAAATGATCCGATCATTTCAACCAACCGATCATTCGATCATTTTCATTTCACTGAAATGATGCAATACTGTTCCTATTCGATTTTAATTTCGACTTATGGCTTTGATAGTTCTCACAAAATATTCTATTATTGTAAGACATAAATTGCCAAATAACATCGAATGATGCCTACTTTGTACATGGATTAAAAAGTGTCAAAAAAGTTATCGGCTGACATTTTGTACGAAATACCCTTTGTACGTCAAAGCTGAATTATCTATTTGTCAAGTCATAAACTGTCAAGTTCCATCAAAGGATGGCTAAGATTTCGATGGATTAAAAAACGTCTATAAATATAAAAAAAAAAGGTATTTTATTTGTTGCTCCGGAAAAGAGCAATTTTAGGGCTTTAGGCTAACTTTGGTACGAAATACACTTTGTACGTCATAACTGAATTCGTCCTCTGTTCGTCCTCTATTCTTCAAGTCATAAACTGTCAAATTCCATCAAAGGATGGCTAAGATTTCGATGGATTAAAAAACGTCTATAAATATCCAAAAAAAAGGTATTTTATTTGTTGCTCAGGAAAAGAGCGATTTTAGGGCTTTCGGCTATTATTTTGTACGAAATACTCTTTGAACGTCATAACTGAATTCGTCCTCTATTCGTCAAGCCATAAACTATCAAATTCCATCAAAGGATGGCTACGATGTCGATGGATTAAGAAACGTCCAAAAATCCACATTAAACATACCGGATTCTGATACATCAAATAACATCAGTTCAATCCAGCAATTGTTTTTGCGGCCTACAACATCAACAACCAATCTGCAACGTGTCAAAAATCTGCAATGTGTTAGAAATGTGTATAGGTTTGAAATTTTGTTTACCATTAACTGTTTTCCTTTGGACTCCAGGATTGAGTGCTTAGTAGGTACTTCTCATTGCATTCAACAATTTAAGAAAATCATGAATTCTCTGTCTTTTATTGAATGATAATGAATTAAATAAATAAATTGACACTCGAATTTCGAGAGCTGGGTCGGCTAGTTCAAATTAGACTACCTAACGCGCAATCTACTATTGGGTGGACCTTTGTGCAGAAATGATCGTATTGAAGGGAATAGCGTTTAGCGTTACATTCTTTTAAGCTGGTCTGTTAATTTTAAATAGAAAATTTTAGGATGGGCTCAAAGCCGTCTTCAAAAATGTAAGTTAAGTTATGTTGATGTTGTGTTGTTTACCACTTTAAGTGTACGTGTATGTTTCGTTTCCTCGTTCTCTATGTAGATGGCGTGCGAGTTTACAGCACACCCGGTTGCTCAACACGATCGAATTATAAGATTCCTATTTTGTCATTCCCTCTTAGCTATTCTCAAGCTCCATGAGGACAACGGATTTAAAATGTGAGTCGAAAAATGGCAATGGTTGGGATGGAGGGAAAAACAGATATCGAGGGTAAGACTATGACTAAACACCATAGTCGAAGAATGTTTTAAAAACCTGTTAATTATAGAATCGTAATGGTTTGACACTTATTAACATAAAGCTGAACATAATTATCTAGACAGCAAGTTAAGAAATTATTAAAGTCTGTTTGTAGTTCTGAGCATTTATCACGCATGATGACGTAGCCGTCGGTGTAAATCTGAAGGTCAGATTCTACTGAATTAAGCGTAACGTCGTTAATACTTAAAAAAAAAAGTAAAGGCCCTATGTGACTCCCTTGTGGGACTGCTGATGTTGTAATTGTAGGGTTAGAAGAATTATCACTCAACAAAACTGTATGTATAAAGACCAATTAATTAAATAAGACTTAGCTCAAGATGTAAATATTGATGGGAATTAATGGTGCTTATTTTGTCATTCTCTTTCGTTCGAAAGTGAGTCGAATTCGTTGAAACTTAATTTTGAGACTCGGCGATTAGAATGTTAATCGAACAAATCGAAAGTTCACCCAATCCATAGAAAGTTCATTCATTTGCGAAAGCTAATTCAATTTTGACATTCGAAAGAATAGAATTAAATGTCATTTTTGTGTCGTTTGAATTTTTCTGTCGAGTAAGCAACAAAACATGTAAGTTTTTAATTATTTCATGGAAAATAAATTACTTTTATTAATTTTTTTGTTGTTTTATGTTTAAAGGTCGCATTCCAACTGGACAAACAGCGAACAAAAGGAAAAGTTTATCAAAATAGTGGAAGAAAACCCGGAGGTAGCAAAGGGTTTTTTTTTTAACACCCGCGTTGATACGAAAGAAGTGAATCGGAATAAAGATGCGGTGGGTTGAAAGTGTCGGAATACATACATACATACTTTTCCCTTTAACGGATTAGTTAATTAGAGTTTCGAATTATTTCTTATGAGATCTGTCAAATTAAAAAATTAAAAATAAATTACCAACAAGGTAAAAATAATTGTGGTTTTTTAAGAAAAAATGAAGGATGGATTGAACGAAAAATTATACTGGACAAGTAAATTGTTGTAGAAATGTGTGATAAAAGGTAAAATTTTATTGGTGACAAAGGTTCATTTCACTATTTAACTGTTGTTTATTATTTAACTTTTGTGCAGAACTTCCGCCTATCGAAGAACGTTTTTTTGTAAAACAAGATGAACTCTCTACTCCTTTAGGCTGGTCGCGCACTGGCAACTGTGATCGAAATCAAATCACCAGTTGAAAGAGAACCGCGACAAGTTGCTAAAAATTGAATGTGCGCGCCTAGCCTTAAGATCAAGAGCAGTTCCAGCTATCTTGAAACTGGCTGTACATTTAAAGCTTTTAGGACAAGGAGAGTATCAGCACCAAATAGGACACGGCTAATCCGTTGGCATGGCACAACAAATCACATGAAATTCTATTGCAGAAGTCTGTAGTGCGACAGAAAATAAAATGCACGACTAGGTCGCATGAACTTGCTCCTATGTAATAGACTAGGAATTTTAAAAACGAATGTTATTAGAAAAAAACTGTTCGCAAGGATAAAATTATTTTTTTTAAATTCTCTTAGTAGTAAGAGACAAAACCAGAAGGCTATGCAAATATAAATTTATGCAAGAACAAAAATTATAAGTCGTTGTAGTGGTTTCTTAAAAACAAAAGCTTTTATATCCAAAATTTTTAAAAGATTTTTAAGAATAAAATTTTGTATGCCAGCTTTAACTTTTTATTACTGTACGAATGAAAATTGAATTTAAAAAAAAAAAATATTGACCCGTTTTTGAAATATCGAATTTTCCAAAAAAAATGATATTTTTTTCAAAATTCAAAAAATATTTGTTTTTAGAGCTTTGAAATGCAATGGTTTTTACACTTGTATGGTAGGCAGTGGCGTCCGCAGAGGGGGACTTAAGTGGCTCAAGCCCCCCCCCCCCCCCAAACAAAATGATATACTTTGCTAAGTTTTCATATGTATAATATCGAAGATTATTTTTTTTTTATTATTTTTTCGTTTAAATTTTATATTTGTTTAATTTTAGTTTTAACAATATTCTTCAATTTTAATTTAAGAAAAAACTATAGGAAGGTAGGTATGTATAATGTTATAAAATCATTAGTTAATATCAACCGTAATATACCTACTTCTATTTTGTTTGACATTTCAAACGAATCTCAGTATTCACAGATTCTAAAAAAGAGGTTCTATCAATCGGGCATACCACATACGTTCAAACAAATGAATATACCACACTTATAAACATAATACTAAGTAAAGCACTCCCTCAGTATTCCCTTTTTTTCTGTTACATTTTAGAGTGACAAACTAATTTAAAATAAAACTAAAATAAAACAATGCACGTTTGCTTAAATTTTTCAAGTGCGAAATGGAGAATAAATAAAACTTTCACTTATTCAACGTAAATACCCCGGCACCCGAGATATGGGTCGGCAATTTAAGGTTCTTACACGCAGGCGCACGAACAACCAGCGGCGGCACTGTCTATGAGTGGTTCTAATTTGAAGTGTGTTCGTCAGATGTTTTTTTGTTTTAATTTAAATGGTCGAATTTCGACCACTGGGCGGTACTAGTATGTATTACTTCTCTATGCCATGCGTGTCTATGTTGGGTACAAAACGAACGAGGTTGCATGTGGTGGTGCACAAATTTTGTAAAGCGGCGTATGTATACAACAGAAGTATGTGCACCGGTGTAAAACACCATGCACTAACCCAACGACAAATTTTTGTCAAGAAGTTTCGTCTGTTGTGTATGGGCCGCTTAAGAAGGCTAAAGCAGCAGCATGCAAACAAAAGGAAACGCAATTTCTGAAGTAATGTACGCGGTTCCATTCCGGTAGATACTATTAAAGTTAAAGAAATTACGTTTAGGTATTGCGAGTTTTTGCTTGTGAAACTGTACTTTTCTTACAAAATTTCTACTCTCATTTCGTATCCGTGCTCGAGTTCGTTGAAAACAATCTTGCTTAACAAAATGCGAGAAAATTTTTATTAATTTTTTCACTAAACCCTCCCCAAAATAAATCCTGCGTACGCTACTGATGGTGGGTACCTTTATTTTTAGGTAAAATAAAACTTTTTTTCATACATCTTGTAGATTATGTTGAGAAACTTTTATTTGTCAAGCTTAAAAAAATCGAGTATAAAGTTTTCCAAATATTAAGTTTTGAAAAAATGATTTTGAAATTTTTTTTAAAAATCCATTTTTTTTTTTTGAAAATTTGAATACACAATTCTATTCAAGTTTTTGTGGAGCCTTTGCAAAAAAAAATGATCAAAATTGGTTGTACCGTTTTTGAGAAAATCAAAAACAAAAAAAAAATGATTCTTTGGGGGGTACCTTCAATAACCATTTCTCGTAAAATTTTTTTTAACCAGTACCTAGCTTTAACTAAATTAAATTTTTTTGTATCTTTTTTTCTTAAATCTGTTTTTGAGGAAAAAAATATTTACAAAATTTCGAAAAAAAATCGTATGGCAGGTACCGTTATTTTTGGTCTTAAAAAAAAAAGAAAAAAAATGATATCTACCAAGTTTGAAGAAAATCGGCCCAGCCGTTTAGGCTGTAGTTAAACAGACCGACAGAATTGCGAGACCCACTTTTTTATAGTCTTCGCTATCATCGTAATGTCAACTTTGATCAAAATCTCGAGTTCGATTTTGTTTACGAATGCATAACTTGCCTTATAGTACCTATAAGTCGCAAGTAAAAATAAAAAAAACATAAATTTTAAAATAAGTGAAATAAAACGATGAGAAGTTTGATGTTTGCTTGGCGTCGGGGGTCTTAAATGTCCCTTGTCTCAGATTCCCAGTAATTATATTCATTTGCCTTAATTGTTATTATAACTAAGATTTTCTAAAAAAAACATACAGTTGTTGTATTTCCGAAAGTAGTAGATTTCATTTGGATTTAGAAATGCAGAGTATTAAATATACGTTTTCGGAACGAAATACAGTAGGGCCCTTGGAATGATATCCATTTTTCGCTCTAAGAAATTTGGTTTTCTTATTTTAATTATAGGTTTTATTGAAATGTTTTCTTTCTAGGGCTCCTTAGTGCGCTAAATGTATACCAACACAAACAGTTTGGCATTTTTAGTTCAATTTCGCAAATTTCGGGAATGTTTGCCATTCCTGGGTGCCAAGTTCTCTGAGGGGCTAAGTTCCCACCTAGTTGGAAGTAAATCTACTTAAAATTGACTTAGACCAAAACTTTTAAAAATTGTTAACTACCTATTTTGCGCCCACTTCTACTCAAAAGATTCAATAAAATATATCAAATAAGTCTTCATGTCTCATTAATGATGATTTAAAAGCAAAAATAATCTTCGTTCATTGAACTCTCGTTCCCTTATATTTGTTGCAATATTCACCCTTATCTGAACTGCATAAGTTACTAATTGTCACTTCGATTGAACCCGCATCGTGAGCAATAAAAAATTCTCATGCATTTAATATACCATAAGTGGCAACAAATTTTGCCAATCATTTTTTTTATAATTTTTGCTGCTAACATAATAATGGAGAATTCACTTTCTTCTTTAGAAAGTCTTTTTTATTGACTTTAAACAGTAAAATGAGGGTGAAAGTATTGCAACGAGAGATAAAATCAATATTTGCCAGTATTTGGTATTGAATTGGACCCTTTTGAATGGTTGACGTAAGTGCAACTGGTTGCGGGAAAAGTATAGAATTTTAAAACAAAATTCCGTGAGAGTTCCCACCAGAAAAGGATATGGCTAGGGTAAGACCACTATAAAATAAAATAAGAAATTAATATGTTAGGTTCCTATTGCAAGGGTTATCATATCAGATGGGGAGTTCATATCTGTTTTGGGGTTAAATTGATTGAATCTCTTTATTGTTTGATATCAAATAGCACAATCTACATAATGCTGGTATATGTATTTCTACAAATAAAGGTACGAATAGATTACGAGCTGAGTTGCTTTAAACAAAAATCAAATTTTGTTTGATTTAGTTATGACATAGTTCGCATAAACTTCTCTTTTTATATTTAAAACATAAGCAGGAATAGTACCCTCTTTTGTTTATATTTACAGAAGGTACGTGTAATCATGTAAGCACCTGCATGATGCTTAAGCCTAGACGGTGAATAGTATTTTCTTAAAACTTGTAAGTAGAAAAATAAATGTCGAAATCATTCAGTGGATCTATAAAAAGCATCTGTTTTCAATTTTCGATATGATGTTGTTTTATTACGAGTATTTCCAGAACTTTTTTAAGAGTAAGTATATGTATGTATATAGTTCTGATATTCTTATCAACTTAATATTTATTTACTCAGTCTGCAGAATTCTAGCAGAACAAATGTTAATAAAACATCGATAAGATTTTAAGACCTAAACACTTTTTCAGTTTCAAAGAACTTTAATCTTATAGCTAGATCAATTTTTATTCTTGGTAAATGTTTTAATTTTAGGATTCTAATGATACAATTGCTGTTTGAAATAATATCAAATTATTTGTCTAAACAAAACATTTCCAATTTGATGACAGAAATATTTTTTTCACGTCAAAAAAAAGAGTCAGGACGAGCCATATTTCAATAAATAATATAATGGTGGCAACACTGGTTTGAAAGTGTAATAACTTGCTTGAAAGATTGTGTCCGGAATATATTTAAAAATTTTAGTTATATTGAATTTTATTAGAGAAAAAGTATTCGAAAGATTTTTTTAATAATACACGCTTAAATTTCAAATAGAAATCAAAAGGCAAGTTTTCGTTTTTTCTTATAAGTTATCCTAGTTTAAGAAATCACTGTGTCGAGAACAAAGAAACCTACTGTCAGCGCAACAAAAGCAGTCATGTTTAAACGTCCAGTTTCTCAGATTTCACCAGAAAAGCTAGCTGAGATGAACAAAATCAGCAAACATTCAAATGTTCGTGTAGCAGATATGACGGTAGAGGACTTAAGTTTAATGTTTGAACATAAGCAAAAACACCTTGCGACCAAAACCGACATAGATGAATTACGTTTTGACATGGGGGCTCTTAAAAGAGAAAACGAAGAACTAAGAAATAATTTGAGTTCACTTAAAACGAAAATTAACTCACTAGAACAGCAAGTGGAAAACATGCAAAAACAACAGCTGGAAAAGAACCTGGTTATAAGAGTGGAAGCTAACCCGAACATCGAACAAAAACAACAAGTGGCTGATATTTGCTCGGACTTGTCAAATAATTCCATCAATACAATTAACACCAACGAAATAAGAGAAATAAAATCCTTTGATGCGAAGTATAAGAACTTTATTGTTAAGTTAGACAGCAAAGATGACGTGTTTGCAGTCTTAAAAAATACAACAAAACTTAAGAACACAAAAATTTCGATCCAAAAAGACTATCCAGCGGGAATACGAAAACGAAGAACACGCTTGCTTCACGTCAGAAGAATCATTAAGCACGTCCGGCGAGATATCAAAGTGATTGTGCGGGAAGATAAGCTTTTGGTAGATGATATGCTTTTCACTTGGGATGATGTGAGTGGGTTAAAGCACGGAGATTTATGCGGATATACGAAGCTTATTGAAAAACTAAATTTACCCGTAGATTTCTTTGATAGTTTCCGTAGCTTCAACAAATCCGACAATAACAACGCAGCAAACAAACTAACAGATGGAAATGTCAACATGACAAAAAGCACTATTGCTCAAACTTCAAAATCTGGCCAGTAGCACAGGGTTGTTAATGAGGCGCAATCTAATAAAAAAGAAAATTATATATTTAATCTTAGTATTGTCTCGTATAATGTTGGAGGGCTGAATAGTAAATGGATGTTCCCGGATTTCGTATCCTTTTTGTACGCTTTTGATATTATTTGTATATTGGAAACCCACATCAGTGATGAAAGAAGTGAAGGTTTTGAAAAACATTTTAATGCTTACAATTGTTTTTGGATTTCGGCTATAAAAACTGCATCAAGAGGAAGAGCAAGTGGGGGTACACTGTTGGCGCTAAAAAAAGACATTCAAATTGATTACCAAGTACACCAGTCCGACAATTTTATATATGTAGAAATAAGAAATAACCCAACTTTTTTTATTATTCCCATTTATATAAATTGTACAAATTGGCAGCAAGACTTTGATAATATGTATGACTTGTTGTGCTCACTTAGAACTCATAATTTAATCATTTTAGGAGATATAAATGCAAGAATTGCGGATTGTGAAGCTGCTAGTATGACAGGAATGCAAAAAAGGAGAGCTAAAGATATGAAATTAAACACGGAAGGGAAAAAACTCCTGGAAATGTGTAATGATTTTGGACTTGAAATCTTGAACGGGTCTGTATATGGCGATTTAGAAGGCGAGTTAACGTTTATAGGCAAGCAAGGTAGCTCAACAATCGATTATTGTCTTGTTGGAGGAGATCTACAACGGTCTATTAATTCTTTTGAAGTTGGAAATATTATCCACTCTGATCATCTCCCAATATCAGTGAAATTGGAAAGAGAGAATACATCCAGTCATACTAACGAAAGGAGTGTAAGCACGAAAAGGTTAAGATGGAAAAACTGTTATAAAAACGAGTTTCAGTCAAGAATAGATATACTTATTATACAAAAAGAATCTCTCTCATTTGGTAAATACTTTCCCTTATATGAATTAGAATTACTAATATTCGAAGCAGCGAAAGGGATGGATAGACCGGCTGTTGTAAGAAAAAAAAATGAATGGTATGATTTTCAGTGTGAAAAATTAAGAAAAAGATCTTTGGCATTGCTGAAATTGCTTAGAAATCATAATATTCAAAGTCTTAAATATGCTTATGTGGAAGCTAATAAAAATTTTAAAAAATGCTGTAAAGAAAAGAAAACTAAATATGAGGAGAACCTAGCACTATCCCTTAGTCATTGTAGGGACTCAAAAGAATTTTGGGCTCTAACAAGGAAGATAAGTGGCAATGAAACTAAAACTCATGGAAATCTAGACTTAAATGTTGCTCGTGAGCACTTTGCTAGTCTTTTGAGCGACCACGTAACAGAACAACTGTATTTCAAGTATGCTAGACCATATCAACACAATGAATTCTTAGATGCTGATGTATGCAAAGAAGAATTAGAGTCAGTGCTGAACTCCCTCAAAGATGGAAAAGCAGCAGGTTCCAATGGAATACCTGCAGAGTTTTTTAAATACAATTCAGGAAATTTTATGGAGAAACTGAGGGATGCTTTAAATATTATTTTTAAGTTCGGCTACCCGCCAGAACATTTTTATGAAGCGCTTATCCGACCAGTGTTGAAGAGGGGTGATCCTATGGACGTAGAAAATTATAGAGGAATTTCCTTTTTGAACTCTGCACTTAAAATATACACTGCAATTCTCTCCAATAGGCTTACATTTTGGGTTGAAGAAAATAAAAAGTTAAGTGAGTTCCAATCGGGTTTTCGCAAGACCTATTCAACGGTGGACAACATATTTATACTCGCAAATATAGCGCAAATAAAGATGAGAAACAACAAAAAGCTTTATGCGTTTTTTGTGGATTTTAAAGCAGCATTTGATAAGATTAATAGAAATGCATTATTTTATAAACTTCATAACTTAGGGGTGTCAACGAAGTTTGTATCTGCGTTAGAAAAACTATACCATGATACGAGTGCCCAAGTTGTCAACAACAAAGGAGTTTCTATAAAGTTTGAGATTAACAGAGGAGTGAGACAGGGCTGTAATCTAAGCCCATTGTTATTCGCCTTGTTTATTGATGATATTGTTGATTTCCTGCCTTGCGGAGTTTGGATTGGGAACACTAATATCAAGGTCATTATGTATGCCGATGACATAGTCATTTTTGCTGAGTCCCCTACATCGCTACAGCTGATGATAAATAGACTGGTAGATTACTGTAAGATCTGGAGCCTAGAAGTAAATACTCAAAAATCTAAAATAATGATTTTTCAAAATGGAAGTGGAAGAGCTTCGAGAGAAGATAGTTGGAAATTTGACGGAAACCGTATAGAGTTAGTCAAAGAGTACACGTATTTGGGGATGGTCTTCACTTATAATTTAAATCTTGAAAAACATCTCAAACAAAAAGTAAACAATGCCAAAACAGCGATTTGTACTAACTGGAAGAAAGTGTTTAATAATAAACATGTGTCAATTAAAATTAAGTATAAAGTTTTCAACGCTACTGCACGTTCGATACTCTTCTATGGAGCGCAGGTCTGGGGTGTTAACAAATATGATGCAGTGGAAAATGTACTGCAATTCTTTTTAAGGAAAATCTTCTATCTGCCGAATAACACACCCAGATACATGTATTATTTAGAAACTGGTCTTTCAACTCTATTCGTCTCAACTTTAAAAATGCATGCAGATTATATCGTTAGAATTACGGATATGCGTAACTCTAGGATACCAAAACTTATATGGCTTTACGCAGTTCAGTATGAAAAAAACTGGTTTAAGGATTGGGCTGAATTGGCGGCAGACTGTGGTTTAACATTTAACGTTGAAGGGAAAAGTGCTACACAGATAAGAAAGCAGTTATATGAAATCATACAAATCACTGATGAAAATGAAAGGTATACCTTTATAGAACAAGCGAAATCTTCAACCGAGAGATATTATTACGCCAAGGTTAACTACAACCTCCGCGATCGTAATTATTTCAACTGTAGCCTGACAAGTGAAGCGATTGGAACTATTTTTAAAGTACGAGGGGAAATGTTACGCCTTAACTTTATTCCACATAGAAATAATCGGGTGACAGTATGCAGCTTGTGTAATCTACAAGTTAAGGAAGACGTTGGTCATTTTCTGGGGATATGTCCGATTCTACAGGAAATAAGGAGATTACAGTTTGGTAAAAACATCTTGGCAGAAAGTGAAATTTTCGATCTGTTAAATGGAGCCAACTGGCGGATGCTATATGAATACTGTAAAATTGCGTCATCATACCGATTCAAAATAATTAATGAATACTTTTAGTATTATATATTTTCGTTTTAGCTAAACTCAAAGCCCTTGAATATCAATTAAATTTATAAATATATTTGTAAATAATAAATTTGCATAAATTTGATTTGCCTAACTTCAAATAATTTAATTTTAAAAATTTTTCAAATTCTATACCTTTAAAAAAAAAAAAAAAAATGTATTTCAAGTAAAATTAGCTTTAATATTGAATGTCACTCAGGCTGACGGCATAAATTGCCAAGTCTTTAACTATTCAAATTGTATATTTTGAACAAGAAAATGTAAAATTGATTTTGCTGTTGAATAAAAATCTAATCTAATCTAAATCTAATATAATATCTAATAATAAAATATGTCTTTTATCTAAAAGTATTTTTGTGATTGAAAGGCACGTACGTATTTTATAACTTTTTTAATTAACTTCTTGGAGCCTTAATTACTATAACCCTTAATTTATATTTATTTGCAAGAATATGTATTTTTTCTATCATTTTATATATATTATCCTGTTTTTATGACAAATAATTGGTAAAAAATGGCAAAAATATTGACATTTTCCCACGCGATTAGATGAAGAAGGATCTCATTGCGTCACTTGGAATACATCTAAGATTAAATTTGACCAGTGACTTACTAGTGACTTACAACTTGGAATGGAGGGGACATACAATTTTCTGCCGACTCCGAAATGATTGAGCAGCACTTTTCATGATAAGAGATAATCTAAGATTATTGTCAATTACTCGCTAGAGGAAGTACACTTTTTTGTAGCGGCTGATAATCGAGCCCAACCCCTTCTGCATGACAATCCAATACACTAACTATTATGTCAATGGGGTACTACAACATAACTGTAAGATTACTTTTAAATCCTTTAATTTAGTCTTTGTAAATTCTTGTAGTAGGTATCTTACGAGTGAAAAATGTTATTCAGGGGATAAAACAAGAAATTAAAAATAATCTGAAATGATTTTTGGATTGCTTGCTTTTATATTTGTTTACCAATTTAGTGTACTAAAATTACTTATTGATAAAAGATAACCTAAAACATGCCAAAAAGCAACGTGTTTCCCATTATTTTGTTTTGTTTTTTTTTTTTTACATTTCTGAATTTAATTGACGCTGCATCAGGGACACTGGCAAAATCGGAGGTAATGGAAATTTTTGAAAAGCCGCCAAGGGCTGTCAAGGCCCTCAAGTACTCGCTTTGTGTGGAAAAAGAAAATCATAAGTAACAGAAATTTGTGAAAAGCCCTCAAGTAGTGCTTGATTTAAAAAAAAACCGTCGCCAGTGGTCAACGCGTATATAAAATAGAACGTTTGCATGTGCAATTAAGTGTGGAAAAAGAGGCCTTTTGAGCAACTTTTAAAACTAAAGTTTGTGGCAAATTTGACCAAATTTTATTATTGTGACTTTAATGCAAAGCACAGCCTTTAGGGCTTTAAATGTAAATAATCTCAAAAGGGTCAAATGCTTCTGCGGTTATACTTACTATGATCCAAAGTCCTGTTAAAAGTGAAAAACCATCCAGACTAGCCAATAGAAAAACTAACTGGGAAATATTACAGAAAGATATCGACGATAAGGTTGAGTTAAAGTTACCAATGCAAACGCCTCTTGAACTTGAAGACGCAGAAGATCACTTCGTTGATATTGTACAAAAAGAAGACGTAAAATAAAATACGCTTCCTCACAAAGGATTAACTAACCTTCTTTACATAATAAATGCCACTTGTAGTATTGGCTCGCCAATGCACATACGCGCTGTCGTCGATGGTCGAATACGAATCTCCAGCAATACATGCGTTCGGAGTGTTCAGAGCTTCGAATATGCCTTTCCTTTTTCGTTCTGAGCATGTTCAGAGCGCGTTCAGACTGCGCTCTATGAGCTCAGAATAAAATAACTGAGCACACAAAGTTAAATGCTTAATACAAGCATTTGATAGGTGGAAATAAAAAAAAGGTGACAGCTAAGCACTGAGGTGTGTTTCAAAAACAATTTAGAGCGCTCATAGCAGCTTTGGTTCAAAAGATATTTAGAACTAAAAAAGTTAAAAAGTTATTTTTTCGAGAAAAAAAATGATAAAGTTTAACCCATTTCTTACGATTTATTACTTCTAGAAAACAAAAAAACTAAAAACTAAATTAAAAAAAAATAACACAAAATATTTTAATTCATAAACAAATTAACCGATCGACAACTAAATAGAAAGCAATAGAAAAATGAAGAAAAAATGTCAAAAGTATGTACAAATAAAAGCCCAAAATCAGCACCCGGTTGATTGCTTTATTGATTTATAATAGAAACGAAAAAAATAATTCAAGGAACTCACCAATAATTAAATCTCACTTTTAAACCGTAATATAATTTTTATCCAATTCGATAATACAAATACCCAATACCTTATTTTTCCAATTCAACAGAAATATTAACACACGTGGAATTTTCACAAAAAAAATGGTCACACCACAACACAAATTCTAAAATCTAAATTCAATCACCAGAATTTGCAATAAAATGGAATTAAAATGCCAAAAAAACTGCACAATGCATAGGTAATGCAAGTAAGTAGCCTTCGAGATGAAAACAAACTATAGAACAATAGCTAGGCGTTTTTCTTTTTTAGTTCAGAATAGAGCCTGAGTTGTCAAAAAATAGATTGTTTCTTTTTTAGTTCAGAATGTTCAGAGTTTCGAAAATGTGTTTCTTCTTTCGTTCTGAGCTTGTTCTGAACGTGTTCAGAGTGCGCTCTATGAGCTCAGAATATAAGTAATAACTGAGCAGACAGATTAAAAGGCTTAACACAAGCATTTGCCGTATGGAAATTTAAAAAAATGGGGACAGTTAAGTGTTTAGCTTCAGGTGTGTTTCAAAAAAATACTCAGAGGACGCTTGGCTCAGAGGATGTTCGGAACATGCTCGACATGCTCGGACTTTGTTCGGAGCTCTATACTGAACTAAAAGAGAAAAACGCCTAATGACTACTAAAAAAAATTAATTTGAAGAGACGTAGAATAACCACCGCATGGAAATTTACCGAAACTACTACTAGATTTATAATGATTATAATATCTTAAAAATGAATAATGAAATTTTATAGAAAAACAAATGAACAAAAACTTACATTAATTTGCTGGTAGTAATATACCTTATGGTTCAACTTCTGCAGAGGTATTACACCACTGTTTTTCAACAAAATAAACAACCGCCACTCCAATAGGTTAATCTTTCATTAAATCAAGCACAAATCAATAAATCAATACATAGAGAAATGAAAAATATTTCTGTTTAAGTGGAGTGATTGAATTAAATAAATAAATAAATAAACAGAAATAATTTTCATTTCTCTATGTATTGATTTAATAGTCTGACCACGGACAATATTGTTCTAGGTGTCTGAATTTAATCAAATTCCCCTAGAACGATAAAATTCACAGTCTATTAAAGCTGTAAATTTTATTAGAGTCGGTAAACATCGACCAATATTTGCGTCTTAGAAGGGTACGACAGCATCTAACTGATGAGCCCACTGTCGTACCTGGGCGAAACGCACCTTGGAGTTGAGGTCACTTGAACTTTTTAATTGAATTTAATTCAATCACTCCACTTAAACCGAAATAATTTTCATTTCTCTATGTATTGATTTAATAGTCTGACCACGGACAATATTGTTCTGGGTGTCTGAATTTAATCAAATTCCCCTAGAACGATAAAATTCACAGTCTATTAAAGCTGTAAATTTTATTAGAGTCGGTAAACATCGACCAATATTTGCGTCTTAGAAGGGTACGACAGCATATAACTGATGAGCCCACTGTCGTACCTGGGCGAAACGCACCTTGGAGTTGAGGTCACTTGAACTTTTTAATTAAATACAAATCAATAAATATTATAAAATATATCTTATAACTATTAAATTATTTATTTCCAATAATAAATTAGTTAGTTACCAAATAGAACGAAACAAAACAAGAGGAGTGTAATATATATGTACATATATACTCTAAAACACAAGAGAACTTCTCTAATAACAACACCTGAAGCAGAGGACACAAGACATTAAGCAGAACTTTCTACTTTCTAAGGAAATATTTTTCCCTTATTTCACCGTCGAATTTTAATATTTATATTTTCTTATATCATATATCACAAAAAAGGAATCTCCCATGTTGGGCGCCAATTGCTGCAATTTTAAAGCGACAAGATGATGACGCGACCGGTCAAGAAGAAAGAAATAGGGTATGAAGTGAAGATGGACTATCTAACTATATAACCAGGCGATTCCAGCGAATTGCAAAAGGAAGTGCTGCCACGACGACTAAGCTCAGTAAGAGGCGGGATCGTGGGTAATGTTTTTTTTTTTTAACAATAATTATAAAGAAAATTTAAATATTAATCAATTATCGATAAATTTCAACTTTGCCTCCCTGGAAAAATGAAAAATGAGGGCAAGTGATTTTTTTGGAATAAAGAAATTACAAACCTTAGGAACTGAAATCGACGGTGAAAGTATACTGAACAAAAATAAAATAAAAAAAAACAAGTTTTAATATTCCGAATGGGAATTTCAAACTTTATAAACTGCTTTGGAAACCTTGTAATTAAATAGGGCTAAAACCTAAAATCTTTTAGACAACAAAAAAGAAAAACACAAATTATTAAGTTGAAGAATATGGACCGTTAACGCCTAGTCCAAAAAGATTAATCCATTCTTGAAACTGGTCACGAGTTCCGTAATTTTTCCGAAATCAATTTTTTCTTTTTTTTTCTTTCTTTTATTTGGTCCATTTAACGAAATATTTATATTCAATTTTTATCTCCAACCAATATAGGTTCTTATGTTCAAAAGCAGTTTTGAACTTGGAAGGGGCACTTTTGAACAGTGATACAATTTTTTTTTACTGAATAAAAGAACTTTTAAATTTTATTTTTATATCAATTTTTTAATAAGAACTTATCAATAAAACTCAAAATTAATAATTTTGTTATATCATATTCATGAATTTGTAGAAGAAAAAAAAACACAAAAGTCCACAAAGATTAATAAGAAAAAAAAAGCTAAATCAAAAACTTGGATTTTTAAGTAAAAGCTGGATTTTTAGTGAATAAAAATAAGCTTAAGCTAGCTAGTCAAAGAAGTTCATTTAGTTTTAGCTTGTTTTCCAAGCTTAAGCTTCAATTTGTGTGAATAAAAATAGCTTAAACTAGAATATTTTAGTAAAAGCTAAAAAAATTTCAAGACTTGTTCGACCTGTCTAGAAAGCTTTAACTAGGTCTTATTTTCAATATTTAATAGCTCAAAAATGAGACAGAGAACGTATAGACTGACGGACGATATTACAAAAACATTTTTTACCTGAAACCAATATTTGTCCTATAGTACAGATAACAAATTGCTTGACTGATTGCTTGAAGCTGATTAAATGTCTCTTAAATGTCTTAAATATGTTAAAAAAAACTAATGGGGCAGTTTTGAACAGGTTCAAAAGTGCCCCAACACGCTTTTTCAAATCTGCCCCAACTGTTGCAGTGACATAAAATTTATTATAAATATTTAACTGAAATATATCCAGTAACAAACTTACCGTTATTAAGTTTAAAATTTATTTTTCCTCGAAAAAAATTTGTTCCTGTTTTTAAATCGCGCAGTAATTTTTTTTTAAACTCTTACAACTAAAAAACGAAAAAAGCACTTCCATTAGCAAAAGGACCTTTAACTTCTAAGTCCGAGAGACAACTGAGAAAATCAAGGAAAGTAAATGACGTTTATGGATATGGTATTGACAGGTTAAAATTTTAAATTACTTTAAAAAAAGATTAATAAAGTAAAATTTTATAAGCATTGTTCAAATGTGCCCCACTCTCCCCTACTATATGATACAAACAAATTCGTTTTTTATTAGAATTCGTTTTTTACTTAATTTAAACTTTGTCGCAGTTTAATCTTAATTTTTTTTTTAATTTTACATTTGCTTAATCATTTCCAACTATTATATCTCCTCCATTAATTCTTTCTACTATGTGTTGAGCAGGATTGAAGTTTGAAATAAGTTTTTTTGTTTTTAAATTTTGTATATATTATCAGATATTATCATTGTATCAGATTTTCCTTTTTTGTCTGTGTACTCTTTTCCTATCTCTTTATATTGTTTGTCGCTATATCTTTTCTCTGAATCGGTGATTTTTGTATCTATAGATTCAAGTGCATGCACTTGTCCGGATTAAATCTATTGAGAAATAGCTCTGATGATGTTTTTCCTTGCTGTATACTATTATACATTTTTAAATATTCCCATAATGTAGATCTTTTCTTTTATTTTTTCCAATTTATAATAATAATACTAAAGCTCGAGTTTGCCTTCCAACCTCGCCATGATGCTGTGGCCAATATGGAATGCTGTTAAAAAGAATTACACTGCATTCTTTACAAAGTGCCTTCAATTACTCGCTTATTAATTGCTTTCTATTATCTGCTGTTATCGAAATAGTAAAACCCAGCCTGCTTCAATTCTCTGTTAACATCTTTGTTATTTAAGAGAAAGCTATGCTCTTGCAAATTTTTATTTCCTTTTCTCGACTGTAATAATCTACCACAACGAACAAACATGAAATCATCCCATAAAGTTAATTGAAGATCATGCCTATTCAATAGAACCAGAGGATGAGGCAAGGCCACTATTGTACAACTTTTGCAAATTTAAACAAAATTTTCTACCTCTACTGCTGTCCTCTGACGGCATAGCTTTTAAATGTTTGAAAATAAACTCCTAAGATCACTTTTTGATGTAACTTGGTTATTATAAATGAAAATTTTCACAGCGATCTCGTAATTCCCACGGTTGGCGATAAAATTCAAATTCAAATATTATCTAAAATTCTCGATGCGACGAATTTAATACGACACCCACAAAGTATTAAACCTTTTAACCTAATGCGGGGGCGGGAAATCATTTTAAAATCACGGAATTCGTATTAACTGTCACCGTATTGTTACTTAAAACACGTTATTTAATTTCGTTAAAAATAAATTACTACATACATAAGTCTAAACTTAGTTGTGGTCGGGAGGAGGAAGTGGTTTTAATTAAGTAAGAATCTCACACTTATACACTCAAAAAATTTTCCTGGTGCGGGTTTTCTGTATAATACAACCAGGAGAAATCGTGGTAAATGTTATCAGATTCTTGGTCTATGTTATCGGATTTCCTGGTAAAAGTGTGTTTATCTGTATCTTGGTAACCCCTACCAGGAACCAGGAAGTTAGTTTTGCTACCAGGTTTCCTGGTAGAAAAAAGTAGGGAAAATCCTGGTAGATATTATCAGATTCCTGATGTATGTTATCGGATTTCGTGGTAAAAATGTGTTTATCTGTATCTTGGTAACCCCTACCAGGAACCAGGAAGTTAGTTTTGCTACCAGATTTCCTGGTAGAAAAAAAGGTAGGGGAAATCCTGGTAAAGACAATCAGATTCGTGGTGTATGTTATCGGATTTACTGGTAAGATCAATTTTACCTTGAATCTGATAACCCATACCAGGAACCAGGAAATAAATGAATCCTGGTAAACTGGTAACTATTATCAGAATTTTTTGATAAAAAACAAAAAATCTGTATCCTGGTAGATTTTATCAGTACCCTGATTAAATAAGTAATATTCCTGGTAGGGTTTATTAGAATTTCCTGGTACCTGGAACCAGAAGTCATGGTAAATAATAAAAAAAAAAAACAATAAATTAAAAAAAAAATCCTCCTGGTTGCATGTATCAGAACCCTGATTATATTTACCACTAAAATGAAATCTGAAGCTATGGTTAATATTATCGGACTTCTGATAAAAATTATTCGGAAGATTTTTTGTTTACTTTACCAAAACTGTTGGTAGTATTTACCAGTGTTTCTGGTTCCATTTACCAGTAAACATGAAATTGTTTCATTTGTCAGGATTTCTGGTTCCAGATACCAGTAACAGGATGTATTTTTAATTTTTTTGAAAGTATTACAAATATTATTGGACTTTTTAATTAATATTATTTTCCTAGTAAAAGTTACCAGATCCCCACTAAAATTTTAGTTTTTTTTGCTAAAGTAGATTTACCTTGAATCTGATAACCCATACCAGGAACCAGGAGATAAATGAATCCTGGTAAACTGATAAATGTTACCAGGTATTTCTGATAAAAAAGCAAATCCGTATCCTGGTAGTATTTATCAGAATCCTGATAAAAAAGTGTAACATTACTGGTAAAGTTTATCAGAAATTTCTGATATCTAGAACCAGAAGTCACGGTAAACATCTAAAATAAAATTTGTATGAATAAAAAAAATCTCCCTGATTATATTTACCACTAAAATGAAATCTGAAGCTATGGTTAATATTATCGGACTTCTGATAAAAATTATTTGGAAGATTTTTTGTTTACTTTACCAAAACTGTTGGTAGTATTTACCAGTGTTTCTGGTTCCATTTACCAGTAAACATGAAATTGTTTCATTTGTCAGGATTTCTGGTTCCAGATACCAGTAACAGGATGTATTTTTAATTTTTTTGAAAGTATTACAAATATTATTGGACTTTTTAATTAATATTATTTTCCTAGTAAAAGTTACCAGATCCCCACTAAAATTTTAGTTTTTTTTGCTAAAGTAGATTTACCTTGAATCTGATAACCCATACCAGGAACCAGGAGATAAATGAATCCTGGTAAACTGATAAATGTTACCAGGTATTTCTGATAAAAAAGCAAATCCGTATCCTGGTAGTATTTATCAGAATCCTGATAAAAAAGTGTAACATTACTGGTAAAGTTTATCAGAAATTTCTGATATCTAGAACCAGAAGTCACGGTAAACATCTAAAATAAAATTTGTATGAATAAAAAAAATCTCCTGGTTGTATGTATCAGAACCCTGATTATATTTACCACTAAAATGAAATCTGAAGCTATGGTTAATATTATCGGACTTCTGATAAAAATTATTTGGAAGATTTTTTGTTTACTTTACCAAAACTGTTGGTAGTATTTACCAGTGTTTCTGGTTCCATTTACCAGTAAACATGAAATTGTTTCATTTGTCAGGATTTCTGGTTCCAGATACCAGTAACAGGATGTATTTTTAATTTTTTTGAAAGTATTACAAATATTATTGGACTTTTTAATTAATATTATTTTCCTAGTAAAAGTTACCAGATCCCCACTAAAATTTTAGTTTTTTTTGCTAAAGTAGATTTACCTTGAATCTGATAACCCATACCAGGAACCAGGAAATAAATGAATCCTGGTAAACTGGTAACTATTATCAGAATTTTTTGATAAAAAACAAAAAATCTGTATCCTGGTAGATTTTATCAGTACCCTGATTAAATATGTAATATTCCTGGTAGGGTTTATTAGAATTTCCTGGTACCTGGAACCAGAAGTCATGGTAAATAATAAAAAAAAAACAATAAATTAAAAAAAAATCCTCCTGGTTGCATGTATCAGAACCCTGATTATATTTACCACTAAAATGAAATCTGAAGCTATGGTTAATATTATCGGACTTCTGATAAAAATTATTCGGAAGATTTTTTGTTTACTTTACCAAAACTGTTGGTAGTATTTACCAGTGTTTCTGGTTCTATTTACCAGTAAATATGAAATTGAGTAAAAGATTTTATATGCTACCTAGATAGATACATATTTTGATTTTTTAAAAGTTATTTACATAATTTTAGATGTAAATGAAATACATATATACATATATAGCTAATTCACAGCACACAATTCACTGAATTTTGCTGTTGCAATGCGCGAATTCATTTGGCTAGCTATACTCGTCTCGGCATGCCGCATGCATACATAACATGTGTACATTTGTATGTAGATTTCATTTTCCATCGCCAGCCGCTATTTTATAAAATTAAAGATAGTAAAGCGCTTTTGTACGATTGTTTCGAATTTCTTATATCCAAATATTCAATGATTGAGTCTATTTACAAAGCACATCTTTTAAAAAATTGAATAAAACATCAGTTAATATTCTACTTCGATTTGCTTTGTCATGAAATGACCATTGTCAATCCGTATAAAGTATACTTTTAAAAGATAAACTAGCTAGTTGCTGGTGTTAAAGTAAGACGAGCTCTTTAACATTAAAGTATAGTTTATATCCTTTAAAACTACCAAAAAGTTGGTTCTCGTCTTATACATAATATTTAGATTCGTCGCCTATTCTAAAATTGATTTAGAGAACGTTTCATATGTTTAAAATTTTGTGCCATAAAATTTAACTTAAGTTAGAAAAAAAGATTATTTTTGTATAAGTACATTATGGTTCCGTCCTTGCACAATTTTTCTAAGTAATGTATATGAGGGACAAATGATTTTTTCACTTAAGTGTACTACCGGTGTTTTTACTCATCATTTAAGTTTTTCATTTAAGTGGGAAAATACCGAAAATTCACTTAAGTAAGCAGAATAATATTTTTCATTTATTATGTTTCATTCATATGAAAAAAAAAATACTTAATTACAGATAACAGCCATAATGCCATAAAGCCGTAAGTGTCAACTAACAAGATATAATACATTTTGATAATGTACCTCGTATTTCTAAATTTAATTAATTTTTCTAAAATTAAGTTTCATTTTTTAGAGTTTAATAATTATAAAAGTCTTATTTAGTGTATCTAATATTTATAAAACGCAGACTGTTCTGCAC
Source organism: Chrysotoxum bicinctum (assembly GCA_911387755.1). Taxonomy (NCBI): domain Eukaryota; kingdom Metazoa; phylum Arthropoda; class Insecta; order Diptera; family Syrphidae; genus Chrysotoxum; species Chrysotoxum bicinctum. Next base: position 143,996,136 of record OU426987.1, on the reverse strand, counting down.
TCAGCATTTTACAACCCTGTTTTTCTGTATTCTCCCGCTTAAAATAACTTAGCCTGGTTCATAGTACCATTCCCCTGATTAATATTACCAGGAAAACTAAACGAGTGGAAGAAAGAAGTAAGCCTCTTAATGTATTTTTCCCTTTCCCTCGCTGAACAAAAAACATTTGCACTGGTAACAGATACCAGTCTCCTGGTTTATATTATCAGTGACGCCAATAGAAATGTGCAAATATACAAAAACGTTTATACAGAGATGTTATGTAGGTATTTTGTTTAATTGACACTGGTGGATAAGATATATATTTAAGTAGATTCTGATAATTTTTACACAAACCTTTAAATTCGACTTGAAAATTGGTGTTACACTCAGAGAAAAAATCAGGTAAAATCAAACAGAATCTTACCAATTCTCATGTTATTATTTTTCAACATGATTGATCGGGTTAAGGTGTTAACATGATACCATATTTTAACAAGATTTTGATCTTTTTAACATTAACATTAGATAGTGTAAAGCTTACATGAATATTCTGTTGTTCATCTTGTTATATCACCATTAAAAACTGGACCCATGTACCTGATATCGTGTCAACTTAAACCAGTATTAACGTTAAAGCAACATTTTTTTGATGTTATATCAAAAGTGGAATCCGGTCTTTTTCACAAGATTAAATGTTAAAATAAAACGATTAATGGTGTTAAATTTCAATGAAAACTTCAATAATTAATACGGTGGTCCTGTTAAATTTACATGATCTTTGGTAAATTGAACTTATTATCAGTGTTAAATCAACACGATAAAAACAGTTTCTCCTGTTGGATCTACTAGATATTGTTTTCAAATTGATCCTAGGTACCATGTTAAGTTATGAATCCTCACCTGTAATTAACATGGTACACCTGGTGAATCTACATGACATTAACTTTGTGACCACATTAAAGTCACATCATCCTCAGTTTTAATTTACAATACTTACCTGTTGAATCTACTATACATTCTTTGTCAAATTGATGCTTAAGTAATATGGTGCACTGTTAAATCAACAGTGTTTAACTGTTGTAACATGGTACACTGTTATATTACTATTTAGCTCCAAAATTCAATATAAAATAAACAAATGAATCTAAATATACACAAAATATAAAGTTTTATTTACATATTCCACAATTTTTTATTTTATAAAGTTGATATTTTTAAGTCTACGAACTAAAATTAAAAAAAAAGTTTACTTAAATGATTTTAATCTTATGACTTTAAAGTTATTACAAAGCTCGTGAACATGAAGAGGCGGTGACATAAATCCATTTATGTTTAAAAAAGAATGTTCTTTTATGACTTCTCCTATGACATAAGCTTGGAAATGTGCATCAAAATATAGAACTTTATGTTCAAAAAAGGAAAGATTATCAGACTTTACAACAATGTCTTCGATTTCAAATAAACATATATCATTTTTTTGGAAATACAAAAAAAAGACTTTTTGTATTCTGTTCCTTTGAATGTTACTTTTTTATAAAACTTAAATTCTTTTAAATTAAATTTCGTTTGAAAAAAATCACTGTATTTGAAAATATTACTACTGGAAAGTAAAGTTTTAAATTCTCCTTCTTCTTCACTCTGTCTTCAGGCAGAAGGTATTCCAATAAGTACTCACCTTCGGCTTCGGAAAATTCACCCGACTCCATTATTATTATCTAATTATAAACACCTTTTTTAAAAACGACACGATAAATTTCTAAATGAGAATAAAAACGAAACTCCTATGACAAAACCGACGACCAACGACCAACCCGACGCACGCCACTTTAATATATAGAATGAAAATGTGTAAGACAAGATTTAGCACTGGCATCAGGTTAAGAGAAAATAAAGATAACGGTATAGTTTTTTTTATGAAAACATGACGATCTGTTTAACTATATAGAGATAAGCTTATAAATAAGGTAGAATTAACAGTGTGATGATGTAAAGAAACAACAAATCTTATATGTGTACATAATATAATGATATATGGGAGGTTTTTTTTTTTTTGACCGAATGGAATCTGTACAATATAGATTTAGAACTGTTACCATGTTAAAGGTTAAATGAGATAACTGCATATTTTTCAGAAGAACACGATGATCTCTTAAAATATGTTGACGTAAGCTAATGAACACTGTAAAATTAACACCGTGATGACACTTTTGATTTTAAACTGCGATCAAGTAAAAATTTAGAGGGAATTATTTGAAAGGTGATCTGTTTAAAAATGTCAAAGTAATCATATACAGCGTTGAATTAAAGTTGTAATATATTAAGTATTTAAATAACATTACCCTCTTGGTAATAAAACATGATCCTTCTCCAAATCAACCAATAATCTTTTTAAAAAAGTAGACAATCTGAAAGTGTTAATATAAAACTATGCAAAGTGTTAAAAATATCGAGTAAATTTCTTGCCAGGCATTTTTTGTATATGGAGTTTCTGTCCTGTAATATTAACAGGCCCATTGTCAACTTTTTACAGGACGTTTTTCTCTGAGTGTACAATTTACAACTTAATCATTTACACTTATTTGTAGTTTACGCTGTATCTTCATTAGCAATATTAGAGAATAAAGCAACTTCACTAATACAGATAACAGCCATAATGCCATTAAGCCAAAAGTGCCAATTAACAAGAGATAATGCACTATGGTAATGTGCCTCGTATTTCTAAATGTTGACGCGTGTATTTTTCTAAACTTAAGATTCATTTGTTATAGTTCAACTTTCTGAAGGCAAGGCTTATTTCCTACTTGAAAAGCCACTGGGGTTGTTGATCACCCCACCACTTTTTATTTTAGATAAAACAATATTTAAACTGAAAAATAATTCTTTTTTATTATGAGATCGAATGTTTACATTAATAGGAAACTGAGAAAAGTCTTTTTTTTAGATTTTTTAAAATCTAAGACATAATAAACGAGCGAAAGAGGCAATCATTTTCTGTTAGATATTATGGTTTTTCTCAAGTAGTAGGGTGATCGGTAACCCCGCTTGCCATCGGAAGGTTAATATAATAGCTGCGTTTTATTTTAACCCAGATCTGATCCGGATTGGATTTCGTTTTCAAAATAACACGTATAACAACAAATACACACAAAACTGGGCCTTGTGTTGTTTTTGTTATACATGTAATTTCGAATAAAGATCCAATCTGGATCAGATCTGGGGGAAAATAAAATACAACTAATATATGGGCTTATCCCTGTAAATTTTAAGTTCTTGAGTTTGAAAAAAAAACAAAAAAAAAAATTAAGGCACGCATGTAAATTTGAGTTTTTCTTCAATTATAGACCACGAATAAATAAAAAACTTCAAAATAACTCATATGTATTGTTTGTTAAAGAGTATAAGGGTATAACGTATAGAAAAATGAATTTAAAATAATTTATTTTAAGCACCGAGTTAATTGATTTGGTTTTTATTTTTAATCTTCACAGCTTCTGTTTTCAAACTTATTTGTTTAAAACTTTTACCATTTTTTTTTATAATATCTACAGTTTAAATTACGCTCATTGTAAGGGTAAAATCAAACAATGCTTTGGTGTGCTAGTAAAAAATGTGCCTTTTTTGAAACAGTTACGTTTTTTACCTTCGTTTTGTTAACTTCATAAAATTTGTACATAATGAAGCACGCATTGAAGCCAAAGATTTTTTTACTCTAGATAGCTTAAATAATGATGCAGACCATAAAAAAATGCCCCATGATCAATGTTAAAAAAAATAGACACGAAAATTTGTGACAATTAAAGATTTACGAAAAATCACGCATGGCAGTTTTTTCTAAAATTTATATCATATAGGATTATTTATAAGGAAGGCACGCACTCAAAATGAATGATTTCAATTAATTTTGACCTTCATTTATCTGAAAAAAACAAAAATTGTGCTAAGTAATCTTATGTTAAAAATTATTTTTGCAATAATACAAAACGTTAGTTATCCACGCACGCAGCCAAAAGTCTCAATATTCGATGATTTTTTCGATTTCAAACACTTTCGCACTATCTCGATGGTTCATTTTATAAATTGAATAGTTAAAACTCAATGATATATATAATATTATAAGTTCCAAAACCTGAATATTTAATACTAATGTCTATATATTTCGACGCATGGCAAAAGTTAAAATTTGCACGGATAAGCCCATATAAGTCTGATTTAGTTTAATATTTATAAAACGCAGACTGTTCTGCACTCAGCATTTTACAACCCTGTTTTTCTGTATTCTCCCGCTTAAAATAACTTAGCCTGGTTCATAGTACCATTCCCCTGATTAATATTACCAGGAAAACTAAACGAGTGGAAGAAAGAAGTAAGCCTATTAATGTATTTTTCCCTTTCCCTCGCTGAACAAAAAACATTTGCACTGGTAACAGATACCAGTCTCCTGGTTTATATTATCAGTGACGCCAACAGAAATGTGCAAATATACAAAAACGTTTAAACAGAGATGTTATGTAGGTATTTTGTTTAATTGACACTGGTGGATAAGATATATATTTAAGTAGATTCTGATAATTTTTACACAAACCTTTAAATTCGACTTGAAAATTGGTGTTACAATTTACAACTTAATCATTTACACTTATTTGTAGTTTACGCTGTATCTTCATTAGCAATATTAGAGAATAAAGCAACTTCACTAATACAGATAACAGCCATAATGCCATTAAGCCAAAAGTGCCAATTAACAAGAGATAATGCACTATGGTAATGTGCCTCGTATTTCTAAATGTTGACGCGTGTATTTTTCTAAACTTAAGATTCATTTGTTATAGTTCAACTTTCTGAAGGCAAGGCTTATTTCCTACTTGAAAAGCCACTGGGGTTGTTGATCACCCCACCACTTTTTATTTTAGATAAAACAATATTTAAACTGAAAAATAATTCTTTTTTATTATGAGATCGAATGTTTACATTAATAGGAAACTGAGAAAAGTCTTTTTTTTAGATTTTTTAAAATCTAAGACATAATAAACGAGCGAAAGAGGCAATCATTTTCTGTTAGATATTATGGTTTTTCTCAAGTAGTAGGGTGATCGGTAACCCCGCTTGCCATCGGAAGGTTAATATAATAGCTGCGTTTTATTTTAACCCAGATCTGATCCGGATTGGATTTCGTTTTCAAAATAACACGTATAACAACAAATACACACAAAACTGGGCCTTGTGTTGTTTTTGTTATACATGTAATTTCGAATAAAGATCCAATCTGGATCAGATCTGGGGGAAAATAAAATACAACTAATATATAAGTCTGATTTAGTTTAATATTTATAAAACGCAGACTGTTCTGCACTCAGCATTTTACAACCCTGTTTTTCTGTATTCTCCCGCTTAAAATAACTTAGCCTGGTTCATAGTACCATTCCCCTGATTAATATTACCAGGAAAACTAAACGAGTGGAAGAAAGAAGTAAGCCTCTTAATGTATTTTTCCCTTTCCCTCGCTGAACAAAAAACATTTGCACTGGTAACAGATACCAGTCTCCTGGTTTATATTATCAGTGACGCCAACAGAAATGTGCAAATATACAAAAACGTTTAAACAGAGATGTTATGTAGGTTTTGCGTTTAATTGACACTGATGGATATGAAAATAATATCGATATTTATTTAAGGGGATTCATATATTTTTTGCATAAAGGCACTTCAAATACCTTTAAATTTGACTTGAAAGTTGGTTTGTTACAATCTACAACTTAATCATGGGCCCTTTTGGTAGTTAACGCTTTAGCTCCAATAGCAATATTAAGGACAATAGCAACTTCACTAGCAATGGGGAATTTATAACTTTGATAGGCATTTTGTCGCCAGGCAATTTCTGTTTAAATTTCATAATTTACAAGTTTAACTCAAAAATATGTTTAATTTTTCTCATTATTTTTAGATTTAGTTTCAAAATAACGTAGAGGGTACCCAAAATCACGGAGAAGCCATTCTGAAAAGGTGAATCATAAAAATATATTGCCTCAGAAATGGAACTACGATTATTGCCTATCGATAGATGGTGGGGCAATATTGCCTCAAATATTGCCAGTGAAGCCCCTGGGTTAAGTGTTAAACAAACATGGACCAAATCCCATTGCACAAGCAAAATTCATGAATGTCAAAATTAAGTAAATTTGTTTGGCCTAATCGAAACTTATTCTTAAAATCATGATACTTGTATGTAGTTAAAAGACTTTACGCAGTTGACAAAATTTCATAAAATGTTTATTGACTCTGTGGCTTCATTAGCCATAAATTGAACACATAATATAGCTAATTTTAAAAATACCCAGTTATAGCTATACGAGTTATTTTTTTAAAAACGCTTCAAATCAATTCTTAGTTTATTTGACGTGATAATAAAAAAAATAACTATGAATACAAGTCAGAACCACACTTATCTCACGTGTCATGTTGTGGAGTGAAGTATGTCTGTCCCTCCATATTTCATGGAAATATACTATATACGGCCGGCACACCACATGAGACAAATGTGTTTCTACGGATATTAAATACACAAAAATTGTGCGGTTTGGTCTTAAATCGAACTCAAAATGAAACCTCTTTCACATATAACTTTAAAATGGTTGCAAATTTTTACAAAAAATATCTATTGCATTTTTGTATAATTATTTCGCAGAAATAATACCTGTAACAATTTTCTATCAAACAAAATATTGTTACAAATTACATGTAAAAATAATTTTCTTGCAGCGATTAAAAATTTGTACCATAAGCCTCTAAAACAGCCCTGGCATTATGTTTCACATCGCCATCGTCATTCTCATTCATCATATCCCCGTCGCGTCATTAGTTTAGTTAGTTGGTTAATTGTTCTTGTGCGTGCGCGGTCGTTCTCGTTCTCGTTGGTCGTTCCCTGTTAATAAAAACATTAAAAAAACGTTAAAAAAAACATTAAAAAAACTACTGCAGTGACAAAATAATTGGTAAGTAATACTTATACGTAGTTTGTTATCAATATTTTATAAAAAAATATGCATAAAAGTAAGAAAATAGACTGAAGAAAGTTTTTTTCTTCTTTTTGTGAAACAATTTTTTCATATTTCTTGAGCCGGCATCCATTTTGATTTTAGGGACTTTGTGATTTGTGAGCATATCAAATAAAATATATCAATAATTAGTTTATAAATTTGAATCAATTAGTGAATTCAATAATAATACATAATTTCGTGGCCTTAAAACGAATATTTATTAAAAATATTTCTGAGGCAAGATTTCTCAATTCGCCATGAGGCATGCATTTTGATTTTAGGGACTTTGTGATTTGTGAGCATATCAAATAAAATATATCAATAATTAGTTTATAAATTTGAATCAATTAGTGAATTCAATAATAATACATAATTTCGTGGCCTTGAAACGAATATTTATTAAAAATATTTCTGAGGCAAGATTTCTCAATTCGCCATGCGGCATGCATTTTGATTTTAGGCGCGTTGTGACTTGTAAAAGAAAAAATTTTGCAGTTTACTTGAAACATTTTCAAACTAAAACTTTTTTTCGTTGTTGAGTAAAATTTTTTCATAATTCATTGGGGGTTGTCGTGGAAAAAATTTTCCACGGAATTTTTAGCATCGCCGAAAACTGGAAACGTGAATTATGGTCAAAGTTTCTCTCATAATGTATTGACATAAAAAAATACTGAATATTCCATGGCAATAAGACAGAAATCTTGCCTCAGAAATATTTTTTATAAATATTCGTTTTAAGGCCACGAAATTATTTATTATTATTGAATTCACAAACTAAACGATTGCCTAAAATACATATAATTGAATTTGTCATTCCAACAACCTCATAAGTCATTCAATTAGAATTTTTCAGGAATCAATAAAAACTGTTTCATGCACAAACAAATGAGTTTTAAACGACTTTTTTGTATGCTTAATTAAGTATTTTAGTGGTAATTTTTGTGCATGAAACAGTTTTTATTGATTCCTGAAAAATTCTAATTGAATGACTTATGCGGTTTTGGAAATGACCGATTCAACTATATGCACCTGCGCGGAAAATTAAACCAAATAGCCCCATTAGTCACATTTTGGCAACCAAACAGTTGTGAAATTAAAAACGCGCGCCTAGCCTAAAGGACTCAAGCGCCTTTAATGATTTCGAGGAGAAATTGAAAATTGTGCACATGCACATACATATGTTATATTTGCATGCCGAGACGACTACAGCCAAATGAATTTGCACCTTGCAACAAAATTCTGCTAATTATTTGTTGTTATCAATCACACCCAAAAATTGCTGTGGGCTCTTAGTCTATTATTTTAGATGGACATGAAGTATATATTAGCTAATTCACAGCATAAAAATTCAATTTTGTTGTTGCAAGGTGCAAATTCATTTGGCTGTAGTTGTCTCGGCATGTTGTATACGTATGTGTATAGTGTATCATTTTGTTATCATTTTTCAATCGCGTATGAAACAAAACTGAATGAAAAAAGAACTGAATTATCAACTCATTCACTAAAAGAAAAACGTTCGCACAAAAGGAAATCCAGAACCAAACTACGTTTAAAAATATCTTATGTCCTTATTATTACGGGTATTTTTTTAGGTTTACAAACGGTAAAATATCTTATGACTACTTAGGGAGAGAAAAATGTCAGTTTCGAATCAAAAAAACCATTTTATGTTCACATAAGATGATTAATTTGCGTTTTCACTTTTTCGCAATTTTTTTTTTAATATTTTATCTTATGTTGACTTAGGCTAGCCGCGCACTAGCAATTTTTAGTTGCGAAACTGCTTGGTTCGGGCAACTAAAATGTTTGTGTTTCGACACAAACTAAACGATTGCCTACAATGAGTTCGCCATTTTATTGAACATATTATTATCTGCAACTGCACGGACATTCAACCAAACAGTTCATCTGTTTTCTATAAGTAACCAAACAGTTTCGCAACTTAAAATTGATAGTGCGCGGCTAGCCTTAAGGATGACTTTAGTTGCTTTTAAGACTTCACAATAATAGAAAAGTCTTAAGCCAATATAATCTTAAGTCTATTTTAGGTATTAAAATTAAGCAGAACAGACAATCTTATGTGGACTTAAGATATTTTACCGCGTGTAGAGTTGTGTCTTTTGAACACGAATCTTTGAACGAATCTTTTGAACGCGAAATTGTTTTTGTCTATAAAAAAGCAAAGGAGTGAGATAGATGGATGCCGATAACACAGAACTGTAGCGCTTTAGAATGGCACTGAGGATCGACAAAAAACCGCGAAATAGCTCAAGGGCCATTTTCTTCATTAGAAGTTGACCGCAACTTGAGGATTTTTATTCTCAACTTGTGATTTTGTTTTTCTTGACTCAAAGTTGACAGTTTCAACTTACGATTCTCTTCTGGTTTCCTCAACTTCCGAAAATATATGTAGATAGATAGATAGATAAATTCTTTATTTTTTCAATCATTTAAAAGTATAATAGTTGTGTTAAAAAGATTTACAAACCATGGCTTGATAAGCCGTCTGCTGGAAGAACTCAAATAAAAAAAATTAAAAAAGTAGTAATAATATAAAGAGAGAAAATAATACAAATACATGTAAGACGCTTATATTTTTTTTAAGAAATTGTTTCTTAAATATGATTTGAAACATACACATGTATTGCATTTAAATTAATTCTGTCGCAAATCAACCGTAGTTTTGAGACAAGGATTGACAGAAAAGAATATTGGGCTCTGCGATGTAGTTCTTTATGGCTAGGAATTTAATACACCCACAAAAGTTAAACATCATTATTTGATTAACAATTGAATTTAAAAAATTCAGTTTTGAGCAATAAACTTTGAATTATTTTTAATAAACAAAAGCAATATACATATATATATGGGCTTATCCGTGCAAATTTTAACTTTTGCCATGCGTCGAAATATATAGACATTATTATTAAATATTCAGGTTTTGGAACTTAAAATATTATATATATCATTGAGTTTTAACTATTCAATTTATAAAATGAACCATCGATATAGTGCGAAAGTGTTTGAAATCGAAAAAATCATCGAATATTGAGACTTTTGGATGCGTGCGTGGATAATTAACGTTTTGTATTATTGCAAAAATAATGTTTAACATAAGATTACCTAGTACAATTTTTGTTTTTTCGGATAAATGAAGGTCAAAATTAATTGAAATCATTTTGAGTGCGCGCCTTCCTTATAAATAATCCTACATGATATAAATTTTAGAAAAAACTGCCATGCGTGATTTTTCGTAAATCTTTAATTGTCACAAATTTTCGTGTCTATTTTTTAACATTGATCATGGGGCATTTTTTTATGGTCTCCATATGTACAAATTTTATGAAGTTAACAAAACGAACGTAAAAAACGTAACTGTTTCAAAAAAGGCACATTTTTTACTAGCACTCCAAAGCATTCTTTGATTATACTTTTACAATGAGCGTAATTTAAGCTCTAGAAACCCTAAAAAAAATGGTAAAAGTGTTAAACAAATAAGTTTGAAAAAAAAGAGGCTGTGAAGATTAAAAAATAAAAACCAAATCAATTAGATCGTCTTTTAAAATTAATTATTTTAAATTCATTTTTCTATACTTTATTATTTTATAATTTTCAACAAGCAATACATAGGAGTTATTTTGAAGTTTTTTATTTATTCGTGGTCTATAATTGAAGAAAAACTCAAATTTACATGCGTGCCTTAATTTTTTTTTTGTTTTTTTTTTCAAACTCAAGAGTTAAAATTTATAGGGATAAGCCCATATATATACATAAAAATAAAATATATGTGCACTGGAAAGAACTTTAAAACATTTTTCGAAATATGTAAGTGATTTTCTCAAACTTTTTAAAATGTTCACATGCTATTCTTGCATATAAGTTTTAAAGTTTTTAAGAATCAAAATTTATTAATTCAAATATATATTTAATTAAATTAAAATAAATTTTATGGGCATCGAAATTTTATTTGCAATTTTTATTTGAAAATGCAGCGCAAAATTGTGTAATTATAATGAGTTAAACAATTAACTGCCACTTACCAGTAAATTACATGTTTTGTGAAGATAACCTAATCTACAGACTTCTTCTAGATTTTCTTATAAAAATAGCATTCGCATGAAAATCGAAAGCTTATCCTCTTACAGTTTACATACATTTTATTTTTCAATACGAATAAAAGACTATTCCATTCTTTACCCAACGTTTTATAAGAATTCCTTACTTCATAAGGGGTTTTGTATGTATTTAATCTAATAATATAATAAATACAATATTAAAAACAGTTTCAACAATTACTTTTAGATTTTCTTACTTTTGTGTTAACTATAACTTACTATATGATTTAATACAAAAGTAAGAAAATGTAAAAGTCTTTGTTGAAACAGTTTTTAATATACTGTATAAAAACTTTAAGTAGATAATGTACACCATTTCATGTTTTACATAATGTTTTATTTCGATTTTCAAACCCCATACCAGCAAAACCAGAAAACTAAAGCAGAACAGGATACTATAAAGAAACTCCCAGAGGTAAAAGATCCAGAGCAAAAATTGAAAAAAAAGAGTCAACCGTTTAAACAGCAAATCAGCTTCAGCACAAGTGAAAAGCAGCGTCATCATTTGGTACATTTAAATAAATCAAGGGTGAGTTACACTTTCTTGTTTGTAAATTTATTTTGTAAACCAAGTCGAACTTAATTATATATTAAAGATCATCTCCAATACATATTCTGACTTTTAGGAAAATTATAAAAAAAAAACAAAATGGATTGTTTTATATGCAAACAACACTGCTCTTCCTTAAAAAATATATCTAACCATTTCAAATTGGTTCATAAATTGGATGGAATAGGTGTTTATCGGTGTGCTTTTAATGAATGCATGTCATTTACTTCCACGTTTTCAAACTTTTCACGTCACTGCAAAACGCACATAAAAGACGGGCTAACATTATTTTCGTCAAGCTCAAATATTGATGCGAGTTCTTTTTTGCCAACTTGTTTGCAAGGTTCTTCGAAATCGTTTTCTCCTCCGGCTTCATCTTCGGTGGCAGATTTGCCTTCATGTTCTCTTGACACTAATTATTCTTATGCTAAAAATGATCTTCCTTGTATTGACAATGATATTGATATTAATAATATTGGAATTGATTTTGCTTTAAAATTGTACAGCATGGACAATTTATCACGTAAAGATGCGGCTAAAATTATTACAATGGTCAAAGAATCCATACATGAACCCATTTTAAGACTTTTCAAATTATTTAACATTAAAACCGAAAACTCGGTCGAAGATCGCTTACGTTATTCAGCATTAATTTCGGCAGTGGAAAATCCCTTCGATTCATGTTGCACTGATCACCAACTAATACATTGGCTAACAGAAAATGATTATTTTTGCGTTGCGAATGAATTCACAATTAATGAAGAGTTAAAAAATGTGTATCGAAAGGGAATTAATTGCCACGAAGAACACATAACGACAGGAGTGCTTCTACCGCTCGAGTTTCAGTTCAGAAAAACTTTCGAAAAAAATGATCTTTTAATTAAAACAATTGATGAAATGAACCAAATTTCAAATGATAGAAACAATTTTTCCCATTACATCAAGGGAAAGGCATGGCAGGAAAAACGCAATTTATTCTCTGCTCATGAAATTGTAATACCGTACTTTATATACATGGATGATGCAGAAATAAATAATCCATTAGGTTCTCACGCTGATCCCATATCTTTTATTTATTATTCATTTCCCGTTGTTCCGAATAGATCCGATATATTTTTAGCTGCTCTTTTTAAAGCTCAGGACTATAAGTTGTATGGAAATAAAAAATGTCTTCACTCACTTATAGAAAAAATTAAATTTTTGGAAGAAACTGGTATTGAAATATTGACGTCTAAAGGAATAAAAAAGGTTCACTTTGTTTTGGGTTTATTAATTGGGGATAATTTAGGCTTGAATGCAATGCTAGGTTTTTCTTCGTGCTCTAGTACTTATTTTTGCCGGATTTGCAAGCTTCCAAAAAAAGAAACTTCTACAGCACCATGTGAAATTGAAAATATGTTACGTAATAAGCAAAACTATTTAGAAGATGTGGCAATAAATGATTACAAACAAACTGGCATACATCACGATTCAGTTTTCAATTCTATAACGTCATTTAACGTAACTTCTAACTATGCAGTTGATGTAATGCATGATATATTTGAGGGTGTTTGTCATTACAACATTTGTCACATCATTCGATATATTCTTGACATGAAGTTTTTTTTAAATTTAGAAGCTTTCAATGATAGAGTTAATTCATTTAACTATGGAGAAATTGAGATCGGAAATATTTCATTAAAACCAATTACGAATGATAATTTAAAAAATATGCATTTAAAAAAAACGGCGCGTGAAATGATGGCTTTTGTATATCATTTTCCTCTGATGGTAGCCGATCGCATACCTGAAAACGACGAGGTTTGGGCTTTCTTTTTGAATTTTCTAGAAATCATTGAAATTCTTCTGGATTTCAATATTTCTAATGATATAATTGAACACCTTAGAGAACTCATACGACAGCATCACCTTGATTATGTGAGATTGTTTAACGATACTTTAAAGCCCAAGCATCATTTTATGGTTCATTACCCCTTGGTAATTCAAATGTCAGGCGTGCCTCGTAATTTTTGGTGCTTTCAGTATGAAGCTAAGCATAAAGAGTTTAAAAAATATGCCCGAATTACAAACAGCCGGCGAAATATTCCACTTACGTTATCATTTAAATTTCAATTCAAATTCGCTCAATCGCTCTTAGACGAGAGAACTCCTGAAACAGTATCGTTAGCTAATAACCATATCGTTAATACATGCCAATTCGACTTGATAAATAATTACAAATTACAACAGGGATTTTTTTCAAATTTCGCTACTTATACTCAATGTATTTATTACGGAAAACTTTTCAAAAAGGGGTACTTCATAACACAATTACTAGATAATACATGCGAAAATACATTTGTATTTCGAATTGAAGAGGTAGTTAAATTTTCTGAGGAACCACTTCCGTTTTTGGTGTGTCAGCGGATAAAAATAAATTCGTTTCGAAAACATTACGCTGCAATCGAAATAGGTAATGCAACTACACCAATTCAATACATATCGTATCATTTACAGCGAATCGACCATTGTAAAAGCCCTCCAATGAATTTTTACAAAATATCCCGTGGTTTGCTGATGATAAGGCCAAAAATAATCTATTGATATTTATTTTCTGTATAAGAATGAATGTCGTCACCAAAGAAAAATTATGATACGTAAAACCCGCTTAAGAGAAAAACCCGCTTGCCTGAAACACTTGTTCATCCCCAAGAATTTTCCGGCCAATTTCCCTTAAAACACTTCGCTTAAGTGAAACTCGCTTAAGCGAAAAATCCGGATAACTTACTTAATTTTTAATATTTTTCATTGAAAAAAACTCTTGTGAAAAAAAAATTTAATCGGAACAGAACAAAAATTTGCTGGTTTTCGTTTTTAAATAAATTATTTTTGTGTTATTAAATCGTTATTTTATTTAACTTCTTTCAAGGCGAGTCCAAAAGATAAAAACAATATTGTTTCAAGCATTAAATCTCCGCTTAATGGAATTTTTAAATCCGCTTAAGTGAACATTTTTTTTCACTTATCCAAACTCCGCTTAAGTGAAATTTTTCTTCACTTAAGCGGGGTTCGTTTAAGTGAGAAACCCGCTTAATTGAAATAAAGATTCTCTTAAGCGGGTTTTACTGTACTACATTAGAGCCACATTCATCAGCGACCATGGAGGAGAAAACGATATCACCTCTTCAAAATAGAGAACCACCAGTTATAACTATTTCATCAAGTGAAGTACTGCCATCGCTTATTGCATATACGTTGGTAGAGGAAAGCGACAAAATACTGAGCTCTGACGTATCATTTGAAAAGCCTGTTTCTGAAGATCACAGTGGAAAAATTCTGCCAGGAAACGATTTTCCAAAAGTCAAGAAAGTTGCAGAAAACGTTTCGTTTACAGAATTAATAAATTCTTATTGTTTGGATTGTGACAATGAAACCGAAGCTCTACAAAATCTTTTGAATTCGTGGAAGATTCCGATTCAGCATCACCAATATTTTATTGGTAAATTTAAAATTTTGTTTTTTTTTTTTCTATATTTTGAGATTAACCCAAAAGTTGTTTTTACAGATGAAAATCTTTTTGTGCCCGTGTTGAAAGTTGCAGATCCGTTTTTCATGAAAAGATTCTTGAACACATTAAATATAACAACTGCAAGTAGAATCGTTTTCTTCGATATGTGGCAACAATGGAAAATTCGTCTTTCTTCTGCTATTTCATACGAAACACTAGCAGATGATTTTTCAGCATCTCAAAATACGTCGACACCAACAACTTCACATTCTTCTCCCATTCCATCGAATGGCAGTAAAAAATTGGTGGATATTTTGAATTGCAATGATGGAGAAACAATTAAAAATTATTACAAGAACAATAAAAACATTGACAACAAAGTAGTACGCAGCCTGCTTGTGAACTTGATTGTGAATTACTCAATCACAAATAACACAAATTTTACTACAAAGGACTTGATACAGCTTGCTGAAGAAATACATACTACTTTCAATGAAGATCCAGTAAGTAATTATGTAGCATATCATTTGTCAATGTATGCTTTTATTTTTCTTTTATGCACATAGCTTGATTATTTTTACCTCAAGAAAGGTGCGAAAAATGCAAAAGGCACACTTGCAAACAAATTTCACAATGTTCGTGGAAAATATCGCTATATAAATCAGGTGTGTTTGTCAGATTCTATAAAAAAGATAAAATTCGACGCAGAAAATTCAGCAGATGCAGAGAAGCTCTGTACTAAAATGAGACATGATTTTCTTACAATGAACGCACAAGAAAAGGAAAACGCATGGGAGAACACATTTAATATTCGGCAAACAGATCTTAAAAATGCGAACCGTAAATTAATCACTTGGAATGAGTTTTACGAAAAATGGCACTTCATAAGCTTTTCAAACGGCTTTGAATACGTAAGCAAAAAACAAACAAAGTAAATTTTATTTGAGTAGGCATTTCTTTAAACTATTTTTCCCTTTCTAGTCGTTTTCATATATGTATATAAAAATAATATAAATAACACAATTTACCTTAAGAAATAATTTGCATAAAGAACATAACACAACATAAAAACAAATAGAGAATGATTGCAAATTAAAAAAAAAATATATCAATTTTCAAAAACTGATATTGTTCTTGAGATGAAATTTATTTTTGAAAAATCTCACATCAAATACTTATCTCGACTGAAAAGGTAAAGTATCTTAAGTCGACTTAAGATATTTCGCGTTTTTTTATTTATCCTCAGTGCCATTCTATAGGGCTAGAGTTCTGTCTTATCGGCATCTTTCTATCTCACTCCTTTGCTTTTTTATGGGGAAAAACAGTTTCATCTTATGTTCAAAAAGCACATCTCTACACGCGGTAAATATCTTAAGTCCACATAAGATTGTTTGTTCTGCTTAATTTTAAAACCTAAAATAGACTTAAGATTATATTGACTTGAGACTTTTTTATTATTGTGAAATCATAAATCATATTAAGTTGACTTAAGATATTTTCGCGCGTGCAAACAGAAACAAAATTGATTCTTAAGTCGACATAAGATAAAATACTTAAAAAAATTCCGAAAAAGTGTGAAAACGCAAATCATCTTATTTGAACATAAAATGATTTTTTAAATTTAAAACTGAAATTTGTCTCTCCTTAGTAGTCATAGGATATTTTAGCGTTTGCAAAGCTAACAAAATGCCCGTTATAACAAGGACATAAGATATTTTTAAGCATAGTTTGGTTCTGGATTTCCTTTTTTGCGAACGTTTATAGTGGATGAGTTGATAATTCAGTTCTTTTTTCATTTAGTGTTTCAGGCAGTGTTGTTTCATACACTATTGAAAAATAATTACAAATGAAACTCATACATACAACCAAAAATAGGTCAAATGCAAGACTGCATCGCACGAACTTACTCTTATGTAAAAGAGCTTTGGAATTTAAAATACATTTTATAAATATAAAACATAGATATAATGAGATCAAAATGTTCAAATGTATGAAATTGCCGTCTTTAGCCA
Organism: Chrysotoxum bicinctum; assembly: GCA_911387755.1. NCBI lineage: Eukaryota > Metazoa > Arthropoda > Insecta > Diptera > Syrphidae > Chrysotoxum > Chrysotoxum bicinctum. The sequence goes on along the minus strand of OU426987.1, from coordinate 143,978,956 downwards.
GAAAACTTCGAATTTAATATGCAAATAAAGCTCATAAAGAAATTTCTCAAAACATTTTCAAGAGTATAATTTGGGATACCATTTTCAATTAAATAATTACATGTCAATTCTAAAAAAAATAGCGCAAAGTTTTAAACAGCCTATTATTAAGGTCTATGTATGATACTTATAAACAACTTCCTAACTTTAATATGCTTACTAACTCATTCATAATTTTGAACATTTTCTAACTAGTCTCGTCAATTTTCTTAATAAATTACTTCTGAACACACATAAATCAATAATTACAGTTCGTGCAAAAAACTAAGTAAACAGACCTCTGGTGGCGTTTCTAAAAGCACGATACTTTTACGATGCTTTTAACTTTAATGAAAGTGTTGAGAAAGTATGATGCTAAATTCGAATAAAATTTGCAAAATCGTTGATTTAAAAAGGCTTTAACATCGTACTAGTTAGAATTTTGAGCCATTGATTTTAGGAAATAATTTAAAAAAAATAATCATATTTTTGCGAATATTTGTATATGCAATACTATTTTAAACTTCGGAGCTCCTGCTAAGAAAATTAGTTTAAATCGTTACAGCCGTTAATGAGAAAGACGAAAATACAAACGAAAACAAAAACGGTGTCTTAACCAAAATATAGTTCATGACCATAGATAATAGCTCACTTATTTTTTTATTTTATTAAAATCGTTAGAACCGTTTTCGAGATAAATAAGATCTTACATTACGGGTGTGGTACCGTTAGTTTTGGAGGTAGAACCAATTTTCAATTTCTGCTCTAGTTATCACCAATGAATTGTAATTTGGTTTATTTCCTTTTTATTAATTTTAAGTTTGTATTGACTTTAAAAACAAAGTTAAATAAAACTAAACTGTTTCTCTTTGTAATTTTTTTTTTTTTTTTTCAAGAAAATCAAGCGTTTGTTTTTTTCTTTATAACTAAATCTCAATAGAACACATGTGATTTTTTCATATTAAATATCATCTTAAATCTCTTTTTTTCCACTTTTACACACGCAACTCATCTTAAATAGACATAAGAATTGAAAAAGTCCTTCGAAAACGCAAGGCAAAATATCTTATCTCAACTTAAGATTTTGGAAATTAATATAATATTCAATTTAAGGAAAAGCCAAACTATCTTAAGTCATATTTTTCCTTATAACAGCCGAAATATTAAAAATATCTTTTTGAAATTAATTTCAAAAAAAGATCATAAAATTTTACATATAAATGCTTAGTTCAATAAAGTATACATTTGAAAGATTTTTTGGGAGGCAGCATTGAAGTGTTTTTTGCACTGAAAAATCATCAAAATTGACTTAAGTCGACTAAAGATATTTCGCGTTTTTCTGTTGATCCTCAGTTCCATTCTAATAGGCTACAGTTCTGTGTTATCGGCATCCTTTGCTTTTTTTTATAGACAAAAACAATTTCATCTAATGTTCAAAAGATGCATCTCTACACGAGGTAAAATATCTTAAGTCCACATAAGATTGTGTGTTCTGCTTAATTTTAATACCTAAAATAGACTTAAGATTATATTGGCTTAAGACTTTTCTATTCGTTAATCATAGTTGACTTAAGATATTTTCGCAAACAGAAACAAAAGTAATCCTTAAGTCGACATAAGATAAAATACTTAAAAAAATTGCGAAATACTTAAAAAAATCTTATGTGAACATAAAATGATTTTTTTAATGGTGCCGTGACTTAAGGCCAAATTAAAAAAAATGGGCTTCTGTCGCTTTTGTAAAGTGACATAAGGCCAAATTTTTTAATTTGGCCTTATGTCACTTGGCCTTAAATCACGGCACCGTTGGAGGTTATCTGGTGTTTAATTTAATAAATAAATTTTAAAAGGGACAGACTTACAGATCCGTGGTTTCCGAATGCAAATAAGACTATTTCATTAGTTCTCGATGTTTTTTTTTTTAACTTCTTCAGGAAATTTCGCTTTTATTTTATTTAACATTTATGTACATATGTTAATTATTTATATAAAACATTTATCATTTCATTAACATTGAACATTTAAAATTAAAAATCCTATTATTAAGGTATAATAGTATGATGCTACTTACAAATTGCAAAATTTAAAGTAGTTTACTTACTCGTTCTTAATTTTAAACATTTTCTAACTAGTATCGTACTAAAGCAATTTTCTTAATAATTTGCTTCTGAACACAATTAAAAATTACGGTTGGTGCACTAAATAAACAGACATTTTTTGTAGTTTGTAAATAGCATGATACTAAAAACATAAAATAGGTACCTATTTGATTATTGATAGGTTGTCAATTATCAATTGATATTTGATTAATATTGAAATTTGGTAGATACTTTTAAAAGCAATTTTATTTAAGAAACTATCAACTATCTGACAATATTAGTCAATTTTCTTTCTGCTCACAATGGTAAGCATCATCATCAATGACCAAAACTTTTTTTCATTGGGTAATTAAATGTCTAATTTTAATTTGTATAATTGATAACCATAATAGGGGTGTTAATAACCCAATTAAAAAAAGTTTTGGTCATTGATAATGATGCTTACCATTGTGAACAGAAAGAAAATTGACTAATATTGTCAGATAGTTTCTTAAATAAAATTGCGTTTAAAAGTACCAAATTTCATTATTAATCAAATCAATTGATAATTGACAACCATAATAGGGGTGATAAGCTTCTTAGTAACTTATGAATTAGAAAATATTAATTCAGAACCTACTAAGTGACTTATGAATTAAAAAACATTTAAGTCATGACAAATTAAATGACTTATGAATTAAGAAAAAAATAATTCGCAACCTACTAAGTGACTTATGAATTAAAAAAATTTAAGTCATGATCTGTAGATGACTTGTGAATTAAAAAAAATTAAATTCATAAGCTAGTTGGTAAATTTCAAATGTTTGAGCTTGTTTTGACTACATTATTATTAAATTATTAACGAGAGCTAATTTCAAGCTTTTGTGTGTCATAAAATTATCATGCTGGCTTATGAGTTTTCCCATTAATATATTTTTAATCAGAATTCAAATATTAGCTTATGAATATATTTTTTTGAATTCATAAGTCACTTAGCAGGTTGTGATTTTTTTTTTTTAATTCATAAGTCACTAACTTGATCATGACTAATTTTTACTTGCGACTTATAGGTACTATAAGGCAAGTTATGTATTCATAAAAAAATCGAATCAAATTTGACATTACGATGGTAGCGAAGACTAAAAAGTGGATCTCGCAAGTGGATCTGTTCGACTGCAGCCTAAACGGCTAGGTCGATTTTTTTAAACTAGGTAGGTATCACTTTTAATGTTTCCCCCCACACGTTTTTTCTTTTTTTTTTAAGTCCAAAAATAACGGTACCTGTCATACGATTTTTTTTTTAATTTTATAAATATTTTTTTTTTCTCAGAAACTTAAAAAGTGAAGATACAACAAAAATCATTTAGATAAAGCTACTAGTAACTTAGTAACTTATGAATTGAAAAAGATTAATTCACAACCTACTAAGTGACTTATGAATTAAAAAAATTTAAGTCATGAGCAAGTAAGTGACTTATGAATTAAAAAAAAAAATAATTCAGAACGTACTAAGTGACTTATGAATTAAAAAAAAATTAAGTCATGTGCAAGTTAGTGACTTGTGAATTAAAAAAAATTTAATTCATAAGCTAGTTGGTAGATTGGAAATGTCTAAGCTTGTTTTGACTTAATTTTTTTTTAATTATTAACGAAAGTAGAGCTCATGCTTTTGTGTGCCGTAAAATTATCATGCTAGCTTATAAATTTTCCAATTAATAATTTTTTAATCAAAATTCATCCATTAGTATATGAATTGAATTTTTTTTAATTCATAAGTCACTAGCTTGCTCATGAATTGAATTTTTTTAATTCATAAGTCACTTAGTAGCTTATGAATTAATTTTTTTTTTAAATCATAAGTCACTAACTAACTTAGGAATTATTTTTTTTTAATTCACAAGTCATCTACAGACTTCTGACTTATGGATTTTTTAATTCAAAAATTTGCAACGCTATGTACAACCGAATTTTATAATTTTTGTATGCTAAGGCTTTTCAACAATTTAAATTTGTGTATTAAAATTTTCAAAAATATTTTTTTTTTTTGATTTCTTAAAAAGCTTCAAAGTTTGTTTTTCAAAACTCGATATTTTGAAAACCCCATACTAGATTTTTTTAAACTTCATAAATGAAAGTTTTTTAATATAGTCTACAAGAACTGAAAACAATTTTTTTTATTTTACCTAAAAAACAGGTCCCACCATACAAATTTAAAAAAATTTAAAAATGATTTTCAAAAATCGTATTTTTTCTCGAAAACGGCGCCTAGAATTTTGATAAATTGTGTTCTTTCAATAAATTCTTTTGATCTTTAATTTGATAAAAACATTTTGAAATTAAGATATTACAGCTTGTACCTACCATAGAACCATTTTTTCAAATTTTGAATTACTCATTATGGACATAACGTATTTTAATGACATTTTTAATAAAGATGTTTCTCAAAAATTAAAAAAACATAGCATTTCGAAACTTTTGGAAAAAAAGAAATTTTTTTTTGAAAAATTCGATATCTCAAAATCGGCTTACCTAATTTGTTTTTTTGATTTATTTTTCATTCGTAGAATAATAAAAATTTGAATTGACGCACCAAAATTATTAATTAAAAAAACTTTAAAAATTTTGTATATAAAAGCTAGTTTTTTCGAAATTCAAATTTTCAAATTTTTGCATAAATTCATATTTGCATAGCATTCTGTTTTTATCTCTTACCACCAAAATAATTTAAGAAATAAATTTGATCCTTATTAACCGTTCTCTTTAATAACATACATTCGTTTTTAGAAATCCTAGTCTATTACATAGGAGCAAGTTCGAACGACCAGTCGTTCATTTTATTTTGAATTTTTTTTAATTCATAACATAAGTCACATACATAAAAGGTTGCGAATTATTTTTTTTAGTTCATAAGTCACTTGGTCATGACTTATTTTTTTTTTAATTCATAAGTCGCTTAGTAGGTTCTTAATTAATAATTTTTAATTCATAAGTCACTAAGAAGGTGATGATATAATTTTTTTTTTAATTCATAAGTCACCAACTGACTTCTGATTGAAATATAATTCATTAGTCAGTTACTAGCTTATAAATTAAAGCCGAGCTTAAGCTAACAAGTGTCTTAAGCTTTTGCAACCATTTTTCGCTATGGCTTATGAAATAAAGCTAAATTTTGGTTATTTAACGTCACGCATAAAGCATATTTCTTTAGTTATGTACTCGTAAAAAGTAGTTTTTATTTCTTTATGTATGGAAACGATTAAAAAAACATAAAATGTATGCTTAATTTTTTTTTGTAGATTGAATCAGATTTTAACAAAATGTTTGGGAACAAGGACACTATTCTGGATAGTACCAAGATGACTGAGTTTTGCAATATGATGCTCAAAAACGTTTTCCCGGAACTGATTGCAAATACCGAGATACGGAGTAAATTACAGGATTTCAACTTAAAGTGCATGTCCGATCCCCATACGAGCACTATTTCTAAAAGTTTGTAATAAAAAAAAAAACATGAATAAATTATTATCTATAACTTATCAAAAATGACATGTATTATATTGTCGTCTTTCTATGAAAACTCCATAAGGCCATGTTTTGTTTTTTGAGACATTTGCATTTAAACTTGGAAATTAATATACGAAAATCAAAAAATTATCAGAATAGCACGATCTTGAGCTTCAATTGAAGAATGGACTTGGCGTAGCTATTGTGCAATAAAATAGATAAGAATTAAGTCAATTTTTTTGTAAATAGACTTAAGGAGTTTTCATAAAACGACGACGATATATAATTTCTTTTCTTTTTATGTAGTTAGAAATTATTATCTAAATGCCAATTAAGCCTTACTATCATAAACACCTTATTTTTATTTTAGATTCTAGAGTCGCCATGGTTTTTACGCACTTGCATTATCTCTTGCCACCAAGCGGCAGGGAAAGCAAAAAGCGTTTCACGGTTGCAGATAGCCAAGAAGCATCAATAAGAGTTTTCAGTCTACAGCAAGACTACAAAGAACATCAAAATGCATTGGCTGCCTCAACCCTGCAATCCCAACCACCAGTAATAACAATAGTTGGCTCGATAGAAAAAGTTGAAGAAATCCATGTTGATTTTGACAACTGCCACTTTAAGTTATTCACATTCGAGCGCGCAATTGATGTATGCCTGAAAACATTCTTCTCGTTAAATATTGCATACCCAAAGCAATGCGAAAGCTTCTGGGAATTCATAGACCTATACTTCTACCAAATCAACAAAGCCGGAACAAATTCAAAAGTTCGTTCATTATTGAAATTCCTGAAGTCCAAATCAGCCCAAAATGATGATATGCAAGCAAACACTCCGTAAAAGATTTTATATATTTTTATTATAAATCTTCCATTAAAATATCTTACCATCGGTATTTAGTAGATATGATAATGCTTTAAAAATGTATAATGTTATATATTTTTATTTGATTTCAAAAAAACTGGTAATTTATGTTTTAGTTTTTAAGTATATATTTTAGTATTTTAAAAGCTTGCAATTATGAAAGCATTTATTAATAAGACTGTTAGGTTTAACATCAATAAAAACTAATATTTTATAATAATTTTTACGCTTCATTTTTTATTTTTATAAAGGTCAATTGCTTCAATTTTGTTTCTTCCTTGGGTGGATTTCTTTTCTTTTCGTTTTCTATAGATTTGGGTGCCAGTAAGACTTAAGATGGTAAGTATAAAAGCTATAAAATAATTGAATTAAGCATTAATTAATTCTTTAATGAGCAATTTCTCCCATACAGATACAGATACATTTGACCAAGTGAAATACAATTTCTGATAGATACTACCATTCGTCTGGCAGTTGATACCAGAAAATGTACATATTTTCGCAACTTTTTTCTGGCATCTACTAATAGGATAATGGTAGTTTTTACTGGGAATAGTGTTTTTCTGGTACAATGTATCTTTTACTCTGGTAGTATCTACCGGGAATTTTATTCTTCCCGATAAATACTATCACTCTGCTGGTACCTACTACCAGTACAAATATCGTTTATTCTGGTTGAATGTACCAGAGTGCTGGTAACATACACCAGGGTTGCCGATATTTTCACTGGTTGTATGTACCAGGAGAGTAGTAGTATTAAGCAGGAATTTTTTTTCCTGCTTAATACTACCACTCTCCTGGTACCTACTACCAGTAAAACAATCGTCAATCCTGGTATATTAAACCAGAATTCTGGTACATTTAACCAGGAAAAAAAATCTTCCTGGTAAGTATTACCACTTTCCTGGTTCCTGCTACCAGTAAAAACATAAAAAATCCTGGTATATTCTACCAGAATCCTGGTACATTTAACCAGGAAAAAAAATATTCCTGGTAAATACTACCACTTTCCTGGTTCCTGCTACCAGTAAAAACATAAAAAATCCTGGTATATTCTACCAGAATCCTGGTACATTTAACCAGGAAAAAAAGTATTCTTGGTAAATACTACCACTTTCCTGGTTCCTGCTACCAGTAAAAACATAAAAAATCCTGGTATATTCTACCAGAATCCTGGTACATTTAACCAGGAAAAAAAATATTCCTGGTAAATACTACCACTTTCCTGGTTCCTGCTACCAGTAAAAACGTAAAAAATCCTGGTATATTCTACCAGAATCCTGGTACATTTAACCAGGAAAAAAAATATTCCTGGTAAATACTACCACTTTCCTGGTTCCTGCTACCAGTAAAAACATAAAAAATCCTGGTATATTCTACCAGAATCCTGGTACATTGAACCAGGAAAAAAAATATTCCTGGTAAATACTACCACTTTCCTGGTTCCTGCTACCAGTAAAAACGTAAAAAATCCTGGTATATTCTACCAGAATCCTGGTACATTTAACCAGGAAAAAAAATATTCCTGGTAAATACTACCACTTTCCTGGTTCCTGCTACCAGTAAAAACATAAAAAATCCTGGTATATTCTACCAGAATCCTGGTACATTTAACCAGGAAAAAAAGTATTCCTGGTAAATACTACCACTTTCCTGGTTCCTGCTACCAGTAAAAACATAAAAAATCCTGGTATATTCTACCAGAATCCTGGTACATTTAACCAGGAAAAAAAAATATTCCTGGTAAATACTACCACTTTCCTGGTTCCTGCTACCAGTAACAACGAAAAAAATCCTGGTATATTCTACCAGAATCCTGGTACATTTAACCAGGAAAAAAAATATTCCTGGTAAGTATTACCACTTTCCTGGTTCCTGCTACCAGTAAAAACATCGAAAATCCTGGCATATTCTACCAGAATCCTGGTACATTTTACCGGAATCCTGGTAGATTTTACCAGGAAAAATGTATTATCGCTGGTAAATATGACCATTCTCCTGGTAGCAGGAACCAGAAAAAAACTAAACATTTCTGGTAATTGCTACCATTTTCCTGGTAACAGGTACCAGGACACAATTTATATTTTCATGGTAGATTGGACCAGGAGGGAGATACATACTACCAGGATTTCTGATTTAATTATTTCGGAGGGGAAATTTTTATTCCTTGTATTGGCTACCAGGATGTCTGGTATATTGTACCAGATGTCTTGACGGAATCTAGTTATCCGGTAATCTGGTAGAATAATACAGGAAATTTGATAACAGTGACCAGGAAATTTCTTTGAGTGTAAGAGCACGCGTTATGCGATTCTCATATAGCCTTTCAAGGCTTTATCACCTACCCACGAAACAAATTAACTATAAGAGTATTCATTTTTTTCCTGCATAAAATATCGCACACCTATTCTCTATAATATCCAATGAATGACCAATCTCCCAAACAAAAAAAATAAAAATTAACTCTCAGAACAAAATTTACCTTAAACCGAAGATATGAATTTTATTGTAATTTAGGGCTTGCAAATACATAATGTTAAAATAACCAATATAGGCAATGTAAATATAACTGAACCCAACGTCAAGAAATCAACTTAAAAAAAGGAATATAAAGTCATATCAATATATTCTCATTTTTGAAGGGAACCACTTATTTTTGGACTATCATGGAAAAATCCAAAAGGACAAAATGCATAACTATATTGAAAGGGTTGGAATTGGATTCAGTTACCCTTGATCCTTCTGCTTTTTTGAATAGGCCATTTGATTTGATGTGGTAAACGTATTGTTAGGAAAATTGGTGCCATAAAAATAATGCAAACAACGTTTTGAAACCATATTCGCAATAATTCCTAATAAAACTCCAATATCTTTTTCAATGACCAGTCCTTTATGACTGGTTCATTTGATTAGTTGCAAATTGAACTTCATTGTCTTTTGGTTTAAGATAAGGGACTATTTGTATTTATAAAACGGTTGATCGGATGTGTGGTTTTAATAAAAACAATTTCCAATTTTTGTATGCGTATCACAGTTATTACATTCTGAAAGTTGTTATTTTTCTACCCTTTCATAAATAAGGGTATACAATTACGAGTACATAAATGGGAAGAATTTTATTTTGTATGAGCACTTCGTTATCAAGAAATATAATAAAATACTGCTATACCTTTCTTAATCTTTCTTCAAAAATTACATGACGGCATTAACGTACTCCTGAAATACTTACATACATCTCTACTAAGAAATCGGGAGAATACTGACTTTTGAAAAATAAGTTGGTAATCAGATTTTAAAGAAATTTTATGAAGTCATGATTGATATTAATTCCAACACATGAGTTTTTAAGGATGTTAGATATTGAGATTAAATTTGCGGTTCCACTGTATCCTATAAACTGTATAATGTATTTGTAAACATATACCGTTTTGAGTTCATATGCAATTACTGTAGGCAAGGCATAGAAAAAAAATTGTTTATTTGGTTATTATTTTCTGGTCGTTGCCATGACGAAAACATCTAATTTTGCTAACTAACTTACTCCCCTTATTTTGTCGATCAATATAAAGTTACTATCTAACTCTGTACATACGTTCCACTTTAACTCACCATTAATATATTTGCCGACATCAGCGCCGCGTAACGTCTCCACAACGATATACAAAACCGTCTCATAAAAGTACTATAGATTTCATAAACAATGATTTACTTAGCCAAATGCAATTGACAATATTATATTAAGAAATAACAACCAATAAGAAAAAAGATAAAAGAGGCTGGGTGACCCACACTGATTGATAACTTCCCATTTGTGGTCTTGAAAACTTTATATTTTTTTTTTTTCAAATAACCAAATTTTCAGCGAAACAAACTTTAGCTGCAAAATTCAAACAAACATTATTTTAAGATTGAAAAGCATTTTAAGCATTTTAAGCAGTAGATGGAAGATCGAAGTAAATGGTTTCATAGTGTAATTGTTGTTGCGGTTTTTCCGGATTGAAAGGCTGTGATCTGCACTGGATATACAATGACTCCTGTTTTAAAAATCGATGATGCTTGTGGCATACTATGATATTAGCAAATTTGCTTTGTTTTGTTGATGATGAGGATACTTAGTAGCTCATTTTATGTTTTTTTTTACAGAAAATGTGTTTAACTAATTTTAACTTTTCTATTTAAAATGTTAAATTTCTTGAAATAATTACGAAGGTTGGTAGGTACATATTATATACTGAATTATAGATTTACGTGTTTTTTAATATATCTGTGTTCCTACACCTAAGAAAACCTTGAGTAGAATTTTACATCTTTTTCATGGACAAAAAGATAAAAACATATTGTGACGTTTTCTTCAATTTTACCATAGCTATTAATGGAATTTGAATATGTGGGACTTGGGTACAACTGAACAACCTTATTCATATACGTATGTACAGTACATACATTCTTCTAAGAACTAAGTTGATAATAAAATTATGTATTATGTTATAGAAATTACTTTATTATTTCGGTTCCAAACATTTTAATTGAAAAAAATTTAAAAACGAAATATTCAAATATAAAAGATATGGTTTGGTTATTGATGGAAGGGTACTTACAAAATATATCCGCTCTAAAACTAGATATATGTCAAATATAAACCATTTGTTAGAAATTGTATTATGTATAAAATTAAATAATGGCAAAGTCAATATCATTGCTCGTTCTCAAGATATTCTAGTCGAAAAACAAATATTACCACTTTTTAGTAGATTTTGTTTATATTTTTGTTAAAACTGTCAATTCGATACTTGTCAAAATTTAACTATATGTTAATAATTGTATTATGTCGATACCTTCCCGTAAGAATGTACTAAGCGACACTTTTTTTCAAAAATGACTTTTTGATGAGGAAATATACTATATGTTAAGGGCCACGTTTTGGCCTGGGTTTCGCCAACCTATTATGCATAAAAAGGAAACTAGAGTACAAATAAAAAAATTTATCAACTGCCATGTTTTCTCATTAAAATAATGTTGCCCCCTGAAATTTGTATTATCCGCCGTATTATTAAAGATCTCATTGTCGTGAGCAACAAAAAATTTTGTTAGATGTCACTTAGTTTAACCAAAATTGTCTCTTAGCACACTATGATTCAACTAGAACTTTCTTCGTTTTTTTTTCGTTTCATGAACAATTTTAGAAATGTCGCTTAGTATACATTCGTACGAAACGTATCCATGTATATACTTTAGAAGCCACTATCGGTGTTCATTCCCAAGAAATTCGACCTGAAATACAATTTTAACTAGTTTTCACTAGAATTTTTAATAGTTTTTTTATTTAAAAAAAACTATTAATTCAATATTTTTCAACATTTTACCAATTGTACAAAATTATACTATGTATAAAATAAACTAAATTGGAAGTCAATATCACTACTAGTTCTCGAGAAATTTGAGTCCAAAAACAATTTTTACCAATTTTCAATAGAATTTTATATAGTTTTTTATTTTTTGTAAAAAAACTGTAAACTGATTTTTTTTGAAATTTTCACCAGTTGTCAAACACATAATTTTTCGTAACATAAAATTATTTTGAGTTTCAAATTGTTTTCCGGTCTTAGAATATCTGGCTTATGAAATTTTTTTTTCAGTTTTTTTTTTATTTAAAAAAATAACGGTATGTTAATTTTTTTCCAAATTCATACCAAATCTGTATGACTTTATAATGAGTGTATTAAATTTTATTTGAAATCAATAGCATTATTTTTCGTGAGATATTTGAAACTAACCAAAATTTTTACTTTTTTTTTAAGCCGTTATAGTGAAAAAACTACTCACTGAATTTTAATAAACGCCCTTTCAGCCTCTTTCGAAGTTATTATCTATTAAACAAAATTTATTTGAAGTCGATATCTTTACTCGTTCTTGAGATATCGACGTAAAAAAATGGTACAAGAACGTACGGACGTATACGAACGTACCTACGAACGTACGAACGTACGTACACACACACACAGACATCTCTCTAAAAATGATTGATATAGCCTCTAGGGACCTTGAAACGTCGAGAAATGTCAAAAATTCCAATTTGACAAATCGGACCGATTACAATAACTCCCTATGGGAAGTTAAAAAGGATGAGAGTAAATAGTTTATTATCAAGATAATAATTTTATTGATCTAGGTAATATAAATGGAATTTTTAGTAAATGCAACTAAAGAAATGATACTAGAAGCCCTTTAAGATAAAATATATATGATATATATTTTTAATATACTTTTAATAATGAGAAGACGTAAGGTACGATTCATGCATTTGAATTCACAAAAGATTGAAATACTGTTAATGAAGATGAAAGAACGCCATTAGCAAATAATTGTAGCCAGGAGAATAGAAATAATAATGAACCGCAAAATTACAATCATAAAATTTTTAAAAATTCCCTTAATAAGCATCTACACAATTTTAATCCAAATTATAACCAATTTGCTTATAGACCAGGGCCCTATTCCACAAATTAACTTATCAACTTTTCACTTTGCACTTATCAAATTACATTTTTTGGGAAAGTGGTAAGTTTTCCACAATATTCTTTGCAAATCTCACTCTGCACTAAGCAAATTTTTTCAAAAGGCAAAGTCTTTGCTCTCTCCACAAAGTGAGTGTGCAAAGTGTTTCGCAAAGCATTTAATCATCTTTGCATTTCTGTCTCATCACTTTTTACTTTGCGCTGCTAAATACGAGTTTGTTTGTATGTAATAGGTAATTTCTGGAACTACTAGACGGATTCGTAACATTCTTTCACTAGTAAAAAGATACATTATTTCTGGGTAACATAGGCTATTTTTGATTTTGATAAAATTAAGTTTTATGATAGAAATGTCAATATTTGTATGTCAAGTTCACGACTATATTCGTTTTTTGGTTCGATTTTGTAAGGTTTTTGATTTTTATCTTTTTAAGGAGTGGTTCAAAAACTCTGAAATTTTAACAGGTTATTGCCCTTGATAGTTCGTCAAAAATTTTAAAGTTTGAAGTACCGCTAAGCCGAGATATTCAAGTTTTAAAAATTAAAACACGCCGTTTTTTACTGTTTTTCATAAATATCTTTTTTATCGTTAAATGGGTGATTCTACAAACGATGGAATTTTCGGCGGCCCAAGAAATATTTTAAAATCCGTTCAATTATTTAATCTGATTTTTTTTTTATAAATCTAAATCTGATTGATATCTACCTGGCCTAACAATATTATTAGGGTGACCTTATTTTATTTTGCTCAAAAAATTCTTCAAAGTGTCTGATTCTCAGTCCCCTGATGTGTCCCCAGTGCGTTTTCGCAAAAAAAAATTATTACCGTTCTCTTATTTCAGGTCTTATACTTAGATGAATTCCACCGAAATAATTCCAAATAATACATCTTTGCTACGAATTAGATAAATATTTTTTAGTAATTGATTTTATTACAAAAAAAAACTTAATTAAATTTTGTCCCCGCATTTCATATCAGTCCCTGGAATATTGAAACAGTCGAAAAAATCAAAAACTAGGATATCGATCGAGTTTCCAGTACTGGCAATACTGAAGTACCAAGTCTCCTTACAATAAAATCGTGGTGCAACTCGATTCTGTTTCTTATGTAAGTATTGTGATAAAGACATTTGTGCAAGAAGTCGTGGATTGTCCCTTTAGTTTATCAGTCCTCTGGTGAGTTTTTACGAAACAAATTTGTATGTAAGTAGCCATTTTTGTTAGCAGTATAGTATAGGTTTAATAAAACTACAATATTATATATATTTTTTTGTTTTTTTTTTTAAGTTAAACCTTAATATCTTTTTTGCGCAAAAACCATTAAAAACCTCAGTCCCCTGGCCTCAGTCTCCTGGCTTATAAATGAACAAATGATATTTTATTCAGAAGCCTGAGAAATTTTTGGTTATATTAAACTTCGAACTTCATTGCGAATATAATATAATTTATTTTAAATTGATTCTAAATTGAAAAAAAAAATTAATTATAATATATTATATTCTCTTATTAAAATACTAAATTATATTTATCAACCATGAATTTGTATGTTTATGAAGACTAATTACTGCCCCAATTCTCATCAACAAAAAAGTCAGTAGTTTCATAGGGGTAAATCGAACAGAAGCAGCGGTAGTGGCGTTTTAATTTTTTTTACCGAAAAAAAGTAATTTAATGATAAATTAGAAAATCGTCGATTTGGTTATCTAAGAAAGCTTATAACTTCAATAATATAAAAAGGATCTTCATCGTTGGGGTAAATAATTAAAGTCGAAATATTATTTTACATTTTGGTGTAAGAAAATTGCAAAATTACAGAAATAATTACTATACGAATTGTCAAGTTTATTGTAAAATCAATTTTATTCTTATCATTTAAAATTGAAAAGTTGATAAAAAATTTCGTAATTTAAAAAAAAATTACAACCCACCTATTACTTGAATTACCCTCTTAAATAATACCAAACAATGCTTTAGGCTCAATTCAACAGTAGAGGCCCTAAAATTGTTTTTATTGTTTTTACGATTTTAATAAAAATCGACAATCGACATGACATCATAAATTATTGTTTTTCTTCCAAAATCCAAAATAGATCTTAATAATTGGTAAAAAATTTGGTTGTCTAAAGTTAAAGTCTAAAACTACGGGCTGCAATACCACTGACGTCATCGGGCTACCGCACTGTTGATTTTCAGACGACAAGGCATGACTGCGCTGTGTATTATGCTCTAATTTTCCCCAATTAATTCAAAAAGAAATCAACTTGAATTTGATTTAAACGAAAGCACTCTATAATTTCTTCTTATAACCGCGTCTTCACTATCGGCGAACAAAAACTCACGCCTTAACATTTTAAAAGCTTCAATAGCTGCTATAACAATATGAATTTGTAAAGCAATCGTTTACTTTGGCAACTTTTGCAAATTACACTTTTCGATATTAAGTTTTTACTTTGCCGAGGGAACGTTAGTGGAATAGAAATTGCAAAGAGAATATAAAAATTGTAAAGACTTTGCAAATTACACTTTTCAATTTTAACTTATCACTTATCAAATTTTATATAGTTCTGTTCAAATGATTTAGAGAGTGATCTGTGCAATGGCTGAAATCATCCACTTGCACGACGTGGATTTTAAAAGAGAGCTGAAATAAGAGTCATTTCAAAAGGAGATGGCTACAAATTTCGATTAAAAGAGAACCCATACATAATACGATACATCATTGTATTCTATCGTGGAAGTGCTTCCGGGATGAGTTTTTGGGCCGGTTTTGACCAGAAAATTTAACTTTTATCACATTTTGATATTTATAAAAATACGGCCAGAAACAACGCGTTATGGAATTTTTTCAGTCGCCATGTTTCAAACGCTTTCGCGCACCAAATGTCGGATACGGTGAGGGCTGCATCCTAAATTTAAATAAAAAAAAAGTTACAAAAGTGCTTATAAGTAGGTACCTGTAAATTATCATTCAAGAGATCCCTAACGAAACAAAACGTGAACAAAAACACACAAAGACCCACTGTCACATAAACAAGTACAAAAACCCTGCATAGAAGCAGCCCTAAATCAAGTGCGCCGACACCACATACGCCAATTGTACACAAGGGCACCCCAAAAATCCGACATTTATACACAGAATCCGTCAACATCAGTAAGGGAAATTAGTCATAGGACCTAGAAGCCAGAAACATCATCATAGTTCAAACTGTACCCAGAACAGTGCTGAACCATCAATAACCTACATTCGTAATTAAAAAAAAAAACATCCTCCATTTGGACAGCATTACATTTATTGTTTAATTCATTAGGCCATCCTTAAAAAAGTGTTCCTATTTTCCTTCTTATCTAAAGTATTTTCGTATCTATCCTTCCGGGTTCACACATTAAATCCTATAGATAATTAATTTATCCTAAAAGTGTTTAAAAAAAAATTAACTCAATTTACCAGGAAAAATGTAATAGTTTAAATTGATTCGCATTGGTATGTAACATACGTAACTACTGTTCAGCGTTACGATGCGATGGTAAGAACACCTCGGATTGTTACAGATAAAAAGATGCTGTCTGCAACATTGACCAAGCGATTCAGGTAGAAGTTACTTATTCCGTTTTTTATCAACTAGCATCGGACGATTTACCAATATTTGATATAATATTTTATATAACACAGAAATATTTAGTCTTGTAGACGATTAGATTGAAACATACAAAACAGTAAAAATTAAACCAATACAATTTTTAACAGTACGGAATCAGTTGACTTTGAAGTTTATTCCCCTATACCCGACGAAATATAAGCACCAAAAGATTTAGCAAAATTTGAACTTAATGGGCAGAAAAATAAATTTCAATATAAGTCGAAATTATTTGACGAAAAACCATATGTATGTACATTAGAGTACGTAGAAAATAATACTTAATATTCAAAACTAAACCACTCGAATCCAGATGAATAATGAGAAAGTAAAACAAATTATAATAAGTTCAATTCCTTGATTTTCAGAGAAGGTGATAAGGTTCATATTTTATGATAAGTTCATATTACCAACCATAGATTCAGTTTGAGATAAGTTGGGGAAAACCTAATATTTTAGTAGATACCATAAACTTGGCCAAAGACTACCACTAAATCCTTGTAAAAGATTTGTAACCCCACGTGGTTTGTATCAGTTCATAAGAGTGCTTTTTGGGTTGAAAAACGACGCAGCAACATTCCAAAGGCTTATAAACGTATCTTGAGAGATTATATAAACAAAACATTGTAGTAGACTTTGATGACATAATACGACACTTAAGGAACATGTTAGAGTTATATTATAACCGACATTCCGACATCTTTCAAGTACATACAAGGCCGTAGCATTTTTGTTTATTTAGCTTCAATTAAACAACTGGAGTCTTTGTATGTATTAGTTTCGACTTCATTTAAATAGTGGAAACATTTTACCCGTTTCATTGTATGTCGTTTCATTGTATGTTTTTTTCTTCTGTCGCCTGAAAGCTGAAAACAAAGCATCATTGACTTTTTTTTAGTTTTTACTTCTAAAGGGTGGTTAAATTTTAAGGGCCGATGTTGATTTTGAATAAAACACAAATTATTTAGGAAATTATTGTCATTTATTTTTATTATGAAAATATTGGTATGGTTCAATTATGTATGGAACAAAATATCGACCAAATGGCCGCCGCGACCTCGGCGGCACTCCTCCATCCGATGGTCCAAATTTTCGATGACGCTGAGGCATAATTGAGGTTCTATGCCGTTAATGTGCCGAATTATCTTATCCTTTAGCTTTTGAATTGTTGCTGGCTTATCGACGTACACCTTTTCTTTCAAATAACCCCAAAGAAAGAAGTAAAACGGTGTCAAATCACATGATCTAGGCGGCCAATTGACATCGCCATCACGTGAGATAACACGGCCATTGAATTTGTCGCGCAAAAGAACCATTGTTTCGTTAGCTGTGTGGTAAGTGGCACCGTCTTCCTCGCCGGGTTTCCACCTTGTTGTGGTGGGGAGGCTTACGTTTGAAGTGTCAGCTGATCGGTTGTAGATTTGTATTTATAAAATCCTCAGCCGATCTGCTGAGGTTTTAAGCCAACTAAAAGGAACCCACAACGATAAAACCATGGACTATACACAACAAACGAACAAAACACCAGCGTGGATATACGCTGAAACGTCGACAGAAGTCACGGCTGCCGGCGCGGGCTTGGCCTCTCCAATAGGAGGAGGGGATAAGTCGCCAGTGACCAACAACAACGAACAACAACAACAAGCCAAGATGACAAAGACAACGACAACGACAATTACATCACAAGAGGAAGAAGACCTTCTCCTCACCCCTTCAGACGACGACGCATGTTCCGTTGCCAGCTCCACCTTCTCAGGGTTGTCGACCACTTCAGTTCGGAGTAGAATCTCCAACTGTAAGAAGACGGTCAAACGACTTGGAAGGCGGAGTTGGGAGGAACTCAACGACAATGAACGAAGACATCTTCAAAACGCTCGTGCCTTTCTGACGAATGATCCTAAGAAGACAGGAAGGGTACTTTCCCAGCCGTCCAAAGAGGTGAATTCTACAGAGGGTACGAGCGTGAATACTCTAATTGGACCGCCCAATCCGCCAACTGGTAAAATCCAATCAAAGGAAAGTCCGATCTTATTGGAGACTCTCTCGACGAATACGCAGTTAAAAATTCGAAAAAAAGTTATTCAGACCATCTCGGTTGGCTTTTTCCTATTGCCAAAAGGTTCTTTCGGGATGCTTCTCTTTAACTGGATGAATATCACATTGGGAATGGAAAATTAGCTGATATTACACGATGGTCTGAAGTGCCGAATGGAGAGTTTATCGTTATTGTAGGGTTAGAAGTGTGAAACAAATCGAGAGTGTATGCGTTTTACTCAGCAATATCTGGTATTCAAGTGGTCTCATCTACAAGCTGAGTAAGGGGTTGCATCTAAGCAAAGATCAACATATCTTACTTCGGGTGTTTTCTGTTCTGAAAAGCGGAGCCAACTTGAATTGTGTATATTGAAGTGGCCCGCAATAACGACTTCAGTGTGAGGTTACAAGGAATTAGTTCGGGAAATGGAATCAGACAGGCCATCAAACTCATTAAGAGTTGAATTGCTGTCAAGATTTGGACTCCTATAAATGAAACAATAGGGATATTGTTCTTGACAGTGAATTTGAGCCACATAAAGCTAAAGTTAGTATTAAAACAATGTCCATAATGGGAAAGCTCTGGCAAGCAATATTATATTTAGCATAAACTAAAAGGCCGTGACGCAGAAAGAGTAATGGCATTATGTTATTGTCAGGCAGGTGTAGTTCTGAAAGATCAGTATTCGAACCAACCTGTGTTTCACATTGTGCCAAAACAGCTGGTCTGTATTTAACAGAATGGGCGTTCACGTCAAAGAAATTGCTTCTTAGCCTACGAATATTGGTACCACAACACAAAAATCACTTACCATTTCAAAAATCACAAACACTCAAAATAAAATTCTGAAGATCTAAGTCTACTGTCTGAAATTCAGTTCGCTCTTCTAACAATAGGCCTATTGCCAGATTATCTGTGATTCCTAAACTTTTTGAGGCTATTATCAGTGTTGCCGCAAGCCAAAAAAAAAAGTCGCTAGATCGATCTTAAAAATCCGCTAGATATGGTAAAATTTTGAAAAAAAAAGTCACTAGAAAAAAATTTCAGTACAAATATCGAAAAAAAACATATTCAATTCTAACAAAAAATTTATTTTGAACAGTAAACATAAAAACTTATAAGCATTTAGTTTACATAACAAATCATAAAAAAAAACAAAAACAAATTCAGTCTCAAAAATATTACTACTTATCAGTTTTAAAAAAAAAAAGTACTGTAATGTAATGTAATAAATAGTAAAAAAGTTTAAATAATAACTTCAAATACTTAATATAAGAATAATCAATCACAAATAATTATATCAATTGCATCATCATCAATATTATTGACTTCAATATTTAAAGCAATATTGAAGTTATTTTTTAAAAGAACATTCTTAGGGATTTCGTAATTATGCCAACTTTTGTTTTGTATTTTTAGTTGATTTCTGATAATCATTATAGAATTCAAAGTTTTCGTTGACATTTTATTTCTCAACTTATTTTTAACAATGTTCATCATGCTAAAAATGCGTTCCACTTCGGCATTTGAATGTGGAAGCGACATTACTGTTCTAGCAAGTTGGAATAATTCTTCATAAGTATTGACCCCAGCTGCATTTTTAGAGCGTGAAACTTCTCCCCAAAACTTAACGCTATCTTGAAGATCTTGCCATTTTACAAAATTAATATTCGTCCATTGATCTAAAATTTTTGTCTATTGTTTAGTCCTGAAACCCTAAATTTTTTGCAAGTTCAATGATAGAACGATCTTTGAGAGGTTTTAAGGTATTTTAGACTGATAATAATTCCATTGTTTTTAAAGCATTGTAATTACTTGGAACCCTTTTTTGAACCTCTTTTACTAATTTTATAGTAAAATTAATACAGCTAGTTCTTATACGACTAATTGTATCGCTTGATAATTTAGATTCCGAAATCTTAGATTCAAAAATATAACCTAGATATGGCTTGGAAATTAAATGATCCTCAATTATAATAGCAAAATAGTCTTTTTCAGATTGTATAGCATCAGGAATAACTATACCGCTGCAGAGGGAACGTAGTAAAATCATTAAAGAATTTAAAAGTTCAAATGGATCACAATTTTCACCTTCAAACACTTTGATTGCCGTTTGCACTGTTCCCAAAATACTTTTCAAAAAGAAAAGGTATAGGCGGTTGCTTTCATTACAAAACATTGAGTATAATTGTTCTGCGGTATAACAAATACTTTTTGTCACACCGAAGTGAAGTTTAAGTTCCTCCCACTCCCACTGTCCTAAGATTCTAATAACAGCAGGTTCAATAGACAACCAACGGGTGTCACATACTTTCAAAATTTTTAAAGGAATTTCTCTACAATTAATCATTTTATAGATCTTACTATATTCTTCCTTACGTTTTAGTGAATGCGAAAACCAATTATAAGTTTCTCTAATGAGAAACTCAATGTTTAGCGGCAAGGAACTTTCAGAAGAATGAGAAACTGCCAACTGAAGTGAATGGCACATGCATCTAATTAAAACCAAGTGAGGCAATTTATGTTCTGTTTTCAGGATCTTATAAACACTTTTCTTTTCTCCTGTCATAACAGAAGCATTTTCCGTTCCGATGCCTACCATATTTTGTATGATGATAGGTCAAGCAATTTATTAATGAAGAAACAATTCCTTGGGCATCACTGCTTTCCAAAAGTTCTAAAGCCAAAAAGGCAGAAACTATTGCAGTTTTTGGGGAACTGAAATACCTAACTACAATTCCTAAATATTTGTTGATGCTTCCACCAGTTGACTCGTCGATAATAACACTATATTTTACTGAATTATTTATCTCAATTACATTGCTATTTCTAAAATGAGGAGCCAAAACTTCGTTGATTATGTTTGTACATTTAGTTCGGTGTAGTTTCAAAGATGATGCTTTCGAATCTTGAAATGTTTTTTTACATAACTCATTAAGGTGATCAATTTGTAAAATTGATGTGTGTTCAGCAATGAAAAGTGCCAGCATACATTCTGCTCGCAGAGTGGAAAGATCTTCATTTTTCTTTGGAAATTGGATAAGCTGATTTTTTGAAATAAGTTCTTCATGTCGCCTATGTTTTTTAGTGGAGCAGTGCTTCTTCAAATCTGAAAGTTTGGTATACATACATCTGGATGTGACATAAGGAACAAAAAGCTTTTATTGGATCGTCAGCAACAAGTTTTATCCAGGATTTAAACTCTGAATCATTTTCCCATGTTTGTCTATACTTTTCCGCGTACATTTTCTTTTTCAACGGAAGATCCATATTTGCCCTGGCACTAAAATTAATATTTTCAGTCATAAATTGGAAGGAACTAGTCTACTACTAGCCTACCTCTTGCTCAAATGTTTATTTGACGGCTTGCTGGAAAAATATTTATTTCTGTAGAAAATCTGAAAAATAATAATAAGGTTCAAATTTTAAAGAAAAAAAATATTTAAAAACGCATATGTACTTACAAAAAAAGTCAAGTTTATTCCCGAAATCTGCACTTCACTACTTCAGCCGACAAAGACAAGCCCAGACAAAAACAATTATGGTTTTAAAATCTTACACAAAATAAATCAAAGAAACGAAATGACTAGATCGTCTACTTTCTAAAACATATATCCGCTCACTCGCAACCACACTCTTTTAGGCCTTCTTTGCTGTGGTGAAGTTTCAAATTCAGTTCAGTGGTCGAGGTAAAAAGAGAGTCAATCAAATATCATTTCTTAAGTTCCAAACTCGAATGCCAGGGATGTAACATCACCAGGGGTGTAATATTTACAAAAAGAATGTTTCGCAAAAAGTCACTAGAAAAATAGCTAGAATTTTCTAGTGACAAAAAATAATTTTTTGTCGCTAACCTTTTGAAAATTCCGCTAAATATAGTGACAAAGTCACTAAAAAGACAACACTGGCTATTATTTGTGAAGCTTTATGTTTTTATGTTAAGTCATTTATTGTTCCTAATCAGCATGGCTTTATAAAAGGTCGCTCTACTGTTAATAGAATTAGCTGAAAATTGTATTGGTTCATTTAAAAACAGTAAACAAGTAGATTGTGTATTTACTGATTTCAGTAAAGCTTTTGACAAGCTGTCACATCGTGTTTTTCTTTTTAAATTAAGAAAATTAGGATTTAGCGAAAATTTTGTAAAATGGCTTAAATCTTATTTAATCGATCTTATTCGGTGTTATTTAACTGTTGCGAATCAAATAAGTTTAAAACCAATTCAGGAATCCCACAGGGTAGTCATTTAGGCCCCATTCTTTTTATTTTATTTATAAACGACTTACCATCGGTGTTAAAATACTCTAAGTGTCTCATTTACACCGACGATTTAACAATCTTAAAAACTATTTCAAATACTCGTGATTGTGAAGAATTGCAATGCGATCTTAACTGGTTTTTTGACTTGTGCACTCGTAATTGTTTGTTTCTTAATATTGATAAATGTAAAACTATGTGTTTTACAAGAAAGTTTTCTTTTATTTCGTTCAACTATTTGTTTAATGGTATATCAATATCTCGTGAAACAGTTATGTCTATTCTTGGTGTCACATTTGATCGCAAACTCGAATTAATTCAACATATAAACTCCATTTCAAATAAAGCTAATTCAATTCTTGGTTGGATAAAAAGATAGACGAAACAATTTTCCGACCCTTTCGTGATAAAGCAGCTTTTTATATCTTTTGTTCGACACATTCTAGAATACGCTTGTATGGTATGGTCACCTTATTATGAATGTCAAACAAATAGACTAGAACAGGTGCAAAAAAGATTCATTAGGTTTGCCCTCAGGGGACTAGATATAAGGGATAATCCTTATGATCTCCCACCTTATAACAACAGACTTAGACTTATTCATATACCCAGTCTCGAGAGCAGACGTTCCTATTTATGTTTCGTTTTCATTGTAAAATTAATCAACGGTAACACAGACTGTTTGCACCTTCTGTCTCGTATTAATTTTAATATTCCTCAAAGAACTCTGAAGAACATACTGGAGAGTATACTTACTTCAAACTATCGTACCAATTATGAAAAATTTTCTCCATTAAATAAAATGTTTAAGCTATTTTATTTTTAGAATCGTAAATATAACAATTTGTTTGATAAAACAATAATTAATTCATGTCAATTTAAATCAACATTTTTCCATGAAATTGTTTAAGAATCTTATAATATACACCTTTGTAAGTAATTTTGTAAAACTAGCAATTTAGTTATGTAAATAAATAAATAAACAATCGAATTGACCATTTTAAACGTAGAAAGGCTATGTTTGATATCTACGTGTTTTTCTAGACATGATTTGATTTATTTAACTCTTGACTTTTGAGAACCAAGTGACATAAGAACTTTCCAATTCAGAGACTTCAGTAGATAGTATTAATTGTGTAACTCACACGTGATTTACTAAGTTGCGATTGGTACAATATTTTTCTTATGCCCTCTGTGCAAAATCAGGTATTTTGTATGTTTGTCTTTTTGACAAACATACTTATAAACTTAAAACTAAAATTCTTAAAACTGATTTACCTTCTTGGATCAATGCATATATGTATTACTAAGCTAATGAAGGATAGAGACACCGCGTACCACCGTTGGAAACGTTTTAAACTTGTACAACATCACGAGCAATATAAAGCACTCCGTAACAAAGTAACTTATGAAATAAAAAAATTTAAAACTACTTTTTATGCAAGAGAATTCAACCCATCGACTACAGGGAAGAATCTTTGAAAAAAAAAACTGAAGAAAAAAGGAATAGGTAAACAACAAACCACGCTTTCTGTTAATGCTGACTGCGATTCGCTGAGTTCCAATTTTGCATCTTTTTCAGGTTCAAATAATTCTAATAATTCTTTCAAAGTTTTACTGAAACTGATGTCGTCGAGGCACTGTTGTCGGTGAAATCTAATACCACTGGGCTGGATGGATTGAACCCTAAATTTGTGAAACTATGTTTGCCTTTTATATTACCTTATATTACTCCTATTTTTAATTCCGTATTGACCACGTATCTTGCATCATGGAATGGGAAAAAGTTGAGATCATTCCCAGCCCCAAGAAGCAAAACAGTAGCGTCTCAGATTATAGACCCATTTCAATTCTGCCATTTCTCTCAAAAATTAAAAAAAAAAAACGATCTTAAAGCAGATCCAAGAACACATCGTTGACAATCAGCTTTTGAGTTTGCAACAATCAGGGTTTCGACCGAAACGTGGTTGTAAGTCCGCTCTATTGTACGTCATTGATGAAATAAGGAGAGGCTTGAACAGAAAAGAACTTACATTCTTAACACTCCTTCACTTCTCTAAAGCTTTTGATACTGTCATGTTAAAAACTGATATGCAATTTCAAGTTTTCTAAACATTCGGGATATTTGATTCAGTCCTACCTTATCGGACCTACCTAGGGAACTCAGATATTGAATACGTAAATACTGCTAAAAATCTCAGGCTCACTTTTAACCGTACTCTAACTTGGGACGACCATATAAACCAAACTATTTGCTTCGAGTTCCAACCATTTTTACCAACCACTACGAAACTTATAATTGCAAAAACATTACTATTGCCAATATTATTGTACTGTCGTGAGGTTTTTTGGAAAGTTTGTAGTAGAACCAGACGGAAACTGAACGTGGTTTTCAACAATGTCACTCGATATGTTTACAATCTAAAAAGACGGGATCATATTTCTTCATATTCAAAAACAATTTTTGGATGCTATTTTGACAATTACCTTAAATTTCATGCTATAACTTATATTTTCGAAATAATGCAATCACATCAACCTGAATACTTATTTAATAAGCTGGTATTTGCTGTCTTACAAAGATCTTGGGTGCTTATGCAACCAACGAGGGTTGCGAATTTTTGAATTAAAAAAACCATAAGTCATAAGTCTGTAGATGAATTGTGAATTAAAAAAAATTGTATTAATAAGTTAGTTAGTGACTTATGATTTAAAAAAAATTAGTTTATAAGCTACTAAGTGACTTATGAATTGAAAAAAAAAATGTATTCATTACCTACTAATTGACTTCTGAATTAAAAAAATTCAAGTCATGAGCAAGTTAGTGACTTTTGAAATAAAAAAAAATTAATTCACTACCTATTAAGTGACTTATGAATTAAAAAAATTTGAGTCATGGCTTATGAATTAACAAAAATTTAATTAATTTTTTAAATTCATGAGTCACTAACCTGCTCATGACTTAATTTTTTTTTAATTCATAAGTCACTTAGTAGATAGTAATTTAAGTTTTTTTTTCAATTCATAAGTCACTTACTTACTCATGAATTAGAATTTTTTATTTCATAAGTCAATAAATTGCCCATGACTTAAATGTTTTTAATTCATAAGTCAGTGTAGTAGGTTGCGAATTCATTTTTTTAAATTCATAAGTCACTAAGTAGCTTATAATTTAAATAATTTTAATTCACAAGTCACCAACTAGCTTATAAATTAAATTTGTTTTAATTAATAAGTCAGTAACTAGCTGCTGAATTACATTATTTTTAATTCATTAGTCACACATTAGCTTGTGAATTAAGGCCAAGCTTAAGCTAAAAAGTGACTTAAGCTTTTGCAACCCTGCAACCAACATTTATACTTGCTTGATCTCAGAACGTCAATTTTTCGTTCAAGCCTCGCGCTTTTGGAACTCTTTACTTGCCGCGCTGAGGCAAAGTTCGAACATAAAACTGTTTAAAAAGAATCTTTTATTGTACAGTGCGGTTCACATGATTAGACGCACCATTGTTCTCTCAATAAATTGCAGTTTTCTTTTTCTTTTTCTTCATGAACTACGAAAGAATTGCATTCATTTAAAAAGTTATTAAATTATCTGGGAAAAAACCTAAATTCAAGATTAGTGAGAGACACTTAACGGTTGTTTTGATCTCTTTCTTCGCAGTAGTGCAAAAAAAGCTCAAATAAATCGGTTCACTTGATTAGACGCACGTGTTAAAAGTTAAAAAAAAAGAGGTTGATCAATTTTTAACATTTTCTATTTACTTTTTTATTGTTATTGAAGTTATTTTTCACAGTTTCAATACTTTATAGAACCTCTACGATTTGAAATTACATCAAAAATTCTACTTCTAAGAGATTCATACAATTTTCTTAATAATCTAATGAAATCTTAGACAAGGCTTCTTTAATTGCGGCAATAATCTCCTCACAGCTTTCATACTGCTTACCTTTTTCATAAATTTGATGGGTCAGCCATCCCGAAAGGTTTTCAATAATGTTTAGATCAAGTGAGTATGATGGCCACTGCAAAAATTCCACATTTTCACTGGGGATAAATGCTTTTACAACGTGCGCGTTGTGGATCGGAGCATTGTCTAGTTCTCAGATCTACTGGATAGGTCCAAAAAGCTCTCTTATGGCTGGAAAAGCTGTTTGCATAAGAGCTTTATACGAAATTTCTGTCATTTTGTGAGACACAAAACCAACTCAAAGGCGCGATAGTACGAAATGGCACCCCACACCCATACTTCTCCTTTCTTGAAATGATTTCGGTTCAAAAATCATTCGGATGTCATAGAAATAAAACTTATACCCATCAGGACCATCTAGGTTGAACTTTTTCTTATCAGAAAACACCACATTTCTTCAATTTAAAACACTTCCAACCTGCGCATACCACGCATGTGAAGACGCGCGAACTCCAACCGCTGTTTTTTTCTTGCAGCGTTAAGTTTTTTTTTTTTTAGCTTTTTGAATTTCAAGTGTTGAATACTTACCTAAAAAATCTCGAAGAACAGTTGATTTGCTTGCACTTACCCCCGCTAATTGTTTGATTCTCATCGAGGAGTTAGTTAAATTTGAGGCAATTCTTATAATTTTTCGCTTCTCGTGTGGTGTAAAGGGTGTTTTTGTCCTTCCTTTGTTGTTTTTTCCGTAGGTGGCAGGATTTGATAAAACATTTCGAACAGCTTTATCATTTCGTCCTATTTTCTTTGCAATTTTCGGCATAGAATACCCTTCTGAGAGGTAGGCCTCAATTTTTGCTATTTCCGCCGCCATTAACATTTTCTTTTTACCCATTTTCACTTTAAAGACTCGGAAAAGCTTTAATAATGTACACTCATTAACCAAATTTAATTTGTATTACCCAGCATTAAGAAACTAACTGAATTAATTCGTGCGTCTAATCAAGTGAACCGATTTATTTGTGCTTTTTTAGCACTAATGCGAAGAAAGAGATCAAAACAACCGTTAAGTGTCTCTAACTAATATTTAATTTAGGTTTTTTCCCAGAGAATTTAATAACCTTTCAAATGAATGCAATTCTTTCGCAGTTCATGAAGAAAAAGAAAAAGAAAACTGCAATTTATTGAGAGAACAATGGTGCGTCTAATCATGTGAACTGCACTGTATTTGGGCATTTGGCCCATGATCATATTTAAATCTTTCATAACAACTACATATTTTAAAATAATTAATTTAGAGTTTAATTCGTTCTTTCTTTCTTTTTTTTTCTGTCTATTTGCAATAATATATGCTCTATAATGTACTTCTACCCTATTAAAACTTATACATTAATTTGCACATACAGTTGATCAAAAAATAAATCGGACACATACGTTTTTTCTCTTTAAATAACATAATAAAATTGATGAAGGTTTAAAAATAGCGTATTTCTGCATTTATGCATAGTTTTTATTATAAACTCTGGATATTTAGCAAAAATTAAATTTTTATTAACAAATTTTCATCGAAATTTAATTAAAAAGAAAACAAACGCAAATTTAATATCAAAAAAGAAATTGAACACGCTGTGGTATACTCATTTTTTCTTGTTTTTAACGCGAAAAAAAATAATACTTTTATGTTCTTAAAATTCCGTTACATATGTCAGATGTTTATTCGATTTGAATTTTATTATTATTAGTACGGTCAAAATGGAAAAACTATGTGGATATACGACGATAGAAGTGCGAAAAATAGTGATAAAACATTTTGAAGAAGATAACTCTGTACGTGCTATTGCAGAAATTGTAAAAAGAAGCAAGTCTACGGTAGAAGACATCATAAAAGGATTCAAAACAACAAAATCTGTTGAAAATTTACAAAAATCTTGAAGAACAAAAATTTTTACTGCAGGCGATGAAGGTTGGATATTGTAATAAGTTAAAAAAAAAAAACAAATAAGAGCACCAAATTTAACGGCGCGGCGGAGGTAAAGAAATACTTACAATAAGATGTTAACCCTGAAACCGTAAAAACAATGCTGCGAAAAAGTAATTTCCATGGAAGAGTGGCAAGAAAAAACCTTTTATCATTAAGAAAAACCGAATCAAGAGAAAGAAAAGGTGCTACCAAAAGACGGATTTTTCGTTCTGGAATCGTGTTTTGTTATCCGTTTTTCCTAAATTCACACATCAGAGAACAAAACAGGATTGTATCTTTTCTCTTATGTTGTAACTAATATCTAAGGCTATTTTATTAATAAATTGCTTCTGAACACACCCAAAATAATGTCAGTTCGTACAAAAGTAAACAGACCTTTCGTTGACTTTGGAAATATAAAAGAGCCATATGAACTTCGTGCTCCATTGTTGGTGCTAGTATCGTTACTAAAAAATAAAACATCTATTTTATGATTTTAACTTTAATAAAATGTAAGCATAGGTACCTTATGCTAAGCTGAGTTAAAATTTACAAAAATGTCGTTTACCAAGTATCATACTACAATTGTTGTACTAATTCGACTAATTGCGCCATTCTCTTTTATGTAAATAGATTAGAAAAAAAATTAAATATGTTCCTACATAAATACCTTTCTTCTTAAAATTAAAATTATATCTTTTTTCTTTTACTTTAAAAGTGTTTTAATAACAAAAATATATACATATATTTAATCGATCTCGTGATTCATTTAATAAATGAATTGAGCACAATTAATTTGCAAAATTAATGATTGAGCAACTCTTAAAGACATCAGTGCAATAACGCATTAAAGTATTTTGATAAAGAATAAGACTTGTTTTCCAAATAAGTGAGCGTCTTTATCTGCTTAGAGATTGGATAATGGGCATTCTATCAATAAATGTATATGCCAAAATTCTCGAAAATGCAACCTAATAATTTTCCGCTCTTGAAAATTTGGCTTTAAAAATTTCTTTATTAACTTGCTACCTATACATATGGCAAGTTATGGAATCATAACAAAAATCGAACTTGAGATTTTGAATTGACTTGACGTGTCCAATGTCCAAGCCTGAGTCGAACAAAGCATTTTACTATTCGGTTTGATACAGTTGCTGTTGCTGGGTACATGATTCTTTCACCTCTAGGATTTATGATCGAATAATGATGGAAATTTACTATCCATTCAACTTCCTGTTTATTCCGATAAACTTTTTGTATACTTTTTTAAAGGCTTCTTTATCGTTGATTAAAAAGGTAAATAAAGGTTCCTTTGCGGCAGTTTTGCCTTCATTGTTTCCGAGTTCGTTCCCAAGAATTCCTGTATGAACAGGAACCCAAACTAGTTTGATGGTTCATTAATTATGTATTAGTTTATCTCCTATAGTTGTTATAATTAGGTTTGTACTATCTATATTTTGAATTGAAATGATTGTGGAAAGGCTGTCCTGCAGATAAGGCTTTGTTTTTCTTGAGATTGATCTATAGCTTGCAAGATTGCTAGATCTTCAGCTGTGTATACAGGTGCAAACTCTGGTAACAAGCCTTTGGCTTTAATTTCTCCCTTATAATTAACGACAGCAAATGATCTACCTGACAAACTTTTTGATCCATCTGTATAGACAATGTTCCATTGAAAGTGGTCTTCTTGGATTTTCTTAAATAATTGTCTATAGATAGTTGTGTTTGTTGTGCTATTCGGAAGTGCTGCAAGTTCAGCGTTTATTGATATTTCTTAGGTAACAACTTTAGGTTTAGATTAAAGCTATAATTTGAATCAAAATATAAACCTTAGATCTAAAGATAATAATTAAGTATTACTTATGTTGGTATTGTTTAAGCTAAGTGAAATATCTTTTGTGGAACTAGTCTTTTTGCAAATATAAAAGATTGTACTTTTCTTTGAAGAGATCTTTGAGAATTGTGTTTTAACTGTTTTTGGGTCCTTACATTTAGTAAAAAGGAAAATATCATCAGCGTACATATAGGCAATATTTAATTGATCTATAGTTTACCAAAATATCGGAGATGTCATTGAATGCTTTAATGAACAGTAATTATGTATAACAGATAAGAGAGATCATTGGTGGCTTCCGTTTTTGGAGTGTTTTACATTGAAAAAAACTACGTTTGTACTGATTTGAAATTACCGGTTACTTAGAAAAGATTTTATTAATAACTAAATCATTTTTGGCCCAATTTTTCATTTTGCGAGTTTATTCAAAATGATGTGGCTATCAACCAATCCGGTCAAAGGCTTTTTCAAAATCAATCGGAAAAATAGAGACATGGTTTATATTTGATAAAGCTGTTATTACTCGTACATAGTCGTCGATATGTAGCTTTGCATCCATTTTTCCTCTGCTGTGTTTAAAAGCTGCTTGTTTTATATCAAGAAGATTTTAATTTTCTAAAAATCAAGATGGTGCTTAAGTCGTAATTTTTTTCGAATTTTAACTGTGTAGGAAAGGAGGGATATTGGACTGTACCCTTGCATATAGAGGTGCCGTCTTTTCTTGGCTTAAAAATTGGAACCACTGTAGCAGTCTTCCAAATTTGGACCATGATTTTATTATAAGACTGTAAAAAAAAACCTTCTTTGAAAGTTATTTATGTATTTTAGAGCATCTTGTTTATTCGATTTTATCAAATCCGGGAGTATTTCCTTTTGTTGAGTTTGGATTGGAATTTAGATCAGTCATATTAATGGGAAGTTCAAGGCTCTCAGTCGTAGAGTCTGGAGTTTGCTCTGAAAGTTTATTTCCGTAGCATTATTAGTTTTAATATCTCTAAATAATGTTAACCAAATTATAAAAAAAACATTCTTCAATTCTAAATAATTTTGGTGTGTTTAATAATGGTCACAGATTTATATATATTTTTTCTATCACAAAACGTCACCTGTATACCTACATGTATTCATGACTATTTTATCATTCTTTCATTATTCCTTTTTTATACATATTCTCAACCAAATTTATTTTTTCTCATTCTTCTTTTAACTCTACATCCATATTTTGAATATTATCTTTGTATTATGAATAACCTAAAGTATTATCATGGAGAGTGATTTTGTGGTACCAACGCTATTCTGGTTGTGGCGCTAAAATTACGAGTAGCACACGATTTCACAGTGGAGAGTACGTTAAGATACAAAACAAGTAATAAAAAAAGAGAATATTTTATTATTAAATTTAGCAAATCTAACAAGTAGGTACTATCGATATGCTTAAGATGTCGCCCAATCGTTCGTCTTCATCAGAGTACTATAAGTCTTATATACATATCTACATATATATTATTAACTCTCCAAAATGTAGCAGAGACAAAACTATTAAGTACGATCGCTATACTTAAGGTGCCGCCTATAGATTTTATATACAAATATATGTAATCATATTTGCGGCAGTAGGTTGATATTTCACGCGCACAATTAATATTTCAATATAACGAAAACCACGGGTTCTCTGGTTTTATTTACATTTAACATTTCAGTAATTATCTGTATTTAATAAATTAAAACAGTAGAAGGGTACAAACTATTCAGTATACTTATTATGTACATACATCCAATAAAACTTTTTGCAAAGACAATTTTATAAAGAATCCCTTTTTATTTTTGTAACGGAAGTAACATTTTTATCTTTAATTTAAGATCACCTTGAAAACCATGCTTGGCATTTCCCCTGTAAAAATGTCAGCGAATGGCTATGAACATTACACTCATTTATGTTATCGTAGCATGGCGGTGAAACTTAAATCAACTTGCAATTATGTAATACTTTTCTTGTTTTGTATCTTAACGTACTCTCCATTGTAAATGCAAGTCGAATAAATTAATATTTGTAGCCACAACTTATTTAAGGGCATGTTCTTATGGTTTGAAATCGCTAGCAGCCATCTGAATGGATTCGTGATAAAATAATTACATGACGTCCTTGTAGCGAGTCATTCTCTTTTTACTTGCGATATAGGTACTATAGGGCAAGTTCTGCATTTGGAAAAAAAATCGAACTCGAGATTTTGATCAAAGTTGACATTACGATGATAGCGAAGACGAAAAAAGTGGGTCCGGCAATTCCGTCTGTCTGTCTGTCTGTCTGTCTGTCTGTCTGTCTGTCTGTCTGTCTGTATGTCTGTACCTCTCTCTACAGCCTTACCCACTGGACCTATTTTCTTCAAACTCGGTAGTTATGGGTCTTCGGTGATTCCCTAGAGGGGAAATTGAAATTTTTTTTTTAGCTCTAAAACTAACGGTACCCCCCATACACCCGTAATGCAAAATCTTATTTATCTCGAAAACAGCTCTAACGATTTTGATAAAAAAAATTAGGTGCGATATTATGGACATGGACTACATTTTGGTAAAAAAAAAATTTGGGGCAAAATGTTATTAACGGTACCTGTCATAGAACCGTTTTTTTGATTTTCGACTTTCTCATTAACGGCTCTAACGATTTTAACCAAAAATTTTCAGCAGGAGTCCCCCTAAGTTTTAAATAATATTGTATATAAAAATATTCGAAAAATTATTTGTTGGGTTTTTTTTGAAAAAAAATTTTTTTTGAAAAATCAATATCTTCAAAACCTATGAACGATTATTTTTTGAAATTATTTCCAAAAATCAATATTATTAAATACTTAAAATTCGCATCCCACATTTTTTTCTTGAAAAATTTTAAAGAAATTTCTTATATAAAAAAATTATTTATTTAATAATTTGCATAAATTCATACTTTTCCAGAAATCAGACGGCAATTTCATTTTAAATTCATGTTTTATATTTATAAAATGTATCTTAAATTCCAAAGTACTTTTACATAAGAGCAAGTTCGTGCGATCCAGTCGTGCATTTTATTTAATTTTACAATTGGAATTCACATTTTATGGACTGACGTGTGCAAATTCTATTGCATGACATCATTTTAAGTTTTCTTTTTGAATTTTTGCAGTAGTGCAATCAATTTCGTTTCCAATTACATTGAGTGAAATGTAATGCACAAAGATGTTATCCGATCAAATGCGGTTAACTTTGCATTATAGACACATTAGCTAACAATTATGGAAGATTGAGGGTATTGATTAAACGCAAGGAAAAAAAATATCTATTTCAGCATTTTATATGTTTTAAACGTCTAAGTATTGGAAGTCTCGGATTAAGAATGGCGGTCAAGAAGGAAGTTTAGGAAAAAACTTTATCCAAATTATTTTTTAGAAAACCAAACTATTTTTGTTTTACGAATTTGTAAGCATTTACATAAATAAATTCATAAAATGTGACAATGCAAAAAAAATTGAGAAGCATAATTTTAGTTTTTACTTGCGACTTATAGCATAGGTACTATAAGGCAAGTTATGTATTCGTAAAAAAAATCGAACTCGAGATTTTGATCAAAGTTGACATTACGATGATAGCGAAGACTAAAAAAGTGGGTCTCGCAATTCTGTCTGTCTGTCTGTCTGTCTGTCCGTTCGATTGTAGCTAAACGGCTCGGCCGATTTTCGTCAAACTTGGTAGATATGGGTTTTGGGCGATTCCATTATAGCGGGTGCAACATTTAGACTCATTTGAAGTACATTTAATAATAAAATAAGCAAAATATTTAATGACATTATTACTTGAAGGGATACATTTTCACCTATTTATATTTAATCCATTTAAAATTCTAAAATATAATAAATAATTTGGCAGAAGAATGGTTTCAAAGTGCGATCGCGGGTGCAACAGAATCGGCCCGACTTTTCTAGATCATAGTACAAAAAACACAAATTCTGTTAATTGTGAAACATTTATCATGCTATTCTTACATATATTGAACGACGTTGATTCAATCAACTAAATAAATAAAAATAAAAATAGAAAACAAAAGTAAGCAACGAAATATTAACTTTTAAATCAATCGCGGGTGCAACATCAAATTATCGCGGGTGCAACGCGTCTAACTTAAATTAGTAAACTGATTTAAAAAACTGGAAAAAATATAAAATAAGGCACATATGTAACAAGTCAGTAACCTTCTCTATTAATTATAATTTTGTTTTTTCAAATACTTCAATATTTTTTCGAAAATACATATATGTATGTCAGAAGTACTCCATCTTCATCGATATCGGTTGAGGATAACCCCACATAACGATTTTGTGATATTGAAGCCTACCTGGTGCAAGAAGGTACAAACCTGCGGAAATAACTTTTGGAAATACTGCTGCTGTAAAAACAGAACGGTATTTTAGGGCATGGATCTACTGGATTTATAGGGGGCTGAAAAGGCCCTGTTGGAGATTTAGAATTTAATGCTTCGTCTTCTGACTCAATAAAAACATCGAAAACTTAACTTCACGAATGCTCATGGTCATTGTATTCTTCTCCATTCTTAACTTCCGACTTAATCGATTTCACATCTTTTATACCCGGCACTTGTCTGCTAATATTATCCCTTTTATAGAAATCATCTGTCATCCTTCAGTTTTTTAGACATTGCTTTGGTGGAACAAGTTTTTTTTTTTAATACATTTTTTAACACTTCAACTACGTTAGTGGGACTCCTTGGGCGATTACGTTTCACTTGTGCGACTTTTTTAGTCTACAGGGACTGATGTAATGAGCGCCTGCCTTTTTTTGTGTTGACTGCATTTTTTCGTTTTGTCTGATTCTGGTCAGAATTTTAAAATTTGCATCTGCCTTCATTTTCCCTTTCAATACATCTCTCCACATTATATTTCTACGTCCTTTTTCTGCATGAAGCTCAGCATATTTGTTAATTTTTTGTCAATTTTCTGTAAAGCAGTCTCTTTTTCTTGTTTCACTTCCCTATAACCATATATTTTTATATAAAAAAGAACAAAATATTATATTACATAGTTAAAAAAAAACGTGAACAGCAGGAATTATTATTCAAAGCATATTTTATCAATAAAATACAATAAATCACGTTATAATGTTAGTAGTCAATAAGTTGCACCCGCGATCTTAATATTGGGATCGCGGGTGCAACCAATTTAAATCAACGTTTTTTTTCGTTCAACGTACAATATATTCCTAATAACGACTGATTTAATTTTAGTTTTGTTTTCTTCTTACTTTTAGAAAGTTTCAAAACGCTAGCACTTTATTTCTGCCAAAAAAGTAAACTTTTATATCTTTTATATCGCGGGTGCAACAACTTACAATGGCTTTTTGCAATCAATAATGCTAAAAATATAATAACAAATTCGTACATGTTTTTATACAAACGATTAAATCGCATGTTGCTTTATACGTCTATTGAGTAAAGCATAACTCAAAACTGTCGGAAATAGCTATTTTGAACTTATGTTACCACTTATAATAATTGCAGTTCGTATCGACTTCGTATGATAATGTTGCCAAGCGCAAACAAAAATGTTCTCTATAACTTAGGTCTCAGTTTTTGTTTTAATTATTAAATATAGTATTTCTACTTTGAATATTTATCAAAAAAAGTAAAAAATATTGTAATTCAAAAATTGGTGTCAAAAATTGTCTACAGCGGAATCACCCTTTTAATTTTTTACCCCCGAATGTTTTTTGATTTGATTTTTGAAGACCAAAAATAACGGTACCTGCCATACGATTTTTTTTCGAAATTTTATAAACATTTTTTTTTCTCAAAAACTGTTCGACAGATTTTAAAAATAAAAACACAAAAAAATTTCATTTAATTAAAGCTAGGTATTGGATGAAAAAATTTTTCCGAATAATGGTTATTGAGGGTACCCCCCAAGGAACTCTTTTTTTTGTTTTTGATTTTCTCAAAAACGGTACAACCGATCTTGATAATTGTTTTTTGCTAAAGATGCCCAAAAACATAAATAGAATTGTGTACTCAAATTTTCAAAAAAATTTTTTTTGGATTTAAAAAAAAAACTTCAAAATTTTTTTTTCAAAACTCAATATTTCGAAAACCACCTGCCAGATTTTTCTTAAACTCGATAAATAAAAGTTTCTCAATAATATCTACAAGATGTGATTAAAAAAATTTTATTTTACCTAAAAATTAAGGTACCTACCATACAAATTTTAAAAATTTAAAAAAAATGGTTTTCAAAAATCGTATTTTTCTCGAAAACGGTTCCGAGAATTTTGCTAAAATTTTTTTTCTTTCAATTAATTTTTACGGTCTTTAATTAAATAAAAAAAATTTTGAAATTAAGATATTACAGCTTGTACCTACCATAGAACCATTTTTTTGAATTTTGAATTTCTCATTATCCACATAACGGATCTTAATAAAAAATTTTATAGAGAAGCTTCTAAAAAGTCTAGAACACATTGCATTTCAAAACCTTAAATTAAATATTTTTTGAATTTTTGAAAAAAAAATCTATTTTTTATTTTTTTGAAAATTCAATATCTCAGAAATGGCTCAATATTTTTTTTGCAAATTTAATTTTTATTCGAACAATAATAAAAACTTTAAATTGGCGTACAAAAATTTTTTCTCAAGTTTGTATACAAAAGCTTTTTTTTTTTAAGAAACCACTACAACGACTTATAATTTTTGTTCCTGCATAAATTCATATTTGCATAGCATTCTGTTTTTATCTCTTACTACTAAAAGAATTTAAAAAAATAATTTTATCCTTATGAACAGTTTTTTCAAATAACATTCGTATTTAAAATTCCTAGTCTATTACATAGGAGCAAGTTCGTGCGACCCAGTCGTGCATTTTATTTATTATGAAATCCCAATTTAATGCCTACTTCTCTAGTTGTAGCAAGTTTGTTAATTTAAATGAACCAAATAAAGTGAAATTGAAAAAATTAACAAACTGATGGGGATTAACAAAATCGCAAGAAAAAACTTGTAGGTCAGATTTTAACAGCCATACCTAAGCGAGTTTAAAGAAATCAGACCAAAAATATAAATGTTAAAAAAGAGCCAAGTTCTTCTATACAAAAACATTTGTGTAACAAGTCAGCCGTGAAAAGTACTGAGATCTAAAAGTACACCAAGTTCTTACACTCAAAAAAGATTCCTGAACTATCTTAAGTAAAGATAGTTGTGTCGAATTCTTTCGTCATGACGACGTACTCAACGCATTCTTATCTGTTACCATTAGGTTTATCAAACCATTAGTTTTATTCCTTTGGTCTTAATGCGCTCCAAAAGTACCTAGTATAGTCTTTACACTAGTCGGCATAAGTATTTTGACGAAATAAAAATCGTGCATTTTTCAGTTGAACTTTTTAATGGCTTTATAAAGAATTTTTGTTTATTTTTTTTCCTTTTTATATAACTAACACAAACTTAAAAATAGTCAAACAAATATTTTTTCATAGAAACTTAAAAAGATATAAATAAATTATTAATTTCACTCGTTGCCATAAGTATTTTGACAAGTATGCATTATTAAGAAAACAAAGTTTAAATTTCACAAAAATAAAGAAATGAAGAATTTAGTAAAATGTATAACCTCCTTTGGCTTCAATAACTTTTTGAAGGCGTCTCGGTACTGAATCCACTAAATTTTGAAGAATATCTGGAGATATCTCTTTCCAAAGGGAAGTTACCTCAGCATTTGTCTCCTCACTGGTTTTATTTAAAGAAACTGTTCTTTTGCGTTTCAAAAGAGACCAGACGTTTTCTATAATATTTAAATCTGGACTTTGAGGTGGCCAGTCCAAGGTAGTAACACCAACATCCTTCAAAAAATTCATTGCCAGCCGGGCTTTGTGGCATGGGGCATTGTCCTGTTGCAGGATGAGTAATTCGCCAATAAGCATATCTCCGGATGGAAAGGCATTATCATTTAGGGTACTAACATATTGGCTTTTGTTCATAGAGCCGGTGATAGGAACCAAGTCACCCAGTCCATTATAAGAAACACATCCCCAGAATATGACAGAGCCTCCACCGTGGCTCACTTTTTGACAAACGGGCCTTTTTTTTTTGCCTTACTACCTTTGGCAATCTTACAAAAAATTTATTTTTTGATGAATTATACTCAAACGAGCTTTCATCTGTCCATAGAACGCTTCTCCAGAACTCCTTTGGCTTGTGCAGATGTTCCTTTGCGAATGTCAGTCTTTTAAATTTGTTTACCTTTGATATGTACGGCACGTCCTTAACTTTAATTGTCTTGAAATCTCCTTCTTTTAAACGTCGTCGGACAGTACGCTCACTGATTGGATTCTTGGCCGTCAAATTCCATTTATCTGCAGCAGATTGAGGCTTCACAAAAATATTTTTTTTAAATTCCCGTAAAAGGATTCGGTCTTCAGTGGGCGTTGTTTTGCGCCTAGCACCTGATCTTCTTAAGTTTCTAATGTCATTATGCTTTTTAAACTTATTAATTTGATAGTGCACAGTTTGACGTGACACATTAAACTCATTTGCAATGTCTTTTACTGCCATTCCAGCGTTAAACTTTGCTACAATGGAAGATCTGATAACCAAACTCAACTCCACTGTTTTAACCATGTTTTTTTAATAACTTTTGATCAAATTTTATTTTTTATTAACGTTTCACTTCAAATAAAGTTTAATACTGCATAAGTTGCTTGGTTTTCACGTGCAAAGTGTAAAAACAGGTACACAAAGATTCCGTCAAAATACTTATGCCACACAAAAATTCGTTGTTTACATGCATTTTTATGAGCAAAAAGAGAATGCAAAATGTAAACAATACAAAATTTGGCATGCATAGAGCTAAAAACATATTCTTACTTAGCAAAGTGTAGGTTCAACAGTCAGAAAAAGGTTTCGTCAAAATATTTATGCCAACTACTGTATGTGTAAATTAAGTACAGAAAAAAGCTCAAGGCGCTCCTGTAGGTGTATTTCGCACTGAAGGAAAGCGAGATTGTTTGGCCCTTGGGTCGGTATATAGTCTTTGTAGAAAAGAGCATCAATTCTTTGGTCAACATCTATTCCACAACTCATAGCCCAGCTACTAACCTTTGTTAAGGCCATTTCAATAATTTCACTCAACACAGAAGTGACCCCAATATTACCAAATCATCTAAATATGCAACCTCCTTCACGCCACATCTTTCCAACTTAACGAGAATTTTATTCATTAGATTTTGATTTACCCCCAGTGTCACAGTGGAAGTTTATACTGAAGTTCGGCTTAAAATGAACTTGAGTTAAGATTTGAAGTTCAACCCGTCTGGTTTCACAGTATAACCTATAGTTCAATATAATTGAACGTAGTTTAAGTAAATTGTATCACCCATATTAATAAAGATGGTTTAGTGCAGGTTTGTCGTTAAGTCCTGGACTAAGTGCGAAATTTCATTAATAAAACAAATTTTCTGCTAAGTGACGTTTACTACCTATGATTATAAGCTAAACCACCAAAGTAGGTAGTTTAGCTAAGGAATAAGAAATAGAATTGTAAATCTTGTTTTGGTTTATCAAAACAATAATAAATATTTAATAAAATTTAAAAGTATCATTTTTTGACTAAACAAGTGTTCTACGATCAACAAATCTGTACATACAAGTGTACATAATTATGTTATGTATATGCATGTCGAGACGAGTATAGCCAAATGAATTTGCACCTTGAAACAACAAAATTGAATTTGTATGCTGTTAATTAGCTACACCTATATACTTCATTTCCATCTAAAATAATGTAAATAACTTATAAACAATTAAAGTCTGTACCGAGGTAGTACATACGAGTAT
Organism: Chrysotoxum bicinctum; assembly: GCA_911387755.1. Taxonomy (NCBI): domain Eukaryota; kingdom Metazoa; phylum Arthropoda; class Insecta; order Diptera; family Syrphidae; genus Chrysotoxum; species Chrysotoxum bicinctum. The sequence goes on along the minus strand of OU426987.1, from coordinate 143,938,483 downwards.
GTAAAGTGTACTTTTTTCGGCGAAAAATTATTTTATTTAACGTTTTTTTTTTTTTTTGTGTTTGAGTTATGTATCTGTCAAATTAAGGGTTGTTCACTGTAAATTAGCTTATGTTCTGTTGTAAAACCCACATTTTTTAGAAGAGTTGTCTCACGTGTTTAAAATTATGAATAAGTTAGACAAAGCCTCCAAGCTAAACGACTGCGTTAAGTAGAGCCGGTTTTATTGCTTAAACGAGAACTGTTTACAATTTTGCGCCATAATTTCTAAACAGGGTAGGTATATTTTTACTGCAAATTCATTTCACAAAACGTTAATAGCTTCTATTAGAATAACGAATAAAAAATAAATAAACATACAACTTTCAATTTATTAAGCTTAATTACTCAAAAACGGCTTGTCTGACGAAAATTTTCAATCAGACCTTTTTTGTAGGGAATTTAATTTTATATAAAAATAAGTCAAAATGAATTTTTTTTACTTCAATGTTTTGTCAGTTCTGACGCAAAACATGAAATTATGACTAAAAATCAAAATTAGCGATGATAGCCCTCTTAAAATTGATATTAAGGGCTCAAACTTTTACGAAAATTTTTTTTGTCATTCTGAATGATATTCTCGATATATCTTTCAAAAAAAAAAATAGTCAATTTTTTTGGCCCAGTCTAAGGTACATACATATCTTATGTATGCACGCGCGCCGCCGCCGCCGCCGCACAGTGTGGGAATTCTCGAATTTAGCGGAATTTAATTCGAAAAATGACTAGTCTCGATTGATGCCAAAACCGGGTTTTCTTAAAGCTAAAAGATTGTAGAAAGTGATAACAAAAGCACTGTTGGGTGGGGATCATGTAAACAAAAAAAAAATGCATTGAAGTTGCAGTTGGCGATTTTTATTCTGTATATTTGCTGGAAGAGATTACTTTGCTCTTAATTTTTTTTCGTGCGTTTGGTGTGTGTTTTAATAAAAGTTTTATTTTTTTTATATTTCCTAAATATCAAGGTATAAGAATGTTAGTAATTTTTTATTTCACAGGGTGTTTCACATTTTTGTTTTGGTGATTGAAGTTAAAAAAATGTGTTTTTTTTCGGTGTTTGTACCTTTATTAGAGCAAAACTTTAGTTATTTCACGTTATTGCGCCTCGAAACAATATTCACTGCAAAGCTTGATTTATTATCTATCAAGAATCACTAAAATTTGACACCCCAGCAAAAAAATGATGGCATACCGTCAAAATCGCATAACTTTTTGGGATTTGGTTAGAAGAAGAATGTTATAAATTAAAAAAAACTTTTTTTATTTCACGGGGTGTTCCAAAAAAAAAATAATTTTGTGAATTTGATAGTTACTACAAAAATACAGGGTGGTCAAATTCAAAGTTAACAGTAAGAAAAAAAAAAGAACTAAGTTATTTAATAAATTAAAAACGGAAACTATCAATTAATAAAAAAAACTATTATATCGGATAAAGGGTGTTCCAATAATAGTAACAAAAATAAATTAATTTAAAAATAAAAAAAAACGATTTTTTTATTTGAAGAGCAAAAGTGCTTTTTATGCGTATTTTACATAAAATTTGATTTCATAGGCTGCTTATTACATCAGATCCATATCTAGCAAGCCTAAGGTGTATTCCTAAAAGAAAACGAAGTAACTTAGAGCCTGAGGTTCTTGAAATTTTGGATATTGCAAACTAATCTAAAATGTAAATAAAATGTGTTATATGTATATGGGCTTATCCGTGCAAATTTTAACTTTTGCCATGCGTCGAAATATATAGACATTAGTATTAAATATTCAGGTTTTGGAACTTATAAAATTATATATATCATTGAGTTTTAACTATTCAATTTATAAAATGAACCATCGAGATAGTGCGAAAGTGTTTGAAATCGAAAAAATCATCGAATATTGAGACTTTTGGCTGCGTGCGTGGATAACTAACGTTTTGTATTATTGCAAAAATAATTTTTAACATAAGATTACTTAGCACAATTTTTGTTTTTTCAGATAAATGAAGGTCAAAATTAATTGAAATCATTCATTTTGAGTGCGTGCCTTCCTTATAAATAATCCTATATGATATAAATTTTAGAAAAAACTGCCATGCGTGATTTTTCGTAAATCTTTAATTGTCACAAATTTTCGTGTCTATTTTTTTAACATTGATCATGGGGCATTTTTTTATGGTCTGCATCATTATTTAAGCTATCTAGAGTAAAAAAATCTTTGGCTTCAATGCGTGCTTCATTATGTACAAATTTTATGAAGTTAACAAAACGAAGGTAAAAAACGTAACTGTTTCAAAAAAGGCACATTTTTTACTAGCACACCAAAGCATTGTTTGATTTTACCCTTACAATGAGCCTAATTTAAACTGTAGATATTATAAAAAAAAATGGTAAAAGTTTTAAACAAATAAGTTTGAAAACAGAAGCTGTGAAGATTAAAAATAAAAACCAAATCAATTAACTCGGTGCTTAAAATAAATTATTTTAAATTCATTTTTCTATACGTTATACCCTTATACTCTTTAACAAACAATACATATGAGTTATTTTGAAGTTTTTTATTTATTCGTGGTCTATAATTGAAGAAAAACTCAAATTTACATGCGTGCCTTAATTTTTTTTTTGTTTTTTTTCAAACTCAAGAAGTTAAAATTTACAGGGATAAGCCCATATACATACATATGTTGAATTGTTGAATGTAGTTAAAATTATAGTAAAGGTAAAATTGTTCACAATAAAAACAAAACATATAAGAAACAATTAAATAAAATTGTTTTAAATTTGCTTTTTATTTTACAAGAATAACAGAATTGGTAAATAAAAATTGTCTATTCCAGTGAAACTGTATTTTTTCGACAGGAAGTTTTCGGTTCTTTTAATTTTTGGTATCCTTGATGATGTATGCCAGAAAAATGTCGTGATACAACACTTACCAATATAAAAAAAAACATTGATTGTCTAGAAATAAAACTAATTTAAAGCTTCATTTGAAATAGAATTTCTTGTACGTTTTAATACCATTTTTAAGAATGGAGTTTCTTTAGTTCATTAACAACGGCATTGACATATCGGTTTGCAAAAAAACTAGTAAATACTGATAATAATTAACTTTTTTCTTTATTTTATTCATATTTGTAATAAAATTAAACAATACATCATTCCTCAAAAGATTTTTTTGTAAATTATGATTTTCAAAAAAAAAGTACTTTTTGGTATAAACAACCTGTCATTTCAAAGCTCATTTTACAAAAACTTAAATAAAATATGACCAAAACGTGAGTTACATTTGATTGTATAGACATTTTCAATGAACTAAACAGAAAAAAAACTACAAAAAAAATTTAAAATGCAAGCGTTATTAATTTTATTCCGCTAAATTCGCGAATTCCCACACTGTGCGCCGCCGCCGGCCGAGACGAGTATAGCTAAATGAATCTGCACCTTGCAACAACAAATTGAGTTTTTATGCTGTGAATTTGCGATTTGTACTTTATTTCCATCTAAAATAATGTAAATAACTTATAAACAATCAAAATCTGTACCGAGGTAGTAGGTATATAAAATGTACTTTTTTAGGCGAAAAATTATTTGGTTTAAAGTTGTCTGTTCTTTTTACTTTTTTTTTTTGTGTTTTTGTAGTTGTGTGAGTTATGTATCTGTTAAATTAAGGGTTGTTCAACGCAAATTCGCTTAGGTTCTGTTGTAAAACCCACATCAGTTAGAAGAGTTGTCTAACTTGTTTAAAATTATGCAAAAGTTAGATCAAGTCTCCAAGCTAAACGACTGCGTTCAGTAGAGCCGGTTTTATTCCTTAAACGAGAACTGTTTAAAATTTTGCGCCAATGTATCGTTATTAAACAGAAAAATCGTGGCATTTATCTAACACGTAACACTATTCTTACCAATTATGTTAATTCGGTGTTTTGACTTTTAATTGGTCTAAAAGTTAATGAAATAGTTTTATTTTCATAATTAGTTATCATGTTAATTTTGTCATGGAATAACCCTAAAGACAATTAACGATTCCTTTGAACTTTGTCTACCTTAGTTATAATGTGCTTGTGTCTTATAAAATACATAGGAAATTAAACAGTTTTTTTAACTCTTGATATTAAAAGAATATATAATTTGACTTTAGACTATACATACATATGTATATGTACATACATACGTACAAATAAATTTAAGTAGGTTGTTATTAAACCTCATCATTGAAAATTTAAACTTATCAATTATAAGTGTCAAAATTAAAATTAATCTTTTTTTTTATGAACTATTTTATAGCGAAATAATAACTTTTAAATTTTCGGATTAGCTGCGTTATATAACGGGACCACGCTCAGTGAAATTTGTATAGAAACGTTCGGGGTGGTTACAGTATTACATAATGCACTCGCTAAATATCTTTTATATACGCGGCTAATCCGAAAATTTAAAATAAGAATTACATATGTACATACATACCAATAACTATTGAAATATAATTATTGATTTTATGTGGAAGGTTGGTTAAATTTATTTTTATTCTGGGCCAGCAGAAATGACTGTACAAATAAAATTAAAAAAGTGAATGATAGCACCAAAATAATGATTGATTGTTCTTTTCAGAAATCACAATTTTCGAAGACGAAACTAAAGAAAACTTAACTCTAGACAAAATACATATGTATATTTTTTGTTGTGATTTTTTTCATTCGGTTGAATTTCACATATTAGTCGAACAAGACTAGTAATTAAAAGAACTGTTTCCTTAATTAAGTAGGTGGTATAAGAGATATATTTCTCCGAATTTTTTGAATAAGAACACTCCTGATTCTATGAAAATATTCTATGCCTTTTAAACAAACATTTAGTATAATATATAGGTTTTGCAAAAATATATTTATTTTCCAATTTTACTTATTTCATATGCCTTCGTTGATTGAAATTTCTTTTTATTTTAAAAACCACCTGATGGGATTTTTAGCTGAAAAGTAATAGAATTTATCTTCAACAATGAAAAAACTGGCACATATATATGTACATATTTTCAAAAAAATTAATGTCGGAATGGCGGTACAGACAATAAATGGATCGGTTGCTATCAGAAGAGAATTATTTCAGCTTTTACAAAAATTTTCACAACATTTAGTTGAATACCTATGCAAGCCCAACAGAAAATTGTATTAGATTATATGATTTATTAATAGGAAACAAAAGTCAAAAGGACAACCTTAAATTTATTTTGTTATTTGTTTAATTTTGACAACTTTTTTCGAAATGTTTCTTTTATTATTTCGCCACTTTGGACCATTCCAGTCTTCTTCCAAAAAAGTGTAATGTAAATAGTAGGTACTTGAAATTCTGGTGCAATCGGAAGCCTACGGCTTGTAATTCGATCTTGGATCTAAGTTATTCAACTAAAAACCGATCTGCTATCTTGTTAAACCTATGTCTGGAGTAAAATTCTCCATAAAGCTGGGTCTTCAATCATATATACACATTAAAATTTTCGTCTTCTGAAAACATTTCATAATATTTTATTTACTTTTAAAAACAATTAACTCACGAATCGAAATAAAAAAACACAATTTAACTCTTCCAAATAAAATTGCCAAGAGATTTTTCTTGATGAAAATGACAGATTTCATATTAATTTAGTAAATTACTAAAAGTTAAAGTAAACAGTTTGTTATTTTAACTTAAGTAAAATGAATTGTATAGGCAGCGCAGTAAAATTTTACACAGTAAACAACAACAAGGGAATAGTGCGTATAAACTAGGCAGTAATAAGAGTGCACATAATAGTGCTGATAAAGTTTTGGAGCATCTGGATTACAGTGACACTCAAATTGGTTGCAAAAGTACTTTATATACTACTCGTACATACCTCGGTACAGACTGTTTATAAGTTATTTACATTATTTTAAATGGAAATGAAGTATGTATATATAGCTAATTAACAGCTTACAAATTCATAAATGTAAGTACAGATTTGCTGATCGTAGAGCACTTTTGTACGATTGTTTCGAATTTCTAATATTCAGTGATTGAGTCTATTTATAAAGCACATCTTTTAAAAAATCGAATAAAACATCAGTAAACATTTTTACTTCCATTTGCTTTGGTATGAAATGATCATTGTCAATATGGATACAGTATACTTTTAGAAGATAAAGTAGCTATTTGCCACTGTTAAAGTTAGACGAGCTCCTTAACGTTGAAGTATAGTTTATGTCTTTTAAAATTGACAAAAAGTCAGTTCTCGGTTTATATACCTACAATATTTAGAGTCGACTCCCATTCTAAAATTGATTTAGAGCAGGTTTTAAATGTTTAAAATTTTCGCCTGTCTTTTATTTGTCCTACCCGTAACAGAAAAAAGACCTGACTATTTTCAAAATACATAAAGGTGGTGTTTTTTTTTCATTTCAGCAAAAATGAATTAGTAATAATATTATTGACTCTTGACTGTGAAATTACACTTTAGGAAATTTCATAAAAATTTTCTGTACAAAAACTGAAATTCATTCACCCGTGCGCAGTGTGGGCTCTGTATTGTCAAACTTATAGAAAATCAAATGCACATTCTTCATAGAATACTGACCTTCATGCGGCTACTCCATGGATGTACACACACAAATAAACAATATCAACATGACGAACAGTCGAACAGATGTAAAGTATTTTTAAAAAACGAAGGTTATAAATTAATTTCAATTGAAAGCTTATGCGACCTCAACTCCATAGTGCGTTTCGCCCCGGGCTTTCAATTGAATTTAATTCAATCACTCGGCTTAAAAGTGAAATAATTTTCTTATTTCATATAATCTTCGTTATAAATTAATATAATACAAATGATGGAGATATTAATAGAATATGTTCTATTTACCTAATGCCTTACCTTTTGCTTTTTTTTCTAAACAAAAATAGGATGTAAGTACATATATGTTTCAAAGTGCCAATCAATGTCCTTCTTTAGAAAAAAAAAACCCAATATGTTACAATTACAACATTAATCAAGCCATTCTAAGTAAGGTAGAAACAACATGCGACCTGGGCGTTCACTTCTCGCAAAATCTAGACTTTTCACTCCACATTGAGAAAATTGTCAGTAAAGCAAACTCAATGCTTGGATTTATTAAGCGTTGGAGTAAGGAATTTTCTTGTAGTCTTATAACATCTTCGTTGTACAACACCTTTGTTCGTCCCCAATTAGAATATGCTAGTTCTGTATGGTCGCCACTTTACTCAATACACATTGATCGAATCGAATCTGTCCAACGTAAATATGTACGCTTCGCATTAAGTCATCTTAATTGGAGTGACCCAAATCATCTTCCTCCATACAGCAGTCGCCTTCTTCTTTTAAACATGAATTCTCTAGAAAAACGCCGGAAAGTCAGCGATGTTATGTTTTTACACCAGCTCTTGGTTGGTTCGATAGATTCACCGGTTCTTCTAGAACAAATCCATTTTAAAGCTAGAAGCCACAGTTCTCGGAACTCTGAAATTTTTCATATAGACTTCCACCGTACCAATTATGGTCTCAATGAGCCTTTGACACGTATGAAACATGAGGCTAATATAAACCATGATGTTTTCGATTTAAGTTACTCAAAGCTTACACTTAAGCACAGGTTGTATGGGCGTTCTCATTAAGTATTCGAAATTACTCGTAACGTTATTGTTTTTATAGCTAGTATTATTTGACTTGTAGTTTTTTTTGTAGCTACAGATAGTAGATTAATATTTATTATTTCTTTGTTTGTCATATTTGTTCGTTTTTTAGTAGAGTGTTAGGCTATATGTATGTATATTTACTCACTAACAACTAACACCACGCTAAATGATGACTGTGACAAGCTGATGTTTCCCAGTATCTAAAGGTGAAAAACCCGAAGAGAAAAGAAATATTGTTACAAATGCTTGCATTAAGCAGTACTGATGGCGTGTATATATTCCACATGAATAAAGGTAGCCGCATTGTCTGCCTTTATTATCTTTTTCGCGCATAATAAAAAAAAAACCTTAAACAGAAGAGAAAATATTATATTGTTCTCTTTTTTATTCAGAAAAGCTTTCTTACGGCGACTAAAGAATTCTCTTCTTCTTATGAAACTTCTTAAGAAAGCTTTTGTCTGCTGGAGATTGTCTGCTGGAAAAAATTTTCGATGACAGAATTTTGTATGGAGGTGAGACATCTGTATATAATTATCTGTGGCTAGATGTCAACTGCTTGGTATTAAATCTCTTGAATCTCGTCGAAAAGTTCTTAGTGTAATGCTCATTAGAGATTTACTCTGTTATAACGTATCCATCACTTCTTTCTTGCACTGGTCCGAATTTATGTTTCAGCTAGAACACTGAGAGCTAGGATTTTTACTTGCGACTTATAGGTACTGTAAGGCAAGTTATACATTCGAAAAAAAAATCGAACTCGAGATTTTGATCAAAGTTGACATTACGATGATAGCGAAGACTAAAAAAGTGGGTCTCGCAATTAATTTTTTTGGATTTTTAAAAAAAATTTCAATTTTTTTTTTCAAAGCTCAATATTTCGAAAAACTTATGCTAGATTTTTTTTAAACTTAAAAAAAGAAAAGTTTCTCAACATAATCTACAAGTTGTATGAAAAAAAGTTTTATTTGACCTAAAAATAAAGGTACCCACCATATGTTAAAAAATGGTTTCAAAAATCGTATTTTTCTCGAAAACGGCGCCTAGAATTTTGATAAAAAATTTTGTGTTTCAATTAATTTTAACAATCTTTAATATCTATTATAAAAAAAATTAATTAAGATATTACAGCTTGTACTAACCATAGAACCATTTTTTCAAATTTTAAATTACTCATTATCGAAAGAACGGATTTTAATGAAATTTTTTGCAATGATGCTTCGAAAAAGTCTAAAAACCATTGCATTTCGAAACTTAAAAAAAATATTTTTTGAAAAAAAAATCATTTTTTTTGGAAAAATCGATATATTAAAAGCGACTCAATATTTTTGTTGGAAATTTAATTTTCATTCGTGCAGCAATAAAAACTTAAAGTTGGCATACCAAATTTTTTTCTTAAAAATCTTTTAAGAATTTTGTACATAAAAGCTTTTTTTTAAGAAACCACTACAAGGACTTATAATTTTTGTTCTTGCATAAATTCATATTTACATATCATTCTGTTTTTGTCTCTTACTACTAAAATAACAAAAAATTAATTTTATCGTTATGAACAGTTTTCTCTAATAACATTAGTTTTTAAAATTCCTAGTCTATTATATAGGTCTATTACCCAGTCGTGCATTTTATTTTGTTTCAAAGAGCACATAATACTAGATATGGCTGTATTGAGTCCTTATCCATTTCCATTGTTTATTTCAATGAAGTTCGTTAAGCATTGATTTTTTATGTCCATGAAAAATTTAAATCAGAAATTATGTAAATATTTATTCAAATTATCAAATATTTATTCAAATTCAAATATCTGTTAGCTGCAAAACTGCTTGTAGATGAAATAAATAAATAAATAAATATATGTCCCAAGCTTTTCAAAACCTGTAAGGGGTAAGTCGCTAAAAACGACATCGACGTCAACGTTATACGTCAACGTAGCGTATAAGTAAAACGTAGTCGTAGTCTAAAAAAATATTCTGCAAAGGAAAATTTAACGAATCATGTAATAAGACCAAACAACTCCATGGTCAAAGAATAGCGAATCAGACATTCGTGTAAATAGTGCTGGAGAGACGGCACTGGCTTGCTACATCATTGAGACTGGCTACCAACTGGACTTTGAAGGCTTAGAAATTTTTGCCGCAGAGAAACACCCTTTTAAACGTTGCGTTACACGCTTGAAACTTTACACATAATTAACAACAAAAACAACATAAGCGCAAACAAGACACACAAAACATTTTAGCGGCTTACTGCTATTTAGTTTCGGACAACACATCCAAAACTTGACATTACTTGGACTAAACTTCTTCTAATTATTTTCTTTGATTGTGTTTTAATTTTTTATTGTAAAATGTATATTTAAGCATATTACAAAAATATTCATATAAATTTGTATCATGGCGTACACTTATAACTTATGTATGCATAATAACTTTTTGAAAGAATAAAGATCTCCCCTGAAGAAGACGGCAACCACCGTGGAAACGTTGAGGAAAAGGAAGTGAAATAATCTTTTATTTGATTTTCAATTTCAATACGACCAACACATCCGTTGATAATCAGCATAGAAAACTCTTTAACTACACCCTATGTTCATTATAAATAAAATTCAAAAACGAAATAAAATTAAAAATTGCTTCGGTTAATGATTAAATACAAGTCAATTTCAGGTGGACAAGGAAAAATAAATGTAAGAAATATTTTGTTATGGTCTTAACTAAAAGAAGAATTATTTGGTAAACTGAACAAAGAATTCTATTGAAGTCTAAATTCTCAAAATAAGTTTAAAAAATATCTAAAACATTTTTATTTATTCTTTTTTTTCTATAGTTTTTCGTGATTTTTTTGTTATTAAATTATCAAAGTGATTAATATCATCATATTTGATGTATGCCGAAAACTTACCAATATTTCCGGACTCTTAGACCGCAAAGAAAATTATCTCTTAATTATTAATGTTTGATACTTTGTCAGATTACTTCGCTCCATTTTGTGAAAAAGCTTTATACTTAATTATTTAAAATTGAATTAAAAACAAGCTTAATACCCACCACATAATAGTAAAAAAAAGCATTTATTTTTGTTATTTACAGTCATTTTTTTTATCGAACTGAAAGGCAGTAATTAAATATTTCATAGAAATAAAAAAAAAAGAGGTAAATAAAGAAGCATTAATATTTATCATTATCGAGTACTAATGGACTTAGCAATAAAAAAGACACATGTTAGTTCATTCAAAAAAATATGTTATTACTATTGGATTTCGCTTTTCTATACGAGTAATAAGTAATGCGTGGCTGAACAACTCTAGGATTTTTAAATCAATTGCCGAAAATTGACCATATATTGCGTGCAAGAGTATCTACAAATTTTGTACCCTTAAAAGGAAAAACAAGCCTTATACGGCAAAACGTGTGTTGCACATGAATTATTAAGTATGCTGCCGAAAATATAACGACAGGTAAATACTAAAATTGTACGCACTTAAATGTACAGTAAAATAATGGATTGAGTTAGTATGTATGTATGATTGTAGGCACGATATGATGTGGCTTCCATTGCAAATGTCGAAGGACAATCAAATAAGCCCACAATTTCGACCGCATTTAATAGCAGTAATTTCGTAAAAAGTTTCTGTCTATTCTTTGGTATTTGAATATGTACACGCTTACACATTCATATGAATTGACCGACAAAAAATAGAACACGCACTACTCCTTCATTAAATAATCAAATTGAAACCAAACTATGTATGTGGTGGCCGGCACACATTTTCCAATTGAAGGTTTAACCAAACACCGATATTTTCATTTTTTGCCGCGCAGATAAATTAATTTTAATTTATTTTTTATACTGTCCTTCTTTGACCTGAATTTGTTTTTTTTTTTTTTTTTGATTTCTGGAAATACTCCACTCGCACAAAGTTTTATGGCCACTCTGCACGATTTGCTATTAATGAGCTATCAGATGGTCTAAGAGATGTCCAATGGTTGCTTCGCATCTACGAGTACATGATGGTTAAAGAAGATGGAAAAGATGTCGCCACTATTGCAATGTACATTTACAAATAGTGTGTGGAAGCGTACCGCCATCACTGGCCCAATATCCTTTGATGTGCGGGAAAAAACTGACATCAACGCCATCCCAAACCACCGCATCACGTCCGCCATAAGGGAGAAGTTTTCCATTAAAATTAAAATTATACATATTCATTATCGGAATAAATGTTTTCTTTCTACGTGACCTTTTTATTTATAAAATTGATATTTGTCCTTAATTGGGGTCAATGTCAATTGTTGATCGTTTTTATGTTTCGAGTTGTGATGTTTCGGGTATGGCTACATCCGTCTTCGGACAATTTTTTATTTGCTTGTGCTTCTTGTATCCTTTTTTTATTAAAAAGTCTTGAGAAAAAAAAAAAACGTTTCAAAATTATTCTTGTATCTTTTTTTTTTGCTTTATTATTTATTTGATATTTGATTTCAAACAAAGTGAAGTTTTTCTTATTTGAATATTTAAATTTTTTATCAGTTATCATGCCAAAAGAGGATGTTAAATCAGTTGAAAATCTTTAAAAGAACATGTCGCTAACGCCAAATGAAAATCCTCCATTCTACAAAAACAACTATTTTCTTTATTTCTCAAAATCAACCATTCTCTTCTATTTCGCAAAACCAATTATTATCCTTTGAGTTCATACGACAAAAAAGTGAACTATGTAGTTGTTAACACAGTGAGCAATAAATAATTCTTATAAATCAGTCAAATTCCGAAATTATTGTTGTTTATTAACGTAATGTTATATTTTTTTGAAAATTGTATTAATAGACCGAGAGCCCACAGCAATTTTTGGGTCTGATTGATAACAAAAAATAATTAGCATAATTAGATAGGCCCTTAGTAGTTATTTACAAAGGTGAACGTCTTGCATGCTCAAGTGGGAGCAATAGTGCATCATATATGCAGTTCTTTCCAAGTCTTAATAATTGTGATAACAACTTTGCCAAAACGTAGAGTTAAGCCCCCTGATTGAAAATATCGGGGTCTAAGACGTTTTGCAGACAGCCTTCTGGCTGCCAGACGCGATAAGAATACGGTACTTCTTGCACGAAGAATGCCACCTTCAAAACGTCGTGGACCTCGATATTTTCAATCAGGGGGCTTAACTCCTCGTTTGCTCAAAAGACGATGTTGTGGATGCCGTTCATCATAATGCAAGTAATTCATCTGCTTCAGGTTGAACATGGTCTTATATTTAATTTATTGTGCATATTTTTAACATTGTAATTTGTTGGCGAGGCAATGGGGATCCCAATGTACTGTTAGCTCCCATATCTTATGTCTAGGGATCTTAAGGATTTCGATCCCTTGTCAAATTTTGTCTTTTACGACAGATTTTACGTTCCTTCACACCAAAAAAATCGATTTTGTTTTGGGAGAGATCAAATCTTTCGAATCCGTATTTGGAGAGGGATTTACATGTATACGAAATACGCACACTAAAAGACAAAATTTGACAGGGGATCGAAATCCCTAAAATCCCTAGTGTGTAACGGAAATTAACATTAAATTAGTTGGATGAAATGGAAAAACGAAACCAGAGTAGCAGAACCATAAAATGGACATCCATGCAAGACTTCTTGGTGCAATTATATGAAAAAATCAAATCGAAAGGAGCAGAAATATCATTCTATAAGGATTAGTTGATCAACGCATTAAGCAGTAAATGTTTTGCTCAAATTTTGAAATACCCCTTGGACTTAGAATTAATTTTAACTTTTTATTAAGTATTATTATTAAACAACTTTGGTTTATATATTGACACAGATGTATGTTTTGGAGTTATGATCTCTTATCTATAGGTATGGGAACATCTATTTCAGCATGTACTTGTATATCTCAGTTAATATAAAATCAAAGTTATTAAACATTTTATTTAGTACAAATCGAATATAATGCCAAGTAAATGAAATTATAATAAATGAAAATGTTTTAAAAAGATTCCTTGCTTTTTTTATTTCTTTTTATTTAAACTATATTTTTAAGTACTATGGTATTACACAAACATATAGAAATGCGAGCTACGACGTTCCCTTTATTTCTTCCAAGATTGCATCGCAACCTTATTTCCTTTAGACATTTCTGTTAATTTCAAAAATTTAAAACTAATGTGCATCGTTGCATATGTCAAGAAAAGATATAAATATATATAGATACGAGTATAAAGATATGCCCAATCATTAAAAGCACATCTTCTTCGCCTTCATCATTCAAATAATCTAACAATGTTATGCTAAGGTCGATATCTTCGTAACTGCCACAATCCATCAAAATCTTTATTTCTTCTTCGTTTAAAGAAAGCATTTTTTATTTTTATTAGCCATTTAAGTTTTAATTAATTATCTTAGATCACTTCAGTTTTTTAAATATTTGTTGACGGTAAATATCCGGTTGATATTTTTGTTCAAACCGTTCGTGTACTATTTATTCATCCCCACTATTTTTTTTTTCATCCCCTCATTTTTTGACAGGCTGGAAATTTTAGCCGAACAAAATCCCGAAGAAAATACATTATCTAATTAAGATTTTTTTTTATACTTACTTGGTTTTTGCAGATTATAAAGCTTTTCAAAGATACTTTTAGGGTGCGATTGAATAGAACCTGTTTTTGCTAGTTTATGGATCCCGTATATCGATACTCACCTGAAGATTGTATTTGTAAAACAAACATACAAGCTTTGTAACGAGTGATATCTTAAGAGCTATCGGAAATTAAAAAAAAAACACATAAAACCTAGAAAAATGCATGAAATCTTTATTTGAATCGATATTACGGTCGATATAATTTAATGTTTAAAGATTATTTCATGCAAATGTTGGCCGCGTCTGTGCCTCAAATGGTCCATCTGCTTATTCCAATTTTGGCATACTATTTCTAACATTTTGGCCGGTATCTCACGAATAAATGCTTCAATATTGGCTTTCAGTACGTCATTCGAAGCGGGTTTGTCGCTATAGACATGAGCCTTAACATATCCCCACAAAAAATAGTCTAGAGGCGTTAAATCGCACGAACTAGGCAGCCAATTGACCGGCCCTAAACGTGAAATAAACTGTTCACCGAACTCGCCTCTCAATTGGTCCATTGTTACGCGTGCTTTGTGGCATGTGGCACTGTCTTGTTGAAACCACATGTCATGCAAGTCAAGCTTTTCCATTTTGCGCTAAAAAAGTTTGTTATCATCACACGGTAGCGCTCACCATTCACAGTAACGTTGCGATTCGCATCGGCTTCAACTCTAGCACCAGCTGTATTTTGAAAGGCTACACACCTAAATCCTTCCGCAAAATTTTCCACGTAGAGGCCCAATTGCTGCGAACGGCGCCGAATCGATAATTCACGGTCATCACCAATACTGGCCGATACAGCTGCGATATTTTCCTCAGTTCGCACTCTACATTAAAAATGTAAATTTGGTGCGAAATTTAGTCACAATATCCCGAATAGCCGCCACAGTAGGTCTATTAAACTGACCATAAAATGGAAGCAGCGCGATGAAGACGATTCATGATTAAATTATAAACCAAACTGAAGATGTTTGACAGTGACACAAAACATGAAACGTGCGTAAGCTGTCAAAACCAGTGTTGCCAAAAAGAAAATAGCAAAAAAAAACACCCATTATATATAAGTTTTATATATAAAGATCATCAGCGGAATGCAAATAAACAGTTACTATAAGTAATTATTAATCGACCTATACAACTTATTTGTCAGTAACCATATCAGATCTGCCCAATTAGAGGAGCTGAATATCATACCGTTCGTGTCATTTCATTAAAGCCATACTAAAAGTTACATTATGGGAATATTTTAGGCTGCATTTTCATTTCCGTACTTTTTTCGCAGTCTTTTCTGAACCTTTTGAGAGGACGTAAAACTATTAAGAGTATGTTATAATGAGTATCTACACACCATTCTCCTTTGACAATGCCTTATTTTAAGAAAATAATTTATCCAAACTAGGTAAAATATGCAAATTGCGAAAACTATATAATAAATATTGTCAATTTTTTTTAAGTAATCCCTTTTCCCACGATGTGTGAATCCAAAGAATCTTACTTGATAATCAAAAAGACGTTCATCTGCCCGATCAAGAGAAGACATTAAATTTGCATATATTCTTAAATTGCATTGATGCTAGATTATCCGAAAGCAGAAGGGTACGAAATGTCCTAGGTATGCACACTAATTTGCATATATAAAAGACCAATTTTGAAAAATTTACAATGATTGTGTTTGGGAGATTGGAAATTTTGCTCACAAGAAATGCATTTTTTTATTAGTCTCATTCTTGAGAAAATGCTTCCAGGGTTGAAGAAATGATACATGTGCATGTACACAAAATTAATTTGCATATTAATTTGTACCCTTAACTATTATGCTGAGAGATACATTTAAGAAAGAACATATTTTTCTAATGGTGGAGATTATTGGTATATGCAGTGGTATTAGTAGAGTCCAATAATTCGCATATTTTCTGTTACACTTTTAACTAATTACTTAGGTACTTAGGTATAAGTAGAGAACAAGAAAAAACAGCGCTGAAGTTATGTTTTTCAAGTTCAGGACTTTTTCTAAATAAGTTATTGTAAATTGAAATTTGTTTTTACTTAAAAATGACTCTATCGTATCTAACAATTTTATGAAAAGAACGAGCAGATATATTACTTTAGTCATACATGTTTCCAAACAAAATCTAAAAAAACGGCACGTGCCATAGAACCTTTTTATTTTCGAAATTTCTTTATATTGGCAAAACTGATTTTGTTTAACGAATTTATTAAGAGGCTCCTTAAACTTGCTCATAATAATGCATATCAAAATTTCCAAAAAAAATATCATTGTATTTAACTAACTGGCTGCTGATTTTAATACTGGAACGCAGGCTCTTCGCAGTTCCACAGAGAATAGCAGCATTTTAAAACCCGCTGATTGAGCATCATATAGAACGATTAATAGGGCAAGAATATAACCCACTTCCAGTTAATGAAGAACCAGTTTCAGCAGTTAGTATAAAACAATTAGGCCTTGTTATAAGAAAAAATATAAAAAACAACAATCCCGCAGGACCCGATGCCTTACCAGCTGAGTTCTACAAACGCGGAGATGATGTTATTCATGCATCACATCATCAACTAAGTATGCGTATGCTTGAAAGCAAGCATGTCTGATGCCCTGATCTGATGCCTTACCTGCTGAGTTCTAAAAACGCGAAGATGTTTTTCATGTGCCACATCATCAACTAAATATGCGTATGCGTGAAAGCAAACATTTCCGATGACTGAACTTTCATTTCAATATGCCCCATCTACGAAAATTATGATTAGAACTACCGAGCCAGGCCATTGTTAAACGTTGTCTTCAAGATCTAACAAAGAAAAAAAACTTTAGATAACCGTTCTTTCTTCGGTTTGGTAAAACCCAAAACTCATAAATGGAGTCATTTAATAGCAGATAATTTAATTATTTTTACTTAGGCAAGCCCTTAATAATGTATTGTTTGAAATTAAGTCATTATAACATTAGGAGTCTGGTTTTCAGACATAATATATGTTTGTAAGGAGTACATGCTGAAATCTGTACCGATTACATACATTTATTATCTGACTCAATACATCAAATCATTAAATAACAATGTAGTAAAAACATAGACGTTGTATTCATCATAATGTGTACAGCTTCATCTATTCACTATTTATTTGTGAGACATCTCAATCTTAACTTCGTTGAGTGTTTCGTAGCTGGGTCCCAATCCAATTTTTGCAATTCTTATCTTCCAAAAAAAAAGACTAAAAAAGCCTTGTATTTACTAATTTAATCGTCAAAAATCTAATTTCAAATTTTACTTAACTGCGACACATATTTGTAGGGTTTACGTAGAGATAGTTTTAATTTTATATGATGATACACAAACCCTTTCACTATTTCTGATGTCGAAAATTCTCATGCATAGATGACTGTTTCGCTTTTAAAAGTATTGACGTGAAATAATAAATTGCTTGTAGCAATTAGTGAAGATAAAACCAATAAGCCAACATACCTACCAGGTATGAAGATTTTGGTTATCTTCGAAATTTTCAGCGTTATAACAAGACAGACAATCTATGTATGCATTTGAAGCATATCCATACTCCAATAAATTAAAACATCCACAAATTCAAATTTCCCGCTTCAAATCGCATTCAACAAAACTCAGTTTTTTAAAATAAAATATGCAACTTATTGAACTCCTTATGAAAAGAGGCAGACATACAAAAAAAGTTAAAGCAGCCAGTTGTAAAGCGAAGGTTGAAGGTGTTGGTTACGCGGTGGAATTGATCTAATTATTTTAGTTTGTAAATTATTATTAAATGTTTAAAGTAATATTAAGAAACAATGAATAAAGTGAATTATATTTATATATTAAAATGAAAAACTGTGTTTCATCTACAAAGAATACTACAGACTGAATAATAAAGAACGACCTTCAACGACAGAAATACGACAGGAACGAGCATCTCTACACAGAAGCGAATTTAATCATACTGGATAAATATCTAGTTCATTCAACGAAGAAACTAATGCGGAACATCATCGACCATCCGAATCAGCTAATGAGAAGGGTGACCTCAGAAAAACGACATCCCGAACCAAGGTACCTAAGTGTGATCACAACGTAATCATGGACAACGAGGAAGTAGTCTCCTTCTACGCTGACATTGGATCAGCCTACCATAGCGGCTAAGCGACATCCCTGCCCAGAACCCACAAAAATCACCACTGACTACCGGAAATGAATACTCCGAAGACGATATAGTCAGCGGACCTTTTAAATTTTTTTTTTCGTCATGTAAATTTTATATAAAAATAAATAAACTTAAGTCACCGTATATAGTTAGGCCCCCTATGAGCCAACAAATGTAAATTTACATACATAGTATCTTAAAAGCCAAATTGTAAATAGTACTCGTATGTTCAATAAAACAAAATTGAATTGAAAAATTGAATAATGAAAAATGAAAAATGAATGAATGCAACTACGAGTAGTACTGCCTTTTCCCATAAAAATTAAGATTTTGAAACTTTCCACTTACTTTTCACAAGTAGTAAGTTGTCAGTTTTCGACTTACCTTACTTCATTACCAAATAACCCACCTATATGTGAAAAATTAAGAAAAACAATCCATCCTCTTCGTAGGATAAGAAATTGAAAGGAAAATGTGATATGTTCAGTTGTCGGAAGGAGGTTTTTCGATGATAATTATTGCTTCTTGAATTCAAATAATTTCAAATACGTATAACGAAAACCAGTTTTCTGTGCTTTCAGATTACTGTGAGCGTCAAAAGTGAGTAAACACCTAAATGATTTTATGAGTTACATGGAATTAAAACCAAAAAATAAACAAAAATTGAATTCCAAAGCTTTATTTAATAACAATACATGAAAACCAAAATAAAAATTAAAAGAACGAACTAATGCATTTTTTTATTAAAAAAACTAAAAATACTCCATATTTTACGCGTCAAAAGTAAGTATAGATCTGTTATATCTTACAATTATTTATAAATACCTCAAGTAACAAAACTCTGTTTATCTTTTGACCGCCTTTAGACTTCATGACATCTCTTAGTCGGCGTGACATGGAGACAACAATGTTTTTTCTAACATCGGAAGATATTTGGGACAGTTCTTTAATTAAAGCCTTTTTAGATCATCTTTGAATTATCCCATAAATGTTGTATGGGGCTATGGTCCGACGATTGGGGAGGGTGGTGGAGGTGCCTTAAAGTCCTATAAAGTATTCATTTTTTAAGGAACTGCGAGGTATGCTTAGGATCATTGTCTTGCTAAGAGATCCAATTGCTAAGTATCCCTAATTTGCGTAAGGTCGGTTGAAGGTTATTGCTTAGGATGTTTAGATAGTCTTGATTATTCATTGTACTTTCAATGAAAACAAGATTCCCGATCGAATATGCTGCCATACATCACCACATCATCATGTTTTACTGTGCTCCGTATATTCTGTTTATGACTTCTGACGCGTTAAAAAAATTGCAAAAGTTATATTTTAAATTTTTATTTTTGTTTTGATTTATTTTTATTGAATAAAACATTTGATTTTTATTATAGAATTGTTTGTTCGAATTCCATGTAACTCCAGAAATCATATTGATGTTTACTCACTTTTGACGCTCACTGATGTATTATGTTTATTGCAACGTCAAAAATTTTATCTCCGTGTGAAACAATCTCTAAACGGCACTAGAAATTTAACTGTTTAAACTTCCTCCACGATTCTAAGACAATTAAAAGAACAAACTTATATAGGTGCCAGAGGAATATTTTAAACAAGAGTGGACTTGTTTGTGCACGTTGTACAATAATGCAAAACTTTAAAGTATTTTCTTAAATAAAATTATAAAATGTGTATTTAAAACTATACATACGTATTAATATATATAGATATATAAAATTTTAAGATTAATGCAAAATATGTTACAAAATATAATTCTCTCACAAAATCGAGAAATATGAACTTTTATCAAATTCTACTTAGTGAAATATTTGATTTGTCTATGTTGTTACGTATATTCGTATATGACTCTCGTTTCGGTTCAAGTTTGAGCATGGCTGCTTTTTTACTTCACACATTATGATTACTGGGAAAACAGTGTTTGTCTGGAGAGTTCCCCAATAAGAAGTTATAAGTAACCTTGCTATGCAAACGCTGCAAAAATTTTACGCACTAAACAATTTTTTTTAGTATCAAATGTGGGTTCCGCAACGTAACGTAAGCAAATTTATGTTGAAAACCTTAAATTTGACAGATAAAGAACTCAAACACAACAACACAACAACAAATAGGTACATGCTGGTATTTCTTCTAAAAATGAAGTCCTAAATAAAGTTTCTATCATTAGTTCTAACAGCGCAATTACCGTTAACATGGGTCAGGGTACATCAAAGTAAGCTTTATCTTAAATCACCGATATATGATACAAAATTGGAGATAGTGCCTTACTGTAAAACGATTTTTTGTCTTAGAACATTACCCAAGAATCACGCCCTAAAATATTATGCACCAATAGGGTAAGAAATATTAAACATGAGAACTGAGAGTATAGTTTAAAATTTTGCGGCAATATCTAGAAAGTACTTAAGAAATAATATTTTTTTTTTTTCAAAAAAAAAAAAAATATTTTCAACTTCGACGCTTAATTAATTTATTGCCTTGCCTTTTTTTATTTATGTACGAGTTTCATAATTTTTGTTAATGCAACTGACAACGTTCGTTTTTGTTTTGTGAACTATGTTTCAAGCTTACAAAAAAATTGACTCCACCTTTTAAGAAAATACCATTTTATTTGCAACCCCTCTTGAAAAAAATTGCACTATTGGTTCTTTGTGTTTTCAAATAATAAGCGATTATTTTTGCAATGTATCAGTTTCGGCGAATCCTAATGCTTTCTATCTTTAAAACTATTCTTATGTAACTTTAACCCTCCGTAAATGTCACACTTTCAAGCCATCTACTTCCATCTATTGCCACTAGTTTGCACAAATACTTGTTTTTCTTCCCTCCTCATAAAAGAAGTGTTCATCTGATGCAATTTATGTCCTGAAATTTAAATACATACAGGATTTAGCGAAACGGGGAAGGTAGGTATATATATATTATAATCCATACATATCAAAAAAATAACTACCCAACGAAATTCACCCCTAATGGTTTGTTATTTTCAAATTTAAGAAATTTCGATATTCGGTTCTTATGCAAAAAACTACCCCATGAAGCTGCGATTTCTGTGCCCAGATCGGTTGGGTGTGAAATTAGTTCCAGACGACTTTTTTTATTTTAATTTTTTTACGTACATACATATGTTCAGTGCAGTCTTCAAAGAGGGTTACTGAAATTAGAAGGGTGGCTTAGTTTTATATATGTACATACAATATTATTAAAGGTATATATAGGACCAACAATATTTGATGAATAATTAAGTTTTATGCAAATATTACAATATTTCAAAAACTATGGGAAAGGTTTTCTTGTGTTTCAAGTTAATGTCACCATGCAACATGATTTTAAACATTATTATTATTATTATTATTATAAGCTTTATTTACCTTTAAGTTCTTTGAAATACATTTCGTGCATATAATATAATGATAATTTAAAGTTATTTAAAGTTACATATTTTCATTTTTCTTCGTCTTTTTTCTTTTACAATATAGGTATATATTTTATGATTTTTGTCTCCAATATTATTCTTTATTTTCAATTTCTATCTTTTCTATATTTTTTTCTTAACCTTTGATTTAAATAAATAATATAATTTTCATCAAATTTTCGTTTAGGTATTTTGTTTTCGATTTAAGTCAGTCTGGTATAAGCCTCCCCCATTGTTGTCCATATAACTCTATTTTTTGCGTCATTATACCAGTTATTGTTGAATTGTGTTAGATCGTCCATCCATCTCTTTCTTGGTCTTCCTCTTGGTCTTACTGCGTGTGGTGGAGTCCATTTCGTTACTATTTTTGTCCATCGGTTGTCTTGTATTCTTGAGATGTGACCTGCCCAGCTCCATTTCAGTTGTTTTATTCTTTGAATTGCGTCTGTAATATTTGTTCGTCTTCTTATTTCATCGTTTCTTATTCGTTGCACAGTTCTTATGTTAAGTAGTCGCCTTTCTATTTTTGCTTGACATATCCTGATGCTCTCAAGAGATTTTGAAGTAAGTCCTATAGTTTGCAAACCGTATGTCATTACCGGAAGTATTGTTGAGTCTAAGATGTGTTTTTGCGTGTCTTTGCCAAGTTTTGAGTCGAGAATTTGTTTAATGTTCCAATACTGCTTCCAGCTATTAGTTATTCGTCTTTTTATTTCTTTGTCTTCTTGCTGCGTGAAAGATTTCAGTTGTCCAAGGTAGATATAGTCATCAACATAGTCTATTTTTTCATTTTGAAATAAGATGTCTTTCCTTATATGGTTCGTCATTGCTTTGGTTTTGTTAAGATTTATTGAAAGTCCGTGTATTTTACATTCAGTAGAAAGGTCGATTAACATCTGTTGTAAATCGTCTGGTGTATCGGAAATCAAAACAATATCATCTGCAAATCTTAGGTTGTTGAGTCTCTCTCCCCATATATTTATTCCATATTTCTGTGTCCAGTTGAGATTTCGAAAAATTTCTTCCAATACTGCAGAGAACAGGGGTGGAGAAATGGGGTCTCCTTGTCTTACTCCTCTTTCGATGTTAAAATCTCGTCCGATTTTGTCCGTTTTTACTTTCGCCTTGTTGTTCTTGTATATGTTTCTAATTGTCTGTATGAATGTCGAATTAATATTTTGGTTCTTCAATGCTGTCCATATACTTTTGTGCTCTACAGTGTCGAACGCTTTGCTGAAATCGATGAATAAAAGGTAGAGGGGTTTTTCATATTCGTTATATTTTTCTATTAATTGATTTATTGTCTGTAGGTGGTCAGTTGTTGAGAAGCCCTCTCTGAAGCCAGCTTGTTCCCTTGGTTGTTGGAAATTTAGTGAGATTTTTACTTTTTTGAATAGTACTTTTGAAAACAGTTTATATATTGTCGAAATTAAGCTGATTGGTCTATAATTGTTAATATCTTCTTTGTCTCCTTTTTTATGTAACAGAATAATGATACTTTTTTTCCATTGTGTTGGTATTTTTTGCGTCCTGATGATAGCGTTAAAAATCTTTGTCAGTATTGGGGTAAGTGTTTCTTTTCCAAATTTGAGAGCTTCAGCTTCTATCCCGTCACTTCCAGCACTTTTTTCCTGGTCCAAGTCGTCTATAGTGTATGCTATATCCGTATCATTGAAAATTAAAGATTCGTCATCAGAATTATTGTTAGAATCCTCATTTTCAGCTGTTTTGGCCTTTGATGTAAACAGTGATTCAAAAAAGTCTGTTGCTGTTTTATTGATGTCTAGCCTTTTTGTTTTTCGTTTCGTGTCTTTATTTATAGATACAATCCATTCTTTTTCGTTATATAGGAATTGTTTTGCTTTTTTAATCGATTTTGTATGTTTAATTATTTCTTTAATTTTTGTATCGTTGTAAGTTTGAATGTCTACTTCTGCTTTGGCTTTTATGATTTTTCCTAATTCGCTTAGTTCTTTCTTCTCATTTTCAGATAAATTTTCCTTATTTCTCAAGTTCTCTCTTTTTTCTATCAATATTTTTGTGTTCTGTGAAATTTTGTCAGGCTTTTTGTTTTTCTGTTTCATAATTGTGTTCCTTGCTGAATTCTTTATGATATTTTCAAGAGTGTCATAATTGTTTTGGATGTTTTCTCTTGTGAAATTTGTGTCTATGTGTCCTATAATTTGACTGTCAAGTTGTTCGTTGTATGATATTTTTTGTTCAGTAGTTATTTCCTTGGGCGTAAAATATTTTTGTTGATTTCTATTTATTGTGCTGTGATTAAGTTTAATTTTCGCACGTATCATTCTATGGTCACTGTCAAATTTTATCGTGGTTAATGTTGAAACGTCCATTACTGTTTTTATTTTATTTGTCAATATAAGATCATATTCGCTTCTTGTTTTTCTATCTGGCGACAACCATGTCCATTTGAATTTGTCCTTTTTCTTAAAAAATGAATTTGCAAAAACTAAGTTCATTTCTTGTAGCCAGTTAAGTAGTTTTTCTCCTCTTTTGTTTCTTTGTCCATAGCCGAATCGTCCAATAATATGTTCTTCTCCATCTTCTTTTAAGCCTAGTCTAGCGTTAAAGTCACCAATCACATACATTACTTCTGTTTTTATCGATTGGTATGCTTTTTCAAGTTTATCATAGAATGAGTTAATTTCATCGTCTGTAGAATTTTGTGTCGGGGCATATATTTGTATAATAGTCAATTTTGTGTTGTTTATTTTCAGAGTAACACTGCACATCCTTTCATTAAATAACTGTATATCAATTATGGATTTTTTGAGTTCCTTTTTTATTAAAAAGCCAACTCCGTGAAGTCCCTTGGTTTCTCCTATGTGGCAAAATATACCAGTGTCACTCTCCAATATTTGTTTCATATATATTTTTGTCTCTGATAATCCAATAATGTCCCAATCAATGTTAGATATTGCTTGTCTTAGTTGTTCCCTTTTTTCGTCTGTAGATAAGGTTCTAACATTAAATGAACATATATTTATGGCATTTTTTGTTGGTGTTATTATTTGTTTCGTTAAGGTTTTTGGGGGGCTTAAGCCTACGTCCCTCACGGTGGCAAACCGGCTTGAGAGAGTAATATTTTTATTAAGTTCGTTTATATCATGTTCTTTCAAGGTGGTGGGTAATTGGTCAGGTATATTTTGTTGCTATTCTTTGTTGTTTGGTGACGTCAATGATTCATTTCGTACATTTCTGAAAAAATTGTTTATTCCCGTCTGTAGTTTTCCATCTTTTCGTACGTCATTTTCTTTTATTTTCTTGTTTGTTGAACAAGAGGCCTTTGAATCTGTCATATTTTTTTTCTTCTTCTTGGTTTCTTGTCCTTTTTTGTGTTTTTTTAAAGTTTGGATTGTTGATTTTAAACATAAATATAATATAAATGGTTGCTCCGTTAACACTTTACTGAAGTGCAGTGTTTTTGGAAGTGGTAGAATCAGGTTCAACATAGTTTATATATAAATAAAAAATGTTTCCAAATTACCAATTTAATTCTTAACCCATCTTAATTTTAAAAATCAGATTAATAGAATTCGACGTTATCTATATGTAAATATCTTTACCTTGTCCGATTTTTTTGGAGATTTTATACAGCAAAATATCAACAAAAAAAGTCTCAAAGAAAAGCCTGTAAGTTTTAACTAATTTGTTTTTCACAACTTACGAGTATGTAACCAAAATTGCGTTATATAACCCTAAATTTGAAATGACGAACTCAAATAAAACAACACAACAATAAAATTTATAATGAACAAGACCACTTTGAAAACAAATAATTTTGCGGTGATAATGTACATTTTATAAAATTCACAAACTTGTTGTGATTGCAGGTCATTTACATTATTCTAAATGGAAAAGAATTATGAAGTATATGTACATCGCTCTCAAAATGAAAGCTCAGCTTCGTTGTTACAAGATAGAAATTCGTTTGGCTATATTCGTAAGGCGTACTTCATACATAGGTTTGGAGGTATAGATTTATTTGTTCATCGCCTGCCGCAATATTGCAGAATTAAAAATCGTTTGAAAATCCCGTTTGTAATATTCAGTCACAGTCAGTCTAAAAAAGAAATAAAATATCAGTAAACATTTTTGCTTCAATTTGTTTTGGTATTAAATGGCTATTGCCAATCTCGATTAAGTTCTTTTAAAAGATAAAGAAACTGTATACTTTATCTCATTTAATTTTGCGCCTGTTACTTTTAAGGAAACACAAATTATTCGATATTACATTGTGGTGACCTTCATAATCATGCTTTAATTATACATCCACTCACAAAATTTGCAGTCGGCCCACCCAATGCATGGACTCACTTCGTGATTTTGAAGTCTCCACAAATCTGAAATTCGATTGTATTATGAAGTAATAAAGACCAATTATTGTGTAGAAAAAAATGTTTATGCATTTGTGAACTTGTGCAACGTTTTCTTTTTTTTAGGCTAATGAACGATTTGGGAAATGATTCTAGGACATATTCTAAGAGAAAAATCATCCTATGGTATGCGCCTATCTTCATTGCATTGTGGACATCCACATCATTTACCGAGCATACATGAAAAAGTTTACTTTGGTGTACCTACCCTGAACTCATGTTTGCTTTGTTGATACAAAGTGCGTTTTATGTCGAGATCGATGTTTCTTTTCCAATAACATTTAAATGAAACACAATTTTATAATTTGTATTTTATTATTTTATTATATTATTTAGCTTTATATACTCGTACATAAAGTAATGAGGGCCCATCAGTAAAGCGAGCTTCATTTTGCATAACAATTTCACAGACTTCTGTTGTAATTTCAGCTATTTCGTTTCTAATGTTGCCCAAAAGCATCAAGGTTCTGGTTGATTTGTTGGGAACAATTTCTCGTAAAATTCGCATCGTAGCATGATCCGTGTGTGAAGTGACACTGTTTTGTTTGAACCACATGTTCATAAGCCTAATTAATCCAATTCCGGCACAAGAAAATTTTAAATACATTTCCCTCAGGCGGTCACCAGTAATTGTTACAGCATTGCGTATTGAAATATGGCCTCAAGGAAATATGGCCCAATGACGTCGCGCCGACCCAATTGATGCACCATAC
Source organism: Chrysotoxum bicinctum (assembly GCA_911387755.1). Lineage (NCBI taxonomy): Eukaryota > Metazoa > Arthropoda > Insecta > Diptera > Syrphidae > Chrysotoxum > Chrysotoxum bicinctum. The sequence goes on along the minus strand of OU426987.1, from coordinate 143,911,492 downwards.
CATTGCATTACTCTGCGAGGGTCTATATATCAATCAAGGGTTTTCAGTGCCACAATAAATTAGAAAATTATACGCTGATTGGTTGGAACTCAATGGTAACATATTAGCCTTTTCCAAAGATTTAGCTTTAACTTACACTGCACCCCTTTCTGAGTACTTAAATATATTAATGAACACTGGCATAACTGTCTTAGCACGCTGGTTTAAGTATCATAATTTGGTACTTAGCAGCAAATCGAAAGTAATGTGCTTCTCTCCTACAAATGAGTATTTAATCCAAGGAGATGGTCTACATGTCTTAAATTGTGATCGTCACAGCTTCAATGTTTCTTGCTTGCAACTTGAAAATCTGATTTTGAATTTGTACCTATGTAAGAGTTACTATAGAATTTTCCGAATTTTTCTAAATTTCGTATCATATCAAATTTCCTTTCTCTAATACTTTTCTCGGTGCGGCTTTACTTACATTTAAATGATTATCTTTCACTTAAAACGGATGTTAGTACAACAAAGCGCATATCTAACTTCATTTCAATCCATAACTCTTGTTATAATGAAAATGTTTTAATTGTTTAATGATAACTTAATGTAAACTATGTATTGAAATAATGTATTGCAATAAAATTATCTTTATATTAGTTTTTTTTTTAATCTATGTAAAGGGTTTTTCAACAGGGACGCTACAAAAGTAGAGCGACAGGGACAGCAAACGACGCCATATTTCTTGCCGCTCTTTTGACATTTCTCTTCAGTAAGGTTTGCCATTTCATGAAGGAAAGACGAAACAACGAGTCGAAGTTATTAACATTTACTACCGAAATTCGGAGTCAGTGGCCTCAACAATAAGAGCGCTACGTCCAATTTATGGTCGTCATAATCGTCCTAGCAGATCAACAATTGAGCGTCTAGTGGAAAAATTTGAATCCACAGGCCTCGGTCGTGCGATTTGACGCCGTTAGACTATTTCCTGTGGGGCTACGTCAAGTCTATGGTCTATGCCAACAAGCCAGCGACGATTGATGAACTTCGTACGAATATCGAAAGTGAAATTGCAGCAGTATCGGCCGATTTATGCTTGAAAACGTCGAAAATTGGGTTCAGCGTGCCCGTGGTGGCCATGCAAAAGAAATCGAGTTCCATACATAATGGCATCGAGCGTACTTTCACAGGAATAAAGAATTTCATTGATATCCAAAACCGTTTTTGTTTTATTTAAAAAACTTTTGTAGCGCTCTTATTAAAAAACCCAATACTTCCTACTTGGAACTATCGCCAAAATAATAAAACATACTTTTTGAAAAATCTACGTTTCAACCTACTTCAATTTTACTAAAAAAGGGCCAAATCTACTTTCCAATACCAATACCAATAGTAAAATAATTTTACTGTTCTTTTTTTATAACAAAAAATAATTATCTAATAACTAAGAAAAAAAATTGACATGAAGAATTTCTTGTTTTTTTTTAACTTAAGTAAATTTTTAAAAAGTATTACTAAGCAATATATCCAAAATATTTAGAATTCTTTTACAACCATGTATAAAAATGTACATGAAAATGTATAGAAATGAAGTTAAAAATAATTTGTTATATTTGTTATATTAAATTAAATTTATTATATTAAATTTAATTAAAAAAAATTTAAAAATACAAACTTAAATAAAAAAAAAAACATATTTAAATCTTATTCGATTTTTCACAATCTACTTCACTTTTTTTCCTTAAATATACCCCTTATGTCATTGTTCTTGATTGGCACTTGCATCGAAGAAACCGAAAAGCTCTCAGTACTCGGTACGTATGATTACGTTCCTAGAACACACTCACTTTAAAATATAAAAGAATAAAACACCCTCTATCATTTTAAAGAAAGATACTAAGTATCTTCAAATAAACAAAATGTAATGCGCACACAAGAAATATATAAAAATGCATATCAGCATATTTAGCCTTCAGAAACTCATATGTTAGTTCAAACCCAAAGTAAATTCAAATACAGATTTCTTGTGTCAGCAATTTTATAAGCAGCATAATGATCTTCAATCAAATACAAATTTGCTGAGTAGACAAATATTAAGTAAGTTAGGGATTCTTCGATCACTTAGATCTCAATTCTGGTTCTAGGTTAAACTGCAAGTTAAGTTCACTGTCCGGTGAGGTGTAACTTCAGAAAAAATTATTGGGCCATTCCTTTTTGAAGACGATGCCGTCAATAGTGTAACCATAAATGGTGAAAGGTATCGGGCTATGATCGAAATTTTTTTGGGGCCAGCGATTGCTGATAGAGATGTGGTTTTAGCAGGATGGAGCTAATGCGCATAATGGCGCTACCAAGGAAATTTTTCGACGACCGAATAATTTCCAAAAATTCAGGATTTAATTGGCCTCCACGTTATCCGGATTTGACTGCACCAGACTTATTTCTGTGGGGTTATTTGAAGGGTAAGATGTACGGAAATAAACCCACCACTATCCCGCAGCTGCAGTAGAACATTCGAGCTAAAATACAGCGCTTCCTTTTCGCTGGGAATGCTAATCAGTTCACCCTCGAGCCTAATTTTGATTGTACCGTCAAATGTAGAGATTCGTTTTTTAGTCGCACAACACGATAATGGAATAATTGACCCGGCACGGTTTTTCGTTGCCATTTCAATATGCAAAAATTGGGCCTTGTGAATAAAAAAAGCTAAAGCTAAAACTTGGATTTTTAAGTAAAAGCTAGATTTTTAGTGAATAAAAATAAACTTAAGCTAGCTAGTTACTCGTAAAGATGTATTTTAGTAATAACTATTTGAAAATAGCCAACGCTTAATTCATTTAGTTTAAGCTTGTTTTCCCAGCATAAGCTTCAATTTGTGTGTATAAAAATAGATTAAACTAGAATATTATAGTTAAACCTGCCAAAATTTCAAGATTTTTTCGATCTGTCTAGAAAGCTTTGATTAAGTCTTATTTTCAGTATTCTCTTTAGTTAAAGTGCGAACATGGCCGAAATTGTGGCAAAACAAAATCCAAAACGACCTTCCTTTCGGTCATACATACACAGTTCTAGCTCTTTGTGTCAACTGTTAGAAACTTAAGTAAAAAATCATTTATTACTTTATATTTGCTATAATATTACATAAATATGTACATACATATGAATGTGTAGGTTGGGTTCTTCATGTCAAGGCAAATTATGCATACGTAAAAATAAATCGAACTCGGGATTTTGATCAAAACTGATATTACGATGACAGTAGTAGTTGCATTCCTCCCCTTTATCAATTCACCCGTGATACCCGCTTCGCTAGGAATGCTCATCAGTTCACCGTTGAGCCTAATTTTGGTCGTACCGTCAAATATAGAGATTCGTTTTTTAGTCGCACAACACGATTATATAATAACTTACCCGGCACAGTTTTCCCCTGCCATTTCAATTTGCAAACATTCAAAACCAATGTTTATCGACACCTCCTTTCTCTCCACTCCTAATTTCCCCCTCGCCCGTGCTGTGTTTAAAACATTATAAGGGTCTCGTAACATACCCCTGAGCGCGAGTGAATTATAAAAAAAAAAAAATAAGGAAAACGAAAAAAGCGCGTTTCTTAAAAAAAGGCTAACTTTGGTGTACTCTGACTCATGATAAAAATTTTGGCTTTGAGGTAAATTTTTTTCAAAAAATGCGTAATAAACGTAAAGTTTATTTATTACCTGATGAACAAAACAATAATAAAAAAAAACTCATTAATAAGTGCACCCGAAATCCATACATTTTACGATACTTGGGAAAATCTAAAACAGGTAACATTAAAAAAATAATTTTTTGCTCTGAGTTGTAAAGGGTTTGAATAAAACAATACATTACATTACATATTCCACTACTCCGTAGATAAATCTACGAAGTAGAGACACTGAAAGCACTGGTAACTCAGACCATCGGCTTATACAATACAACAGAGAGAGACATACAGAGAGAAAGAACAACAGAAGAAACACATGTCAACAGCACACGGTTTGTATTTGAACTGTCCCCCATCCAAGTACTAACGGGAATAAAACAATAATTTGTGTAGTTTTAAGTAATTTTTCATTTTATGTACACACAAATACAGTTATAATACGTACTCAAAGTGCCGTCCTGCGTTTTGAATGCATGCTAGAGCCCGTTTTTTGGATTTCATTTTTAATGTTTATTCTCGATAACCCTTACCTTACTTTTAGTAATCCTCCGGAAATACGTTGTTCTTATTCAGTTTTAGTTATTTTTTTAGATGAGTAAACGATTTTTTTCATTCGTTCCCATACAAAAAAAAATCCAGTACAGTGAGATTGGGAGATCTTGCAGGCCAGTGAATTGGTCCATTTCTGCCTATCCATCGATCATCGTATTCTTCATCCAGCCAATCCTTAGCTACACGACCATAGTGGTCCGGAGCACCATCTTGTTGGAAATATGATGAAGCTAGTGGAGGCAGTGGAGCATCCTCCAATAGATCTCGTAGATTATTTTGTAAAAATTCCAGATAGCTAGTAGAATTAAGTCGGAGTAGTAATTTGAAAAGCTCGATTAATTTATTTAAAGTTACACCTGCTCACGTATTGACACTGAATCTGTGCTGAAATGATCTTTGCCGTCTTGAATGTGGATTGCTCGAAGTCCATGTATGGAGATTATGGAAATTCGTAATACCATCTCTTGTGAATTGAGATTCGTTTGTAGAAAGAATTCTGTTTATAAACTGGTTGTGATCCAAATTTCTCTCTAGCAACGAGTTACAAAATCATCGGGAACAGTGCCGGATTAAGCCAGCGCGGGGCCTGTAGCAAATTCTATCAAGGGGCCCTTAGACTGTTTTAGGTTAGGCACTTATCAAGTTTATGGTGTTAAATAAAACAAAACTGTTACAAACAAACTTTTCTTGATTTAATTTGGGAAAATTTATAAATAATGCTGTTGATATCGACTTCTCGGAGTAAATCATGTTCAATATTCATTAAAGTGAGGAGATTAAGACGTTGTTGGCTCATCGTGTTCCTCAATTCATTTTTAACACGTTTTAATGTTGAAAAAGATCGTTCACCACTGCAAATGGTGATCATGAGAGACAAATAAATGCGCAAAGCAATTTCAACGTTCGGGAAACAAGATTGTGAAGAATTATTTATTTATTTATCAACAGCTTGTAAACCTGCATTTCCAGAGCCTCATGATTCCTGCTGTCAATAATACCAGCCACATCAGAATTGAGCATTGAAGCGAATTGCACTAATTCATTGCCCAGACTGTCCTCCAAATCATCTGCGTAAACACTTACTATGGTTGCAGATTTTTAATTTCTTCTGGTGGAAGAGATTTTATATGAAGGTTTTTATGATACAAATTCTATATATGGTACTACTGAAATAAATCAGCCAAGTAGAAGACTTAGCACTATTAATGGACTTGTTGAAATATTGATTCAAAATAGCTTTTATGGCTTTTAGTCCACAAAAATTGGCGTTTCGTCCGGGTGATCGCACATGGACTCATCAGTTGGCTGTGAGGACCTTGTCAATACGCAATTTTTATTGAATTCAGTTCATCTTATACATTGATTTTTTGACAAAAATCCAATGTGAACTATATCCAACAAAGATTAAAATTGTAATCATTAACGTTGAAATATTTTGCTATTTTCAACAAAAATTCAACAAATCAAATCAACAAATAGTGCTAAGTCTTCTATTAGGCTGATTTATTTCAGTAGTATATAGAATTTGTATTATAAAAACCTTCATATAGAATCAATGCTCGGCCACGGGCAAAATATTCCAACGTTAATGATTATAATTTTAATCTTGGTTGGATATAGTTCACATTGGATTTTTGTCAAAAAATCGATGTAAGATGAACTGAATTCAATAAAAATTGCGTATTGACTAGGTCCTCACAGCCAACTGATGAGTCCATGTGCGATCACCCGGACGAAACGCCAGTTTTTGTGGACTAAAGGCCAAAAAAGCTATTTTGAATCAGGAAGAGATTTTAGCTCTCGAAATATTCCGAAAATGCCAGCAATTTTATGATGACTTTCATATACGTTTACCTAAAGCAGTGAGTACGTTACCAATGGTGACAATAAATACCTGAATTTCATACCGTTGTCCAATTTGCGTTTGGTGCTGTGCGAAACATGATTTTTGGTAAGACCAGCAGATAGACAAATAAAATGTTAGTTGATCATTTTGATGCAAATATTTTCTTCTTAGTAATTGTGACTAAATCTAATATGTAAATAATACTTTTTTATGGTCAGAAAAGGTTGGTGCGCGGGGCCCCCAAATGCGCGGGGCCCGTAGCATTTGCTACTCTTGCTTCGTGGCTAATCCGGCACAGATCGGGAAGCAGTTCTTGCAAGATGTAGAATGATATGGATACATTATTTTCTCCATGCAGTATACTGGAAAGCCTGTGTTTGGAAACATTAAACTGTATACCCATAAAAAGCCAGCTGAGGAAGCCACTTGAACGATTTTGTGTTCCATAATTAATACTCTTACTAATAGGTACATAGAAAAAATTTAATTTTGTTCATTTTATTGCATTTTTAAAAAGAAACTTGTATTTGGCCCACCATTTACTCTAAAATCCCTATATACCTCTTGTATTAGGTCAGTTTTAAAATACTGTTGTGTGATTTGGGATCCTACTACAAAAATTATAAATATTCAAAGAAAATTTACTCGATTTGTAGTTTTGAAATCAGGTTGAAACATCGAAACTCCTTCCTACCCAACTAGATGCAAATTAACGTCTCGGCCTCCAATCGCTTAAAATTATAAGTCAAATGTATTTATTTTATTTATTATTTATTAGTGATATTATAAATAATCATATAAAATGCCCTTTTCTGTTAACTTTGATTGGCATTTATGCACCACAGCTCACGCAACTCCGTCCACTCGCCAGGCAGGCACCAATGTTTTTTTTTTTTATATAAAAAGTACCTTGGGGGTCGCTTAAATTACATGATTTTGTATTGTTTTTTTTTTATATTATTATTAATTAAATCTAGCATCAACTCGTCTGGCGCCATCATGACGATTCAAATGAGCTGAGCAGATCTACAATAGTTGCCGGGGGATACCCGAGATAATAGCATCACACACTGATGTCAACACCGGTGGGAAGGAAAAACTGTCCAGATTAATGAGACTTTTCTGGACGAGACTTTAAACTTAACTTAAAAGTCAACTCAAAACGTAAGGCAGATTTTTGGTTTTACATGCATATAATATGTACATAAACATGTGACGCCAAACACCAGGAGTATTTGAACCGATAGCGTTCGAAAATACTCGTATATTGGTGTAGACATAAAATAAATTTCATTATCGACCGAAAAAGACCTATGTACATAGAATCTTTTTGTACTCAACATCAACAACCAAACTGTTATAAAACTGGGGGTCAATTCTCTATCTGTGAAACTGTAAAGTGATAAAAAAATTATCATTTCAGTATTCACAGCTATTTTTCATTTTTCCATTTCATGAACTCACCTTTTGCGATTCTTGAACTCATTCTGATAAATGTTTGTCAAAATATGTACTAAACAGTACTAAATGATAAATGCTTTCAGTTTGACGTCATTTTTGAGTTTAATTTTGTTTGTAACTTCAATATCAGGGCTTTTCACAAAATCTTTTGAGTGTGAAAACAAATTCGATGTTTTAATTTTTTTCATAAATTGCGAATCGCACATTGTGTGAAGTTGAGAAAAAACTTATCACATCACAGTTTCACGAATAGAGAATTGACCCCCTGGTCTGGTCAAATATTGTGAACATAATATATATACATACATATACAGTCAGTCAGTCAGTCACAAAAGCCTACGTATAGTCCTAAAAAGTGCTTAATTACCGATTTTAGTTAAAATGCATTCGTTGTATTAAGTAAAAAAGAGTATTTATTAGTTAAAAATAATTGTGTAACAAAATTAGCCATTTTCTTGGACAATTAAAGAAAAAAAAGAGATAAATAAAAAAAAAATTAGTCACGAAAGTCTACATATGATCAAAACTATTTTAAAAACATGAACACAAAATTAAATAAAAACATGTTAATATTTTGTTGGACCACCTTCTGAGTCCTGGACAGCTTTGAGTCTTCGGGGCATAGAAAGTACTAAATTTTCGGTGACGTCGGGGGTTATTGAAGCCCAAGCATTCGCAAGAGCCGTTTTCAAGGAATTTCGATCCGTAATCCTAAATTTGCGAACCCTCCGTTCCAGTTCATCCCAGACGTGCTCTATTATATTGAGATCTGGAGACTGTGGTGGTGGATGAAGTTGTTTTGGGACCCTATACACTAGCCACTCCTTAATAATCTTCGCTGTATTTTTGGGGTCGTTATCTTGGTGCAGTATCCAGCTGTTTCCGAGCCCTAGTGCTTCAGCAGAGGCGTGCAAATTATCACGCAAAATATCCAGATATTGATAACGGTCCATATTGCCTTCAATAAAAACTAACCTCCCTACACCAGAATTAGCTACAGCCCCCCAAACCATCACATGTCCTCCACCGTGCTTCACTGTAGTAACAAGATTTTTGGTCTCCATTGCTTGGTTCACCTTGCGCCATATTTTTCCCCTGCCATCGGATCCAAAAATATTAAATTTACTTTCATCAGTAAAAAGTACCCTTTTCCAGAAATCGTGGTCCTCCGAAATGTACCGGTTCGCGAACTCAATGCGTTTTTCACGATATTGCTGATTAAAGGTTTTCTTCTTGGTACTCTTCCATTAAACCCTTCAGATCTCAAAACTCTTCGCATGGCCTCTGGGTGGACTTCTTTCCCCAAAGTATTTGCAATGTCCTCCGCCAATTTAGGTGCACTTATTCGAGGATTATGAGTAACTTTCCGAATAATTCCTCGAATATCGCGACTACTAAGCTTTTTCGGACGACCAGAACGGGGCTTATTCGCTACATGTCCTCTATCATTATAATTTTTTATTATTGTTTGAATAGTTGAGGGACTTTTACCGACGATTTTCCCAATCGCACCATAACTTTTCCCTTCGTTTCTGAATTTAATAATTAAATTTTTAATTTCAAAGGAGGTTTCACTTCTTTTTTCCATTTTAAACAAAATTATGCAAATATCACACACGAAATAGACAACAAACGAAAGCTAACTGATCACCAATGGTGATGAACTCAAATTTCCTAATTAAAATAGCGGTCAATTGTACAGTTAAAGAGAGTATTCTCAGAACAAAGTTTTATATGTACACTTTCGTGACTTAAATTTTCAACCATTTTCTGTTTTCTTTGAAATATTATGGAAAAATTTAAAAAAAAGTTACCGTTTATGTTTCGATTCATATTTTTTAAATAATATTTTATTGTTTAGTAAAAAAACTATGTTTAAATTTTGGCTAAAATCATTGATATACCATTTTTCATAGCTATATGTAGACTTTTGTGACTGAGTGTATATATATATGAGAATTTAAAAAATATAATTATTTTATACTTATATTTTTGTCAGCTTTTTTCCGCATGTTTATCTGTACTACACATCTTAAAGTTAATTATATTATTATTATTTCATTACCCTTTCTACTATTTTGTTATTATTAAAATTATTATTATTTTTTAAATTACTTATACGTGTAGGCAGACCTGCCAGTTAGAGTTCTGGTATACCTAGGGCATGTTCCCGTATTTGTTGAATTATTTATTAATAAGAATTACTCTCAGCTTCTCCATCAAAACTCTAGCTGCTGAAATTGTGCTGCAGTTGCAGTAAAAATAACTCGTCAATCAATCGGAAATACATTTCAGTTTCACTAACAAATTTTGTAAAGAATAGTTGTTTTAGTTGAGAAACTGTATGACTTGAGTTTTAAATGAATGATACAATAATTTATTTTTCAAACAACGTGCACTACTGACTTTTATAACGGCTGCAGTCGTCTATATTGATTAACGCATTGTCTTGTTGTACTTGAGGCACATTTAATGGCATGGCTGGTGACTTTGATGATATCGGGGGATATACTTTAACTTCTGAACACATATTACATATGTAAGAGATAAGTTTTTTATTCAAACTATCAATAACTCGTTGAATATTAAAGTCGGTAAAAAATTACTCATTTTGACTAGGGAAATGCAAATTATATACCCATGACATTTAACTGTATTTGCAAAGTTTTATAATAATACTATAGGACTATATTCCACTATAAGAGTCTGACCAAACAATTAAACATGATTATAGTATCCAAAAATGAATCTATAAAAATACCTATCGAATTTAATTGTCATACACATTCGCATATATATGTAAGCCTTTGACCATATTTAATTACTAGCGTAAAATACCCGGCGTTGCCGGGTTCTTGCGCAGAAAATTTCTTTCGCACAGAAAGTCCTATGTAATAACAACTAATTATCCTAGAAAGTTTATTTCCGATACTAACAAATTCTGAGAGAATCTCTAGAGCATCATTCACCTACCCTAAGTTTAGTAAACGGGAAATATTCCGAGGAAAATTTATTCGCGAAAGCCCTTTACAGTTACATGATTTATCAAACCACAAATTGTTGGGGTAGATTTTTGCATATTTCATCCAAAATGAATATTTTTGCATACCATGCACACGTAAAATAGGTGAACTAAACATATTTAGTATTGATTACTATTTGTAAACATTGAAAAAGAATAAATTTATTGAAGCATATGCACCATTAACATAATGTATGTTAAGCGCTTCAAACTTTTTTTTAGAGCATACTTTTATTTGCCGTATTTATTACTATCTGTTGTTTCTTCATTTTGGGCTTCTTTAGTCACTTTATTTTAATTTTTGTTTTTCATTTTCATAAAATTGATTGAAAAAAGTACTTGCCTTCAGATTCTAAATCGATTTTAATAATATTTCTGAAAAGACTCCGTAATTATCGAAGAATTCCATTTTTGTTTCGTTCAAAAAAAAATGTTGTCTCTACATTTAAAATGAAATTGCTTGAAACCACTAATACTTTCAAGAAATATGCATTTGGAATAACTTTATTTTTGCTGTCGATTTCATTTTTTTAAATATACATACCTAAGCATGCGATTTTAAATTATTGGCCATTAAATACTTTAAAAATGTATTTTAATAACTTCGTTAAGTAATTAATTTTATTGAATTTTTAAATAATTTTTAAATTAATTTTTATTGAAGCATATGTTCATATGTATGTATTTAATGAATAACATATTTTATTAAAACTAATATTTCAAAGCATATTTTTGCCCTAGTCATCACTATCTGTTTCGTCGGTTATTACTTCATTTTTATTATTTTTTTCATTTTCGTCGTTTTTAAAGGACGAATGCCAGTCAAATTCAAAGAAAATAGAGCAAACAAAATGTAAGCAAAGAGTAAAAGAAAATGATAAAAAATTCACAACAATCAGTTTCTGTCTATTTTCTGTTTAATATAATCATATACAACTGCGCGCACATTCAACTAAATATTTGAGTTGTTTTTTAGCTAGTTTTTTCCTTCATATGTTCTTGATTGCATGGGAAGTGTTACACAATTCACATATTTCGGGTGAAACAAAACATTTTTTTTTCAACCAAAGAGGAAAATAGTACTACTTGAAGATACCCTGTTAAGATATCATAAAGACGTTTTAGTGAAAACGTCCACAGAATATCTTCAAGATGTATTCGAAAGATTAAAATGAAAAACTCTTTCAGCATTTTAAAATTACTCCTTTTAAAAAGGTTTTATAGAGAGGGTATATAGAGAGTCAATATAATGACATTTGTCATGAATATCTTTAAGATGTTTAAAAGATGTTTTATTAATAGTATAACAGAAAGAACACTTTTAAAGAGTGAATTAGGAGATTATAAGGTGAAATGGTATTAAAAAGATTGAACTAATAGCTTGTTAAGACCTGATGCATTTATTGAAGTACTCTCCAAGAGTTTATGTGTTGCTTGGGTATGTTATCGGGTTTTACCAACGATAAAAAATAAACATTATATATTTCTGGATGCACCCTTTAGCCAAAGAGCATTAAATTTGTCTGAACGCAGTCAAAACTTCCCCGAATTGAAACAAATACATGCTGAACTGAAATGGAACAAAAATAAACGGTTCAAGCCTAAACTGAAATGAAACAACTATTCACTTTCCTGTTTTCTTTCACCAAATTTAAGGATCTGATTACACGACTCATTTATTGCGGCCATATGGTTTTTTAAGTAACTGACTTTATCGATATTGCGAAATTTTGATGCACAAAAAGATGTGCTCAATGTGTAAACTTGTGCTTTTTTGATATTTAAAAATTTTGATCGCAGAAAATCGTGCGCAAAAGCTTGCATATATAAATACTGACTCTGTAAGCATCGATGATTTTATCACTTGAATGTGAATGTTAAAACATAATTTCTGTAAAAATTAATATCATACAATATTGACGAAAGTAATATTGCAAGGCATTTTATGTGTAAACTAAAATCCACGCGTTTTTTGAACGAAGTTTGTATGCACACAAAGTCGTGTGAAATGTATTAACAGAAATCCGTGGCTTTATCGAACATCGATGTTGTAAAATTTTGATGCACAAAAAGTCGTGTTCAATGTGTCAACTAAGATCTGTGCTCTTTCGATTTGGCAAAATTTTCAACGTAGAAAATCGTGCGCAAAAACTTGCATATGTAAAAGCTGTTTTTCTGAGAATCGATGATTTTATTACTTGAATATGAATGTTGAAACATAATTTCTGCAAAAATTGACGAAAGCAATATTGCAAGGCATTTCCTTTGTAAACTTAAATCCACACGTGTCTTTAACGAATTTTTTTGCACACAAAGTCGTGTGGAATGTGTTAACAGAAAACCGTGACTTTATCTAACAACGATTTTGCGAACTGTTGATGCACAGATAGTTAAAACTAAAATCCGTGCCTTTTTTAAATATTGATAGATACTACAAAATTTATATGCACGAGAAAATCATGCGCTAGAACTTGCGTGTATCCATGGCCGTGTAAACAGTTTCTTACTCCAATAGCCCAAGTAGGTGTTCAGCCTCAAAATATATAGAGGAATAAAATGAAATGAAATGCGGAATAGTTAGAAACGGCAGACAGTTCTCAATCTGCTGCTTTCAATTTTCTATTTTGGAAATATTTTTTGGAGGTAAGTGAAAGTAATTTAAATTTTAATATATTATTTATTAGTTTTTTCATTTTCAGATGACCCTATGTTACTATCGACATACAAAGGTAAGTATATAAAATGTTTATAAGTTTAGTTTTAGTTTTAATGACTTTTTATTAAACTGTATAAAAACACAATAATACAATATTTTCACAATATTATTTTGGCACAAAGTCTTAAGGTTTGGCAATAAGCCGTCTACCAGATTGACATTTTTGTATTGTTAAACACAATTTTAAATAAGATTAATTATAATTCAATAAAAATTTATAAAAGTAAAATGCATTATGTAAATAAAAAATTTCTCAATGTATATCTTAAAAATCTTCTTCTCTAATTCTTTTCCTATACTGAAGAGCACTTGAAGTATATCTATACACAGTATTCCAGCCACGATCACCATTTAGAATACCCAGCAGTTCCTCTTTCCCAAGTGTTCTAGCTCCAAAGTACATCAAACGAAATTCATTTAAAACAGGACACACAGCAATAAAATGATAGACATCTTCTCTCTCATTACGGTTGCAGAGATCACAGAAAATTGGTAGCTCGGGTCGGTGCGGCATGTAGTTTAGGTTTGTTAATTCGCCTCTTAACATAAAAATAGTTCTAATCATCTCAGTCTTATTTCTATCCAAAAAGTATGTATTATTTTGGAGATTATACTTGATGGTGCTGTAATACGTCCTGTGTACCGACGATTTAGCTTCGTCTACATATTTGTTGTATAAAAACGATCCCGATTTTTCCATAATACATTCAAATTTTCTTCTCAGAGTGGTGCTTTCGTCACTAGGGTGAAAGCTGATGGCACATCCATAATGACTAGCAAGTTCTTCCCATTCTTTGACACAATGATCGCTTCTTTCTAGCATATATTTCAGAACAATTTTCGGTAGGCGTTCCTCCTCCATTTCCATGACTTTTATTACATAGTCAAAGTGCATTTTTAACGTTTCCAAGATAAGGGGTGAGCAACCTGTTTCTAGGTGTATCATATAATTAGGGGTATTATTAGGCAACCTAAAAATACGTTTTATACAATACCGCTGATATTTTTCTACAGAGTCAGAGATTCTATATCCCCATACCTGTGCAGCATACAAGAGAATTGTCTGGGCTGTCGCACGGATAATTTTTTGTTTTGCGCTATGTGTTACAAATTTACTTTGGATGCAAGTACTCCAGACTGAATTTATAGCACGTTTTGCTTCCGCTAATTTTATTTTTAAATGTTTTTCTATGTTAAGATTAGATGTTATCAGAACACCAAGATACTTGTAATCTCTTACCACTTCAACAGGCTCCGTTTGGTAATTCCACTTTTCATTTCTCGAGAATCGACCACCACCATTTCTAAACACGAGGATTTTAGTTTTTTCTAGATTGACCGATAAATTCCATGTTTTGCAGTATCTTTCGAGTCTGTTAATTTTTAGTTGCATTCCATTAATTGTATCGCATAAGAAGACAATATCGTCAGCATACATTAACCCCGGAATCATTACTTGGTTAACTTGCACCCCACCTCCAATATCATCTGTGATGTCATTGATAAAAAGGATGAATAATAGCGTACTCAAAATACACCCCTGCTTAACACCCATAGTCGTTTCAAACTCCTCAGACAAAAAATTACCATCCCATACCATTGCTATATTGTTCTCGTACAGAGCTCTTATGATTTTGACTATTTTACTGCTCATACCGATTCTATATAACTTGTAAAACAGTGCTTCACGGGGAATAGAATCGAAAGCTGATTTGAAGTCTACAAACAGAGCGTATAGTTTTTTATGTTTTTGCTTGTATATATGCGCAATATTTAACAAGGTGAAAATTTGATCTATTGTAGAATAATTTTCTCTAAAGCCCGCTTGGAACTCATGAAGGATATTCTTATTTCGAATCCATTTTGTAAGCCTTTTAAAAATAAGAGCAGTAAATAATTTGGAGGCAGTGTTCAGGAAGGATATTCCTCTGTAGTTTTCAGGGTTCGAATAGGATCCTTTTTTATGAAGTGGGTATATAATTGATTTTTTAAAACTCTGTGGAAAATCAGTGCTTTCAAACAGTCTATTAAATTCATCGGTAAGGGCTTGAGCAAATTCTATGGTACAATTTTTGTAGAATTCGAAGGGAATTCCGTCTTCTCCTGGGGCTTTGTTGTTTTTTGTGTTCTTTATCACCTCCAGAACATCCGCAAGGCCAAACGGTTCATCTAGACATGCATCAATTATTTGAGGTTCTGCATATTGAATTCTGAGCGATGTCTGCGAAGTGTTTAAAAGAGCTCTGAAGTGTGCATATAAATCTTGTGCTTGGAGACCTGCTGCAATACAATTTTTTCTTCCATTTACAAGTTTGACTGCTTTCCAGAAGTCTGATGAAGTTCGTGAACTGTTTAACTTGACAATATTCTGATGCTCGTACTCGAATTTCTTTGCGTTGCAGATACTTTTGAATTCTCTGATTGCTTTAGCATAGAGGTTTTTAAAAATATTATTGTTGTATTTTCGTACCAATTTAAGAAAAGCAAACGACTTGATTCTTGCCTTCATGCAATCTTTATCGAACCACTTCTGCTTACTTTTTCCTTTTTTTCCTCTAACTTGTGACGAATTTGTGGCAGCTTTTTTGATAATGTCTGTAAGTTTATCAATACCCGGAGTAGTCTCGACGTTGTATAGATGAAGAAGTTCAGCATTTAAATTAATTTGGTAAGCACGTGACATTTTTTCATTCCAGAATAATTTTGGCAAGGGATTAAGCTCGTTCGTACTAATCATATTCACATTAACTTCAATTTCGAATGTTATCTCTAGAGGCATATGATCTGAAAAAATTTGTTCTCCTATTCGAAAGTCTGAAAGTAGGTCGTGCCAACCTCCAGCTGCAAAGCAGTAATCGATTACCGAACACGATGTTCCTCTTATGAAAGTATATTCACCACCCAAATCTCCATTACAGCTTCCATTCAAAACTTGACAGTCGAAAGCATCCATTAGTTCGAGTATTTTGCAACCTTTGGTATCACATAACTTATCTTTGGATTGACGATGGGTATTCAACAGTACAGAGTTTGTACCGGAAACGTAATTATTTTGAGAACACCCTATTCGGCCGTTGAAGTCACCAACAAGAACCAGGTTTGTTGTATTCAAATTATATAGAAGATCGCTCATGGTATCAAAGTCACGTTGCCAATTATTACAGTTGAGATAGATAGGTAATATAAAGTATTTTTTCATATTAATTTCTAGTTTTACGATGTGAGAATCACCTATCTTTTCAAACTCCAATTTTGCACCCCCAAGGTTCTTCCGGTACGCTAAAAGCTCTCCACCACTTGCTCTTCCAAAGATATTTCTTTTAACAGCAGGTATCCATTTTAGTTCATAATTTATAAATACATTTTTAAATCTATTTTCTTCTAAATTCAGTAAATGTGTTTCAAATAATAAAAGTATGTGAAATTCATTTAAATAGTTAAAAAAATCAACAATGGGTAGTTTATTTTTCAATCCAGCAATATTATAACTTAAAATTTTAAAAGAAATATTTTCGTTTTTCGGGTAGACGGCTACTTCTCAACAAATTGGCCCATCAGAAACTCTAGTAATTTGTACAGCGGTTGTTCTGTTTTTTTGATTACCTCCTACCATATCTGAGCTTGAAGCTATGTTTGACAGTTCTTGCAACTTGTTTTCATTCATTAAATCGCTTATAGTATTTTTCACACTTGTTGATAATTTACCTAGAATTTCATTTAAAACTTGAATTCCATTTAATTTTCCACATTTTAAACCTTCAGAAGTATCCCAAGTGAACACTTTATCTTCGACGTGCAATCGGTCATCTCTCAAAACTATTTTTCTCTTCGGATTATCCAAGCGCAATGACTTCATTAATGTGAACAATTTTGACCTTCTTTTGCGGACATTGAATGGGAGGTCTTTATTAATAGAGATACCTGTAGCTTT
Source organism: Chrysotoxum bicinctum (assembly GCA_911387755.1). Classification (NCBI taxonomy): domain Eukaryota; kingdom Metazoa; phylum Arthropoda; class Insecta; order Diptera; family Syrphidae; genus Chrysotoxum; species Chrysotoxum bicinctum. The sequence continues at coordinate 143,894,303 of OU426987.1, read as the reverse complement.
AAGTTTTCTAGAGTTACGCAGTACATTTGAAGCTATGCTTTGTGATTTCATTTGCACCATTATTGTTGCTTTGGTAGTATCTCTAGTTTGAACATTGTAAGCGTTTTCGATTTCGTTGCTTATCTCAAGGTTGAGCAGACCTGCACAAATTGATTTTGCCTTTTCAGTCATGTCAACATTGTTCTCCATAGGTAAGCGTACAATGAGATTTTTTTCGGAATTCTTTTGCATAATTTTGTCGATTTGCGATTGCAGTTGTTTGTTTTTTTCTTCCAGTTCAACAACTTTGGCTGAAATTTTGTCGTGGTTGCTTTTCAATGTTGTTATTTCCATAAAAAGTTGCTGGAAATCACTTTTAGAAGGGAGTTCTTTTACAAGTTCGGCGTTATTTTCCCGGAGGATTTCCTTCAAGAGATCTTTATTGAGATACAAATTGTCGTTGGCCATTGCAAGGTAGTATCTAGAGACTCTTTTTTCAGTGTCGTACGTTTCTGGAGAGGTTTCTGACAATACCCTCTTGTTCATTTGTTGAGGTTATATTAATGCAGTTTTTTTTTTCTACGATTTTGCGCCTTATTATCTATAACTTACTCAGAATTTCTGTATTTTCGTTGAGTAGAGGTTATAAATTATCACTTTAAATAAAAAAATAAATTTAAAGAAGAGTTTTTATTTCACTTTTTCAATTTTTTCGACGAGCTCTTATTTTCACGACTTTTTGACAGCTAAACAAACGTCAATCCCTAAAATGTTTATAAAGTAATACTTTTGTTTGTTTGTCTGCTATTGGAGTATTTACAAACAAACTGACAAACAAACAAAAGTCTTACTTTATATAATAGTATAGATATAGATACAAGCGATATAGGACAATGAAGCATTGAATACTAAATTCAGATTTTTATTACAACTTCTTGGGTTGACTATTGGATTACAAACTGCCCTTATATTTAATAGTATGAATATACCATGATGAAAAGAAAATTGAGTAATTACACCTATGTAGGTGAAATAATACTTCTATCGCCTATCATTTTTGAAGCTTCCTTTTTGGATTCTATCCAAGAAACTCAAGTGAGTTATTGGAGCATTGTTGTTGAAATATCCAGCATTTGATAATTTAAGTGATTATAATCAAGATAACTAGGCACACTTACACTATTATAATAATTAGAATGCATATATGTACATATGCATACGAAAAGTTGACATTGACTCGGATGAGCTCTCGGCAGAAAAGTCTCCGTTATTTCTTAGTGCATTACGTATACGAGAAGCTAATGAAGTATCAAAGCCAACGCAAATAGATCCCTGGATGGTGTCTATTCATATCAGCGGTTCTTTAATTCCCCGTCAAATAGACTTCATTCCAAAGTAGCAGTTCGAGAAAACTTGCAGTGGAGTTAAAATTATACTAAAATCATGACACTCTGCAAAGAAGTTCTACAAGTCATTTACTTTTGCAATTTGAACTATCAGCACTACAAAATTCTTTTCTATGTTATAACGGCGCCGATGTGTTGTCGGCCAGGACTCTCTATATTTCATGCTTCCAATCGAGTGGGGATGCTATAACCCTTTGACAGAAAATCACGTCTGCTTACAGGTACCGGCAACAGAAGGAAAAGGGCATGCTAGCATCCACGCACATCCTAGCTCGTCTGAATTGGGGGAGGGGATTCTTGCCATCGTTGTACTGAACAGCCGTTGCAGCTGATTACATGCCGCATTAAATGTCGTAAAAAGAGATCGGGTTTAAAATAGGAGCCCGGATTCTTCCTGATCTTCTACCAAATACAAAACTTCCAAGTGAGGGGAGAGGTAGGTATTATTGCCTCTCGGAAGTGTAACCCACTCGCTTACCGCAGTGGGTACAACGATTACTGATATGTACCTACTCGGTTTTATATCGGTTCCTAAGCGGAAATCTATACCGGACCCTAATATCACACTTTATGTTGACTTAAAACTTATTTAAACGATATCACAAACTTACTTACGTTTCAAATCCTTAACAAAGTACCTAAACATAAAATTAATTCATTAAGGAACATGTTTATTATTTTCTTCGTCTTCGCATGGTCTTCACTGTCACAGCAACCTGCGACGTCACTTACAAAGTCTTCATCTTGTTAAGGAGACAAAATACGACATTCCCAGAGATAAAGGCCATCAAAGAGCGGATATGATAAAAAGTAAATTTTATACCTTCACACAATAAGCTGAAATCAATTCTATTCCGAAAAAAAACCTTAACATAGTATAGTAAGATAGAATATAGGGAACATCAAAGAGCTAAAGAAATTAAAATACCAACTAAAAACTATATATTCCAAAATAAAAATATAATTAGAAAACAATAAATAAAATTAAAATAAAAAAAATAATACGAAGTATCTATTTTTTGCATTCAGATTGTATCCCAATTTTATCCAAAATATGATCTATGAAATTTTTGCTTTCAAGCTAACATACATGTTTTTTAACTTGCAACTTATAGGCAAGTTATGCATTCGTAAAAAAAATCCAATTCGAGATTTTGATCAGTTTTTTTTTTTCTCAGAAACTGTTGGACCGATTTTGATGTTTTTTTTTATACTAAAGCTCTCCAAGAGTTTGAATATTATGATGCATTTAAATTATTTTTTTTTTTGTATTTTTAAATAAATTTTTTTTTTTTTTCAAAACTCAATATTTCGAAAACGCCTTGCTCGATTTTTTTTATAGTTTTGAAATAATAGTTTCTTAGAAAATGTAAGAAAAAGAATTTTATGAAATGGTGCCCACTATACAAATGTTAAAAAATGGTTTTAGAAATTCGTATTTTTCTCGAAATTAAGATATTACAGACTGTGGCCCCGATTGCGAGTGTCGATTTTCTAATCGATGATCAACTTTTTTTCGATTATCGATCGTCGATTACTCTATTTCATATTATGTATGTGGATTGCGATCGAAACTTGTCTATTATGTCTTCTTGCCATTTCAACATTTTCTTGGGCATTTTCGGTATATTTGTCACTATCGCTAGACCATAACTCAATTCCACGCATTTTAAGAAAAACAAATAATGATTTCAAAAGCTAACACATCAAAGAAATTTAAAATTTGAAATATTCCGTGGGTTCATTCAAAATATTGCATTGTTAGATTGGTTGAGTTACACAATACAAAATATGAAAACGAAACGAAACAATCGAAAAGTTTCGATTCGATTGATTATAATCGACAACTGCAATCGGGGCCTTAGTCTTTTAATTTAATTTGTTTGCAAATTGAGATAAAATTGCAGCTGTTTTGAATAGTCTTGAGCCTCCTTAAAGAAATACTTACGGCTGGAAAAAAGTAGAATCACATTAAGTTTCTGCTATCTTACTCACTGAGGAGCTTGATATATTATCACCATGTTCATACCACTTTTCCATGAAAATTCTTTCTCTACTCATTGACCATATACAGGACCGGCCCGAGCTAAATTAGAGCCCTGCGCAAGCTTTATCAGTGGCGCCTCTCATTTGGATTGGATTGGCGGAAACAGTCATTTACTCATTACCCAAGGGGTACCCTTTGCAATGCGTTTTTTTAACGAGGGATCCCCAAGAGGACTATTCCTAGATAATACTTATATTTAATTAAAATAAATATGATTTTTATTAAAAACTAAGAAATCAAAAATATATCACAAAAATAATAGCAAAAAAATATATCACAAAAATTTAGGAACTGAAAAAAGTATTTTTTGAAGTAAAAAATATTTAAAAACTAATTCAAAAACATAACAACATACAAATAAATAATGAACTCATCAATTGTTGGTCATGTAGGAAATAATAATAAGATTATTATTTTAATAAAAATAAATAGAACCGGCTATATTAACTTTTCTGGCTTCTGTTTTAGCAAACTCAGCTACCAGATCATCATAATATAATGACTTGACAAGCTCTTTCTCTATAGCCATGATTGACTAGTAAACTTATCTTTCCTGAGTTTTTGGGGTCCTGAAGTAGTTTTTTATTAATTTTAGTTTCAAAAAACTGTTATTTGAGGAAATTGTGATGGTATTTATAGATTTAGAGCTATGGCTTCAGCTGATTGCACGTTAGTGAATTGTTCTTCTGATCGCATTTCCACTAAAGAGTTTTTAGTAGCATATTTAGTAGATAAATTAGCAAACGGAGTTTGTAAATACTTACTAGTTATATTGGCGCAAAATTTTAAACAGCCTATTATTAAGGTATTAGTATAATACTACTTAACAATTTGCTAACTTTATAGTAGTTTACTAACTCATTCTTAATTTTAAACATTTTCTCACTAGTATCGTACTAAAAGAATTTCCTTAATAAATTGCTCTGAACACACCTAAAACAACGACATTTCGTTTAAAAAAATAAGTTCACGAACCTTTTTTGATGTCTGCAAATGTCAAAGTGTCATATGAAGCTAGCGCGATATACTATAAAAATAAAGTAGGTATTCGATGATTTTAACTTTAATAAAAGGGTAGAGAAGTATGATGCTATATTCGATTAAAATTATTGTTTTAACCTAGTATCATACTAAAACAGCTTTAGCATCGTACTAATTCAATTAAAATTTTTTTACTCCCTATGGGAAGTTAATTAGTAATTAGACCAGTCAAAAAATCCCTTTTTAAATGTAAATAATAACTGGCAAGAACAAAAAAATAGAGAAAAGGAGAAATTGAATAAAACAGATTCACTCATTAACGACAAACCTCAACATTAATCATCGCATCATCATCACTCAAGTATTTCCATATTTCAACCCTTTGTCTCATTCTCGAAACACGACAGTGATAAAATTTCACTCATAAACAGAGGCTAGTGCCAAACAACAGAGTACAAGAAACACTCAACCGGAAGAGTTTAAATTCCTAGACGCAACTTTTAATTCTGCGCACTGACATGTCAATGAGTATGAATTTTGTACCTCAGAATTTCTGTTTGAGTAACATTGCTGACTTCGATTTCATATAGAAGAATTGGCATCGTGCTCATGTTATCAACTTGCAAACTAGTAACTGTCTGTATTTGCTGTTGAAATTCTGTTTTATGTTACACTGCATAGGGGAGGGATAACAAAATAAAATAAATCCCTTCACTCATACATGCGATGGTAAGTGTGAAGAATAACGTAACAGTAGATTGATAAAGAGAAAAATAGCAAATATGTAGGTATCTGTTGTTAAGCGAACAAAATTGTGCACTTTGTAAAGATTTTGTGATGTAGTTTTTTTTTACTGTGGGAATGGGGGTGTGTTTAGGAAATTAAACATCGACTTATTTTTGGAAAAGTAGATATGTATCTATATATATATGTATATCTGTCTTTAAATTCAGAATCAGCTGTTAATTATATAATAAATACCAATATTGGAGTGAGCTATAAAAAGAAATGAAACTTAAAAAAGATGGTAGGTAGTGGTTATGAAGTAGAGGCTTTTTTAACGCTTGCCCAAGGCGCCTTTTGAGTTCAGCGCCCTGCGCATTTGCACAGCTTGCACGTATAGCTTGTCCGGCCCTGACCATATAGTGGGGTCATAAGAACTTCCCCTCTAACTTGCGTTAACACAAATTATCTTCATCTAGTGATCACAACCCTTTTGATAAATAATAACTTAAAATGCATCAGATTCTATAAGAAATGCATTTATACTCTGTTGTAGATATGATATTCATTTATTATGGGACGTATTATGCTCACAAGCGTTCCGTCAAGACACATAATCACACCAGGAAATCCTCTTTTTTTTTTTTAAAAAAAAAGCCCTTTTTGCTTCCTGTTTTTTCCTGCGTAGTCATTTTAAACACAGCTTCCTTTCTAAAATCTCAAGAGTTTCAGCCATTGCGGTACAAACTGTTGCTTGTGACATCCGTATGAAGGTATCTTGTCCAACGCCTTTTTGATAGGAAAAAAAAATCTTATTGTTGCGGCAAGTTTTAAGATTGCTAGGATGCCATTGTTGTTATGAGGCATGTATTCGTCTTTTATATCTTCTAAAAGGAAGACAAAGGCTTCGCTTGAAAGTCTATAGTCGTTTTTTATTGGTAAATGTATAGGCAGCCCAGTAATATTTTACACATTTAACAACAACAGTGAAATAGTGCGTATAGATAGATAGATATAGATTAGACTGGGCCAAAAAAATTGACTATTTTTTTTTTGAAAGATATATCGAGAATATCATTCAGAATGACAAAAAAAAATTTTCGTAAAAGTTTGAGCCCTTAATATCAATTTTAAGAATGCTATCATCGCTAATTTTGATTTTTAGTCATAATTTCATGTTTTGCGTCAGAACTGACAAAACATTGAAGTAAAAAAAATCATTTTGACTTACTTTTATATAAAATTAAATTCCCTACAAAAAAGGTCTGATTGAAAATTTTCGTCAGACAAGCCGTTTTTGAGTAATTAAGCTTAATAAATTGTTATTTTTCGTTAGTTACAAAATTCCAAATTAAAAAAGTAAAATCGAAGAAAAATAACAATTTATTAAGCTTAATTACTCAAAAACGGCTTGTCTGACGAAAATTTTCAATTAGACCTTTTTTGTAGGGAATTTAATCACACGCAAACCTTCAGTCGGAAAGATCCTCGTTGCGTTAAATGTGCGGGGAAACATTCATCAGACGAATGCCGTCTTGACAAGCAATCTCCAGCAACTTGTGTCAACTGCAAGGAAAACCATCCTGCAAACTATCGAGGATGCGAAGTTGCTAAAGAAATTCAAAAAAGGCGTGATACACTGAAGAAAAGTGTACAGCCGAATCAAAAACCAAACAAAGATAAACCTAAAACAAGCCAAATTAATTTAATTGATAAAAGGGCTAGTAAGTCTATCAACGAAAACACGAAACCCAATGAAACTAAAGATATAAACGAAAAATCCAAACCAAGTACTACGAATACGTATGCCCACGTGGTATCAGGGTTTAGTAAGTCTATCAAAGGGAAAATGAAACCCAAGGAAACTAAACCTCAAAACGCAAAACCCAAACCAAGTCATACAAAAACGTATGCCAAAGTGGAGTCAAAAAACCAGGAACAAAGTACAAATATACCAGACCCAGTTTCCCAAGTGTTTTCTTTGATTCTTGCCAGACTTGAAGAGCAAAGCAGGACGAATAAACTTATATTTGAAAAATTAAGCATGCTTGAGCCTAAGGCTCATACATCCCAGAATAAATTATGAAAATGGATGAGCTGTTTAAAATTTTTACATGGAATGCGAATGGATTATCATCAAAAATAGAAGAACTAGAAATACTTCTACAAAATGAAAAAAATTGACATATGCTTAATTACCGAAACGCATTTAAAAAAGACTGCGATGTAAAAATTAAAGGATTCTGTGCTTATCATGCATTTCATCCATCTGACAGAGCAAGAGGCGGATCCTCTCTATTTATTAAGGATACTATCGAACATTCAATTAGAACTATAATTGAGATCGATATAATGCAAATAAGTTCAGTAACTGTTAAATTTAGAAGTTCATACTATAATGTTGCGTCAATCTACTGTCCTCCTAGAAGTAAAATTGTGCAAAACGACGATTGTGTGGCGACTTCAATTCGAAACACACATTCTGGGGATCGAGGTGCATCTCAACTAAAGGTAGGCAGCTTTTCAAAGCTTGTATGGCATCTTGTGTTGATTTTTTCTCGACAGGTAAACCAACATACTGGCCAACTGATAGAGCGAAAATGCCAGACCTTGTAGACTTTTTTATCGCAAAAGGACTATATAAAAATTACACAAAAATCGAGGAAAACTTTGACCTTTCCACCGATCATTCACCAGTCATATTGACAGTAAGTGGAAAGCTAGTCAAAAAGGAAAGAGCTCCATTTTTATGTAACAGCAAAACTAACTGGGATAAATTCAGAGAACATTGCGAAAACAATATTGCGCTTAACATATCTTTGAAAACGCCTTTAGAGCTAGAAGATGAAGTCGATATATTTATTAAAGTCATACAAGACGCTGCATGGAAAAACACTCCACACAACTTTAGAGATCCAATTAGAAGTCCAGATACAATTTCACCGGAAATAAAAGATCTGCTTCGCGAAAAAAGAACTGTTCGGAAAAGATGGCATCAATCACGAGCACCTCAGGACAAAACCATCTTAAACCGCCTCTCGAATGAGCTCAAGTATGCTATCCGCGAATCAAAAAATCGGAAGATTTCTACCTATCTTGAAGGTCTGACCGCATATAAAAATACGAATTATTCATTGTGGAAAGCTATAAAAGATGTTAAAAAGCCGCAAATACATTCAGCACCAATCAGACAAAATAATGGTGAATGGGCTAAGTCCGATAGAGAAAAAGCCGATTTATTTGCTGAACATCTTGAGGAAACCTTTAAACCTTTTGATGGTCAGGCGTTGATAAATGAACATGGTGATGTACAATGGCCATCTGAAAACTTTCTTATTCGGAATATCACGTTATCAGAACTTTATCAAGCTATTAAAAATCTTAAAAATAATAAAGCTCCTGGGTACGACCTAATAAATGCTCGCGTGCTTAAAGAGCTACCCAGAAAAGCAGCAATTAAACTTCAGCACCTTATGAATGCGGCATTAAGGCTTTCATACGTTCCACGCCAATGGAAAGTCGCAGAAGTTTTAATGGTTCCAAAACCGGGAAAGTCTCCGAACGAAAAGAAATCTTATAGACCGATTTCCCTCTTGCCACTGATCTCGAAGGTATTTGAGAAAATCTTATTAAAGCAACTGCTTCCTATTATCGAAGAAAAGCGGCTTATTCCTGACCATCAATTTGGTTTCCGAAAAAGCCACTCAACAATTGATCAGGTGTACAGAATAACCAATGAAATTGAGAAATCACTAGAGAGAAAAAATGTATGTTCAAGCGCATTTCTAGACGTCTCTCAAGCCTTCGACAAGGTCTGGCACGATGGCCTTAAGTTTAAACTAAGACAGGTCTTTCCGGATCAAATATATTATATTCTTGAGTCGTACCTCGAAGATAGGCTATTTCGAGTTAAGCAAGGGAGGGAATATTCGGATTTTAAGGAAATCAATGCTGGTGTTCCCCAGGGAAGTGTTCTCGGTCCGATTCTATTCGTACTATACACTAGCGATATTCCTCAAGAAGAAGATACCATAATAGGTACGTTTGCAGACGATACGGCTATACTTGCAACATCCAAATCAGTTGAATCTGCAACCGAGAAGCTCCAACGAGCTCTAGATAAAATTTCGGTATGGACTAAGAAATGGCGAATTGTTCTTAATGAGTCCAAATCAACACATGTTAATTTTACTTACAAAAAAATTACCAATCTGCCCACCTACATTAATTCGGTGCAAATACCATATGCTAATGAAGCAAAGTACCTAGGAATGACACTAGACGCTAAGCTTAAATGGAAAACTCACGTTAAAAAGAAACGAGATCAACTTGAAAATAAATTACGTGAAATGAATTGGCTTATTGGAAGATATTCCAAACTCAGCATCTACAATAAATTGCTTATCTATAAGCAAGTGATAAAACCAGTATGGACGTACGGTATACAACTTTGGGGTTGTACTAAACAAAGCAATAGACAAATACTACAATCTTTTCAGAGCAAAGTTCTCAGAGAAATCGTTAATGCTCCGTGGTACATTAGAAACAGTGATTTACACAGAGACTTACGATTGCCAACTGTTGAAGATGAAATAGCAGTTTTCGCTGGAAAGCTACGAACTCACTTAAATAATCATAGCAATAGAATTATTCGACAAACAATTGATGAAACAAACCTTGTGCGCCGACTTCAAAGAACGAGACCGTTCGACCTAGCGCCATAAGGATTATCCGCTTTCAAATGTGGTATCCGCAGGTCCTCTCAGTGGGGAGCTTCCTGCCAAACGTGATTATAATATAATGAAATTAAAACTACTTGATAAGGTAACTTAGTTGTAGTCGCAAGAACAAAAGGGAGGTGTTTTTTAGTGAGTAAAAATCTCACACTACTATGTGTACCGGGCTCATAGTGTCTATGAAGATTCTTCACCTACCCACGAAAAAAAAAAAAAAAAAAAAAAAAAAAAAAATTATTTTTGGCCCAGTCTAATATAGATAGATAAATTCTTTATTATATCAAAAAAATGTTTAACAATATTTCTTTGCTTAAGAATAAGAACATGGCTTTTCTGCCGTCTGCCTGATATGACATTTCATTTTAGTAATAAAGAAAAAACAATAATAAATTAAAAGTAACTAATAATATACCAATATTAATAATCAATGATTATAATTATTATAATTTAAAAATATACAAAAATTTAAAGGAAAACAAAAAGATACATTTCTACTTAATGACAATAATTTTCTCTAAGCAATTTACAATTACACAATTTTAATATGATTTGAAACACAAAAGGTTATCAATTTTGAAATGATTTGAAACACAAAAAGATACCAATTTTGCAATGATTTGAAACATAAAAAATTTTACAATTTTGAAATGATTTGTGCGTATAAATTAGGCAGTAATAAGTGCTCATAATAGTGCTGATAAAGTTTTGGAGCGTCTGGATTACAATGACACTCAAATTGTTTGCAGAATTTTTTTTTGCGTGAGGTTGGCAGGTTTTGATAATTCGAGCATGTGTTCGGTAATATTTGTTCATTTTATGGTTCCTTTTCACTAGAGTCAAAATTTGTGGTTTGAAATATTAATCTACGATTAGACGGTAAACGTTAATAGTCAATGGTCAAAATGTTGTCTCTTAATGTGTTTGCATGTTCCCTACCTATCACGTGAGAGTATGAAATTCATCGAAAAATGGCTGCGATCCCAATAGATTAAAAAGTATATGAAAAGTAAGAGAATGACATTATATTCTTCGTCCTTGAAAGAACAATTGGAGGGCTTTGCGGTGATGGCAGTAGCAATGAAATCCATAAAATCTTATTCCTGGCAAATTGTGAAAATTTGTGAGAAATTTCAGGATACCAAACACACGTAATATTGTATTGACACTATATTGCAAATCATGTAAAGAAGTATGATCTTACTAATTTTTCCCTACACCAAGCCCTTGTTTGACTTTGTGTACATAAGTACATGCCATTAAGATATTATTTTATTATTAATTTTGCCACTTGTTTAACAGAAAATTTGTCAATGGTCTTAATTCAGCACAAACCACATCTTTACTCTTAGAGTGAATTAATGATTTCGACATTTGTTTTATCAAACATTATCTTAAGCCAGTTTATAGCTTAAGTGATGTTTTTAAGAATTTTATTTTTCATCTACTACATATGTAAATATAACCATCAATTTAAACTCTATTTCAACTAAACATACAAAAACGTATACTTTTCCAACGCATCCTTTAGCTTTTTCAAAAGTGGATTGTTTATTTCATCTTTCGTTTTCGTTTCCTTTTACTTGTTCACTTAATGAATCTGAAATATCTACTAAATTAATATTATTTGTTAAAAGAAATTCAGTAATTATTTATAGCCCTTACCTGTTTTGGTTCTTTATTCGTTTCTGTTGAAAACAATCAGCAATGCAATTGAAGGCAATAAATAAGAAATGGACATGAAAGCATCACATGTAAATGTTACTGTAAGAAATGTAAAATGTCATATCTGATTATACGTCAAACATCAAATCGTCAACGTCATTAATAAAGGCAAAATCAAAGTGTAAAATAGTGTGTTTTCTTTTCATTTCATTTTTATTATTTTAATTTTAAAATAAATTTTATAAATACAATAAAAGCTAAACAGCCAAACATTTGGTCCTTCGAGCCTTTAAATAATAATAAAAATATTAACAGGGATTACTTAAGTGTGTAAAGATTACAAATTGTGTGTCAACGTGGGATAACCTACAACATTTCGAGGAAAAACGTTGCCATTTTAAGAAAAAACCAAAGTAAGTGATTTTCCTAACTATTTTCGTTTACATATCTTTTATACATATATCGCCATAATTTAATTAACTTTAATAAAATGACAACGAAAATTTTGAACGGTAAATATTAGCAATTAAAGAAGGACATGGAAAATTTTGGAAAGAAAGGAAAGGCGATTAGCAGCAATTACGTCCAAAACGCGCATAAATTGTTGGACGAATTGTGGGATTCCGTGTCCAAAATGTATGATGAATTTTTGGAAGTTGAAGATAAGGAAGTAACTAAGCGTCCTGACGCAGAATCTATCTATGAAAGAATCAGAGAAGATTACTGTGACTTCCAAGCAAGGCTCTTGGATTCGCTGGCTAGTCTTGGGGATGGCAACAACCAGCAGTCCAGCGCAGTCTCTGCTAAGGAACAACGATCTTTTTGTCTCGCTCGTAGATAGCAAAGCTTCGCTTTCAGATATTCAGAAGATGCACTATCTGAAGACCCTCGTGTACTAGTCAATATCCAGTTGAACACCTTATTCAACTTGCCGTCATTGACACAAGAGCGAGCGGAGTCGATCAAGGATCTGCTATATACGTCAACCCAGGTAATCCACAGTCTTGCCAATCTGAAAATTGAAGTAGACCATTTAGATCCAATGCTCATTTATATACTTGTGAGAAAGTTACCTGGTAAAACACAGCAAATATGGGAGGAGAAGCTGAATGACAGAGAAGTTCCGAAGAGGTTGCCGACTTTTAAGGAATTTACATCATTCTTGGAAACAAGATTCCGGACTCTGGAGGAGGTCGATCAACAGTATACTCATAGTACAACCAATACGTCACGGGACTCTTCTCACAAGCAGACTTTTATAGCTCATGCTCAAGCTGATAACGTCAATCTGACCTGTAAAATATGTCACAAAAATAAACATGCGGTTAGAAGATGCAATAAAATTTTTGAAAATGAGTGTTACCGAGCGTTGTCAGGTGATAAATAAACTAGGTTTGTGTCAAAACTGTTTAGGTTATAATCATGTAACAGATAATTGTCCAAGTGGTCATAGATGTTACCATTGCTAACAACCACATCATAGTTTATTACATGCAAATAACATTACTTTTCAGCCAAGCCAACAACCTTCACGCTTTTAGCAAAATCCTAACAACTCTTTTCAGCCAATTCAATAACAGTCAACAAATTTCAGTCACCCGAACCACCAAGTACAGCAACGGAGTATCAACCAAAACTCACAAGGTACAACTTTGAATGCAGCTGCTCCTTCATTCCACACAGTGAACAGCAACCCGTCTACATCTAACAGTGTGACTTCTCACCACTCTTAGTACAGCTTCCCGACCAAAAACTCATAGGTTTTACTAGCAACTGCTCTTGTCAAAGTGAAATCTTCGTTGGGAGAGTGGTTGACGCTGCGAGCATTGTTAGATTCTGGATCTAAAGCATCGTTTATTATGGAGTTCGCTGCCCAATTGCTGCAACTTAACACTAAAGCAACTCATATGGAGCTGTCCGGGTTGGGTTTGGTTAGCAGTGGCACCTTGTCTAAGAATGGTAGACATCACTTTTGTTTCGCAGCACCTACAGGTACACCTTCACCGCTGACATTGAGAAAATCTGGGTAGCGGAAAAAGATAGAGATTATCAGCTGGTCTTATGGAGAAACAATTCTGGAGATCCTATCAAAGTATACAGGCTGAATACAGTCACCTTTGGCACAGCAGCCGTCCCTTATCTTGCGATCCGAACGCTGCAAAAGTTAGCAGAGGATAACTCAAGACATCAGCTAGCTTCCAAAATGATACGTTAAGAAATGTATGTGCATTAGACTGGGCCAAAAAAATTGACTATTTTTTTTTTTGAAAGATATATCGAGAATATCATTCAGAATGACAAAAAAAAATTTTCGTAAAAGTTTGAGCCCTTAATATCAATTTTAAGAGGGCTATCATCGCTAATTTTGATTTTTAGTCATAATTTCATGTTTTGCGTCAGAACTGACAAGACATTGAAGTAAAAAAAATTCATTTTGACTTACTTTTATATAAAATTAAATTCCCTACAAAAAAGGTCTAATTGAAAATTTTCGTCAGACAAGCCGTTTTTGAGTAATTAAGCTTAATAAATTGTTATTTTTCTTCGATTTTACTTTTTTAATTTGGAATTTTGTAACTAACGAAAAATAACAATTTATTAAGCTTAATTACTCAAAAACGGCTTGTCTGACGAAAATTTTCAATCAGACCTTTTTGTAGGGAATTTAATTTTATATAAAAGTAAGTCAAAATGAAAATTTTCAATCAGACCTTTTTTGTAGGGAATTTAATTTTATATAAAAGTAAGTCAAAATGATTTTTTTTTATGACTAAAAATCAAAATTAGCGATGATAGCCCTCTTAAAATTGATATTAAGGGCTCAAACTTTTACGAAAATTTTTTTTTGTCATTCTGAATGATATTCTCGATATATCTTTCAAAAAAAAAATAGTCAATTTTTTTGGCCCAGTCTAATGTGCATGACTTGATATCCGGAGGAAATACTCTTCCAGAGGCTGCAGAGAAAATAAGACAAATTAAATCAACATTAGAGACAGCTGGTTTTAACTTTTGGAAATGGACTTCCAATTCTGACGAACAACTCGCAAGCATTCCAACAGGAGAAAGGGAATCGATATTCTCAATGCCATCAGAAAATTCAGAGCTAGTTAAGATGCTCGGTGTTCCATGCCTTCTTTCTGTTCATATATTTTCTTTCTGCTATACTCCGCATGCCAATTCACAGCCGACAAAACGCTTCATTTTATCAACAAAAGTACGTCTTTTTGATCCGATGAGTTGGATCTCCCCATGTATCGTTAGCCAAGATGTTCATGCAGAAACTGTGGGTGAAGAAAAAATCTTGGGATGTACTATCGAATCATCACTTCTAGAGCAATGGAATGTCTTCTACGAGGACTCTCAGGCAATCAACAAAATCCAATTTCCAAGGTGGGTTCAAACGAGTGGCGATATGTCTCGAACGGAACTACACGGGTTCAGTGACGTATCGAAGAAAGCATACGGAGCAGCAGTTTATTTACGGGTTGAGAACGATAAAGGCCAGGTGAAAATGCAACTCCTAATCGCAAAATCAAAAGTTGCTCCCGTACAGCCAGTAAGTCTTCCCTGTTTGGAACTATGCGGTGCCCTCATGTTAGCCAAGCTCCTGGATCACGTCGTTCAAGTGTTCAGAAACACGGATATTAAAGGATTTTCTTGGACTGATTCGACCATTACTTTTTCGTGGATCCGAGCATCTTCAAGTAAGTGGGAAACATTTGTGCGTAATAGAGTTGGAGAGATTAAAAGACACACTCCCGTCAATATCTGGAAACATATTCCAACTCAACAAAATCCCGCTGATTTGGTTTCACGAGGTGTTTTACCATCCGCTTTGCTAGACAACATATTATGGTGGAATGGGCCTAACTTTTTGCGCGATTCCTGGAATTTTAATTGTCCTACCCAGCCATCACATTTCACGATGGAAATCGACAAGCAAGTGGCACATGTTCATCACATCGAACAGATTTTACCTTCAATCAATGAACTAATTAATAGATCTTCTGAAATTAGCAAATTGTTAAGTATTGTTGCTATTATATTGCGCTTTATCAATAATTTCATAAAATACATACACAACAAGAAATTTGGACCGATTTCACCAAAGGAGCTCGACGATGCAACTAAAGCTGTGGTAAAAATAGCTCAGCTGGAAATGTTTCCTGATGGTATTCTGAAGTCGAGAGGAATGGCATCTTTAAATCCCTTCGTTAATGCGAACGGAATTATTCGAGTTCGTGGAAGGTTGAAGAATGCGAATTTGCCTTATGATCAACAACATTCTATCCTGGTTCAAAATCATCATTTTACGAAATTGATTCTTCACGAAGCACATGGAAAAACTCTTCACGGAGGCATTCAGTTGATGATGGGTTATCTTCGCAAAAAATATTGAATTTTTCAAACCAAGCGAGCAGTTAAACAACATTGTTGCGAACAGAGCTTTATACTCCTACAGCGCCATCTGTTGAGAATTGCATATCTACTTTATGGAAGGAACAAAAAAAGCTCTTTTCTAATGTCATATGTATTTCCCCTTATTCCAAACAACTAGAACATTCCAAGACAAGAACCTTCGAGAACAATTAATTTGAGTATATAAGGGAGTGTTTACGGTGAGCGGAGCACAGTTGATTTTTGACTATGAAAGTGTGCAAAAGGTTTGCTTATTGGATTTTGGAAAGTGTTTTAAAACAAGTGTTATTTAAATTTGAATAAAAAGTATTTGAGTTGATTATAAACTGAGATTTATTGTTTGGATTTGGAAAGTGTAAATAAAGAAGAAATTCTGAAAGGAGTAATAATTTTATTTAAAGAACCTATCAAAAATATTACATTGGTGTCAGAAAAGTGAAATAAAACTTATTGTGCAATGAAGTGTGTGAAAAAAGAAATAAAAATAATAAAAATGAGCAAGTTACTAAAAGAGCTCAACTGTAATGAGCTGAAAAGTGAGTTAGGCAAGCGAGAACTTTCTTGGTCAATATACAAGAAGCAATTTGAGGCAGCTTCCACAACAAATGGCTGGGATGAGGCTGAGAAGTATATAGCCTTAACCCTTGCTCTTAGAGGAGCAGCTGCTGAGTTGTTGCAAACCATACCAGGAGATAAGAGCGGTGACTTCAATTCCTTGGTTTTGGCTATAGACAAACGCTTTGGTAACAGCCATATGAAAGAAGTCTTCAAAGTGCAACTCAATTCCAGAGTTCAGAAGAGTGGTGAAACTCTACAACAACTGCAAGCAGACATTAAAAGGCTTGTTCATCTTGCATATCCAAACATTGGTGAGGAAATTTTAAGCAGTTTGCAGTTGAGGCATTTGTTCGCGCCATTTCCGACATACATCTTCAAAGGGCCGTGCGAAATGCTGGAAAACGAACGCTTTCTGAAACATTAGCGTTTGCCTTAGCAATAGAAGCAGCAGAGACAGCTTCTCACGGAGTACATCGACTTAGAGAACCCATCGTCGAAGAATGCTCATGCCAATGAACTGATGTCCAAAGAAACCAAAACGGACTTGCAAATTGCTGGAATTGCAACAAGACTGGACATTTACAGCATCAATGTCGATTACCACCAAGAAGAGCTTGTCAACATTGTGAACATGGAGTTTCAAACTCAGAAGAAGGTAACAATAACACCAGTGTTACTTCCCGAACAAGTTTCCCAACAGAGAAACGAGTAAGAACCAACTTCGAGGGGCAGAAGCTGATTTCCGTTATCGATGGCCCCAGAAACACCATTCAGGTTTCTCAGACTAAGCGAGACAATAAAAGTCTGACTGTCGAGGCAACTTTAAATGGCAACAAACGTGTGGTCACCATCGACACCGGTGCCACAGCCTCCATTGTGCGACAAGACCTAGTGCACCTGAATTGGCTACACAACACCAATAGCTACCGTCTGAGAACTGCCACAGGAGAAGCGGCCAGGGTTTATGGTGAAGTCCGACTTGGAATTCGAATTGCAGATCTAGAATTCTCACACACATTTTTGGTGGCAGATATATGTGACGAGTGCATCATCGGAATGGACTTCATGAAAGAACATCGACTTGTTTTGGATATCGGCAACCAGGTACTCAAATACCAGAATACAGAGATTCCAATTATCTATGGGCACGAAGGAACAACAACTCTAAGGACTGTCATCAAAGAAGATGTGGTTATTCCTACTTGTTTTGAGGTATTTTTTTGGACAAAATTAGAAGGTGAATGTGGACGCCATCGATACCTAATGGTGGAACCAGGCCCAGATTGTTCTTCCCAGAAGGTCATCATTGGGAAGACACTTGTGACTCCGAAGAACAATATGGACCCCGTACGATGTAAAGTTAACGAAAGGAGAAAATATCGGTAAGTGCGAATCTCGCAGCTATAACACAAATTGACGCTGAAACACCGAGACAGACATTAGACCCTGAGAAGCTCAATGGCATCAAGGCAAATATACTCAATTCATCTAACCTAGACCAACATCAGGTTAAAAAGGCAGAAAGCCTTCTGAATGAGTATGCCGACATTTTCGCTTCACCAAACGGTAAATATGGAAGGACACAAATGGTGCAGCATCGAATAAATACAGGAGATGCAAGACCCATTCGTCGGCCAGCAAGACGTCTGCCACTGGCCAAACAAGGTGAAGTTGATGAAATGATTACCACCATGAAGAAGGATGGTTTGATTGAGAACTCCAAGAGTCCTTGGGCGTCACCAGTGGTCCTAGTAAAAAAGAAGGACGGAAGTACACGGTTTTGTGTTGACTACCGAAGGTTGAATGACGTAACCAAGAAAGACAGCTACCCCTGCCAAGAATTAGTGACACCTTAGATGCGATGGAAGGAGCACACTGGTTTTCAACACTGGACTTGAAAAGTGGATATTGGCAAGTTGAAATTCACCCTGAAGATCGAGAAAAGACCGCGTTCTCCACAGGTAATGGGTTCTGGCAGTTCAAGGTGATGCCGTTTGGTCTTTGCAACGCTCCGGTAACATGATGGAGTACGTCCTTCAAGGTCTGACCTGGAAAACTTGTCTTCTCTACTTGGATGATGGTATCGTTTATGGAAAGACAGACGACTAACACTGTAAGACCCTAAAGGGTGTGTTCCAGAGACTTCAAGAATCTAACCTTAAACTGAACCCAGAAAAATGTGCACTGTTCCAGACTGAAGTAAAGTATTTGGGACATATCATCTCGTCCCAATGGCCAACACCATAGGAAAAACATCAACTACGAAGTTTTCTTGGTCTTGCTACTTATTACAGACGTTTTGTTAAGAACTTTGCCGGAATAGCGAAGAGTTGGCATCAGCTTACGGAAAAGAACAAGCAGTTAAGATGGTCAAGTGAGTGTGAAAAAGCATTCCAAGAACTGAAATACCGTATATGCAATGCTCCAGTGCTGATCTATCCGACTCCAGACAAGCCTTTTATCTTCGATGCTGATGCAAGCAACGTGAAAGTCGGAGCTGTTATGTCACAAGTGAACAATGGCGAAGAAAACGTTGTCGCCTATTTCAGCAAAGTACTGTCGAAGACCGAAAGGAACTACTGTGTGAGAGAACTCTTTGCACTCATCTCGGCAACGAAACACTTCCGCAAATACATCTATGGGCAGAAGTTTCTTCTACGAACCGATCATGGTGCTCTTAACTGGTGGACAAGTCGCAAGGTGGATAGAAAGACTGCAGACTTACGATTGCGAAATTCAACACCGAAGGGAAAAGCTGCACTCAAATGCCGACGCACTATCCCGAAGACCTTGTAAAATAGACTGCAAGCATTGCAGTCGACAAGAAGAAAAGGAATCCATCAACATTCTGCGAATAAGGGCTGACCCCATTTGTGGATGGAGCAATGAAGAAATAAGATCTGCTCAGCAAGAAGACCCCGACATTGAACCTCTTCTCGCATGGAAGGAACATGAAGAAAAACCTGCATGGAATGACATTTCCGATAGGAGTCCAATTTTAAAGGTATATTGGGCACAATAGGACTCACTTCATGTGCAAGAAGGTGTTCTTCGGCGAAAATGGGAGTTCGCTAATGGTAAATCCTATGTGATGCAGCTTGTGTTACCTCAATCGAAAATCAAAGAGGTTCTTCGAGAGATGCATGATGGACCTTCAGGAGGCCATTTGGGAGTCAACAAGAAGTTAGAAAAAGTGAGATGATTCTATTCGTTGCATGCAAGATATGACGTTGAAAAGTGGTGCCGAAATTGTGACGCTTGTGCTGTAACCAAAGGCCCTGGTAGAAAACTGCAAGAGAAAATGATGCAATATAATGTTGGCTCACCGTTTGAAAGGATTGCTGTTGATGTAGCTGGCCCATTTCCGGAAACGAATGATGGAAACAAATACATTCTGGTGGTAATGGATTACTTCAGCAAATGGCATGAGGCATACGTAAACCAGACCACTTCACCCCCAATCTGATGGAATGGTCGAGAGATTCAACAGGACCTTAAAAGAGCACCTCACTATGGTCGTAGGCGACTACCAAAGAAATGGGGATAGGCACATACCACTATTTTTGATGGCCTATCGAAGTGCAGCTCAACAGGACAAACACCATCTGAAATCCGGTTCGGAAAAAGATTGACTTAAAAGAGAGGCTAATTGACATCCACGATAGGACCAGGACTAGAATGAGCACTTACAGCGATCGAATGAAGACAAGGTACGACACAAGAGCAAACACGACAGGATTCCAAGTAGGAGATCGTGTATGGCTGTATAATCCATATCGTCAAAAGGGATTGTCGCCGAAGCTTCAACAAAACTGGGAAGGCCCTTATACTGTCGTCACGAAAATCAATGATGTCGTTTACCGAATTCAAAGCGGGTTAAGAGGAAAGTTAAAAGTTGTGCATAGCGATCGACTGCACCGATACAGTGCCGAAGCTGGAGATAGAGTTGTTCGGGACGAAATATCTTCAGAAGGGGGCAATGTTGCGAACAGAGCTTTATAATCCTACAGCGCCATCTGTTGAGAATTGCATATCTACTTTATGGAAGGAACAAAAAAAGCTCTTTTCCAATGTCATATGTATTTCCCCTTATTCCAAACAACTAGAACATTCCAAGACAAGAATCTTCGAGAACAATTAATTTGAGTATATAAGGGAGTGTTTACGGTGAGCGGAACACAGTTGATTTTTGACTATGAAAGTGTGCAAAAGGTTTGCTTATTGGATTGTGGAAAGTGTTTTAAAACAAGTGTGATTTAAATTTGAATAAAAAGTATTTGAGTTGATTACAAACTGAGATTTATTGTTTGGATTTGGAAAGTGTAAATAAAGAAGAAATTCTGAAAGGAGTAATAAGTTTTATTTAAAGAACCTAGCAAAAATATTACAATATACATATCTGTACACAAATGCATTGTCTGTTATCGGTTTAGAACTAAACCAGCTTGTCAACTTATGGGAGAATTACCAATGCCTGTAATGTGACTGCCTCTAGGTTTTTTTCACATACTGGTGTTGAATATGCCGGACCGTTTAGTATTCGGGCTTAGAAAGGCCCCGGAACAAAATCTTACAAGGGCTATTTCGCTATATTCATTTGCTTAGCAACAAAGGCGATTCATCTAAAAGCCGTAAGCGATCTTACCACTCAATCCTTTCTAGCAGCGTTTCGGCGGTTCACATCACGGCGAGGAGTCCGTGGTCAGATCTAAAGTGATTGCGGCACGAATTTTAGAGGAGCTGAGACCGAGCTGTGCCGTCTTTTGAAGAATGCCACCCATGACTGGAAAGATGTTGCTGAAGTTTTGTCGTCACAAGGAACAAAATGGAATTTCATTCCTCCTGCTTCACCCCACTTCGGAGGATTATGGGAAGCCGGCGTGAAGAGTATCAAACACCACTTCAAAAGAGTTATTGGAAATGGGACACTCACGTTCGAGGAACTCACCACGCTTTTAACGCAAATTGAAGCGTGTTTAAATTCGAGGCCTCTCTGTCCTCTAACAGAAAATCCCGATGACTTCCATGCTCTGACTCCAGCACATTTTTTAACCGAAACAGAAATGTTCACGGTACCCTTACGATTGGTAAAACAAGCTATTTGGATCGGTGGAGAGCAATCCAGTTCAACCTGCAAACCTTTTGGCACCATTGACAATCGGAATATTTAGCCCGTCGACAGAAACGCCCAAAATGGCTAAATCCGCAACCTCAACTTCAAATTGGAGACCTGGTTTTAATTAAAGATGAACGACTTCCCCCGACAAAATGGAATCTGGGACGAATTCTGGAAATGTTTCCAGGGAATGATGGCATCATCAGAGTTGTGAAGCTAAAAACCCAACAAGGAGAATTAAAACGACCAATAACGAAACTATGCCCGCTACCAACAAACGAAACTCTACATAATACAACTAATCAAAACTAAACACACACACACACACATACGCATACACATACGCACACACATCACACATGCATCATGTTCTCATCAATGCGAAGGCAAAATATTATTTTGACTCTCTCGCAATTCACATATGCAATGTTACGATGCCACTTGAAAATGCTGGTTTCATATGACCGCAACTTTTTTTACTTATTTCACAAATAAAATTCAAATAAATGATTAATAACGTTTTCACATGAAAACATACATACAACACTTGAAATCACGAATTGCAGTAAAAAGTAAATATACACATTTAAATCGACATTTTAACACATACATTCAGCAACAATGTTAATTTCAATCTCATTTTAATCATTGGAATCGAGAAATGTTAATTAAAATGTCTATCTAATATAAATAAATAAATTTCGAAATTTTAAAAACGAAACAATCAACTTTGATGCAATCAAATTAAAACTGACTGGTGAAATCGGCCCTTAGTCAGACATCGATGGACTTACACTCAAATATAAATTATTCTCAAATAATAATATAAATCAAATTACTCTTAATTTTCTATAAACCAAATTTACCTGGATCATCTGATGAATAATGGACTCCTTTTGTTAATTTAAACACAATTAACCAATAAAAAAACAAACACCATCAAAATACTATTTACACTTAACACAATGCAAGACCAACAGCGTAATCGATGGAATTTTCCATTCATAAACGCAACCAAGCAATTTGTTGTTGTTTGCCTCCTTCTTCGTACTTGCTCGTCATTATCAATAGAAACAACGAATAAGATTTACATGGGCAATTTAGTATATCGATGAATCAATAACCAGCGGTTTGTACCTAGTGCAGCACTTAAAGGGACTTAACAAACCACCAATTATCTTTCATCCGGGGAGAATGTTGAAAGCAATCAGCAGTGCAATTGAAGGCAATATACAGGGTGATTTGCATAAGGTGTGACAAAAAGCTAGGGCGTGTAGGTTGGACTTAGACAAGAAAAAAATCGTATGGGAAGGGGGGTCTATTTCCCCCCGTTTAAGCGGGAGGGGCAATTTAAGAAAAAAATGACTTAAAACAAAAAAAAAATTATTAAAAAATAACGGTGATACCTACAGAGTAATGCTGTAGCATTTTGAAAAGCCAGAAATACATTCTTTAATTTTGTTTTTAAATAAAGTTGTTCGAGTAAATAGTTTTTGAAAAATTAATTTTCAAAATCAAAATTTTGAAAAAAAAAAATGAAAATTTTGTTCTTAAACAATTTTTTTTCAAAATTTTACGTACATAATTAAATATTATTTTTTTATTCAATATTCAATGCTCTTATTAATTTTTGATCAGACACAAAAAACCGGATGTCAAAATGTTTTGTAGTTTTTGAGAAAATCAAAAATAACAAAAACTACTTTTGTTCTAAGAAAAGCCTTTTATTTTAGTTTTTACGTTTTTGGATTCTTAGGTGAATTTACGATTGAAAGGATTAACTTTCTTTTTACTATTCTTTTAATTATCGTCTTATAAGCATACAATAAAGTGACAAAGTACTGGATTAACACATTTTTTCATTGAGAACACCTGCGTGAGAGCATTGGATTAATATTGACCTGCGAATGTTTTTTAAATAATGCAACGTTACACGCCCTAACTAGTGACTAACCTAACGTTGCATTATTTAAAAAACATTCGCAGGTCCATATTAATCCAATGCTCTCACGCAGTGCCGGATTAGCCACGAAGCAAGAGTAGCAAATGCTACGGGCCCCGCGCATTTGGGGGCCCCGCGCACCAACCTTTTCTGACCATAAAAAATTATTATTTACATATTAGATTTAGTCACAATATCTGCTGGTCTTACCAAAAATCATGTTTCGCACCGCACCAAACGCAAATTGGACAACGGTATGAAATTCAGGTATTTATTGTCACCATTGATAACGTACCCACTGCTTTAAGTAAACGTACACTCAGAAAAAAAAAATAGTTATTTTTGTAACTATTGCAATAGTCATTTGATAATTTTCCATGACATTTATAAAATGACTATTTTTCATCAAAAATAATTCAAAAATAGTTAAAAAATAGTTAAATATAGTTAGAATTAACCTATGAAATAGTTAAAAATATAAATGACTATACAAAAAAGTAATGTGCTACTATTTTGAATAGTTATACCTCGATTGTAATAAACTACTACTAAGAATAGTTGAATGCGACTATGGAGAATTCTGACTACTTAATAGTAAGTTTTAACTTTTTAATAGTCAAAATAAGATAATACCTACTTAAATAAGTACTCAATTCTTTAACATTTAATTACATATATTAACATTTAAATAGTCAAGAAAATAATAAATTAGTTTTAAATAGGTAGGATAAATTGTTTTCACAAACAGCTTCTTAAAATAGTTGAATACGACTATGGTCTAGTAGATGTAGTAGGTTAGGTTAGGTTAGGTTAAAGTGGCTGTCATTAAAGCGTCTGACACACTTAGACCATTAGAGGTCCATTGTGATACCACGATCTAATAGGGAACAAAAAAGTTTCCTACTAGTTAAAACCATTTGGAGCTTCTGATGAAGCGAAGGAGACTTTTAATGTCTTTATTTATGAGATCGCTTGGTTCATTATAGAAATATTCTCCTAGATGAAGTTTGCGTCTGTAAGAGAGAGCAGGGCATGTACAAAGAAGGTGTGGGATTGTCTCCTCTTCCTCCTCGTCCAAGCAACTCCTGCAAAAATCGTTTGATAGCACACCGAGTCGTGCGGCGTGTCTACCTATGAGACAGTGTCCAGTTATGACACCTATGACGGAGCTGATCTGAGATCTACTGAGGGACAAAAGACATTTTGACCGTTTCGGATCCAGTTTAGGTCAGATTTGGTTGGTCGCCATACAAGTGGTAGTATTAAGCCATCTTGTGTTTGATTATTCCAGAGCGATTCGTTTCAGCGTAAGTTTACTTGTAGCTATGGGCATACCTATATTTGCCTTTTCGGGTAAGATATGCATTTCCGTTCCAATTCTGGCGAGTTCGTCGGCTTTGCAATTCCCCGGAATGTCCCTGTGACCCGGCACCCAGAATAGGTGAATGTTAAACTGTTTGGCCATCTCCATTAGAGACGAACGACAGTCTTGGGCTGTAATGGAGTTTACAGAGACTGATGCGAGGGATTTCAAAGCAGCCTGACTGTCTGAGAAGATACGGATATCCGTGTTAGATACCACGTTTTCTTTAAGCCAGGACAATACTTCCTTTATCGCCAGAATTTCCGCTTGGAATACGCTACAATGGTTTGGTAGGCGGAAGGAGAGACTAAGGTTTAGTCCATCGGAGTACACTCCACCACCCACTCCGTTTTCAGTCTTCGATCCATCTGTAAAAAAGTTTACTGATCTATTATCTGTCAAAGCCCCTTCCTCCCAAGCTGACCTCGAGGGAATGATGTAGTATGTAATTTCAAAAGAAAATATGGTCTGATAAAAGTTATAAATAAAATAATTAAAATATGCATTATTTTGAAGGCGCCTAGTTTTTTTCGACGTAAAATGTTAGAATTAGTAGATAAAATTTCAACCGCATTTATATTTCGGTTCCCATATGTGCAAAACAATAAATATAATGCATCGCTATTATAATATAATAATTTATCGACTTACAAAATAAAATCTTTCACAAATCTAAAAGTATTTTGTTTCTTTCTTTATTTAGTTTACAAATACTCTGTTCTCTTTTTACCTACTCTAGAGGTTACTGGTAACAACAATTTGCATATAATAGTCAAGTTTAACTATACACGTATAGTTATTAGTTATAGATAACTACTATCGATATAATCAAAATAAACTATGTGCATAGTCAAGTTTAATTGGGATTATAGTTAATACCAAAATAAATATTTGTAAAAGTCGTATGTAACTTCTTTATAGTTAATATTAACTAGAAAAAAAGTAAAAAAGTTAATAACAAATAGAAATAGTCATAAATAACTATTTTGTAACTATTTTGCATAGCTGTCGCTATTCGGACTATGGAAATAGTCAAAAAATAGTTATTAATGAATTTTTATTTCTCTGAATGATACAAACAGTTATCATAAAATTGCTGGCATTTTCGGAATATTCCGAGAGCTAAAATCTCTTCCTGATTCAAAATAGCTTTTTTGGCCTTTAGTCCACAAAAACTGGCGTTTCGTCCGGGTGATCGCACATGGACTCATCAGTTGGCTGTGAGGACCTTGACAATTCGCAATTTTTATTGAATTCAGTTCATCTTACATCGATTTTTTGACAAAAATCCAATGTGAACTATATCCAACCAAGATTAAAATTATAATCATTAACGTTGGAATTCAGTTTTGTTTTATTTAATACCATAAACTTGATAAGTGCCTTACCTAAAATGGTCTAAGGGGCCCTTGATAGAATTTTCTACAGGCCCCGCGCTGGCTTAATCCGGCACTGCTCTCACGCAGGTGTTCTCAATGAAAAAATGTGTTAATCGAGTACTTTGTCACTTTATTGTATGCTTATAAGACTGATAATAAAAAAATAGTAAAAAGAAAGTTAATTCTTTCAATCGTAAATTCACGTAAGAATCCAAAAACGTAAAAACTAAAATAAAAGGCTTTTCTTAGAACAAAAGTAGTTTTTGTTATTTTTGATTTTCTCAAAAACTACAAAACATTTTGACATCCGGTTTCTTGTGTTTGATCAAAAATTAATAAGAGCATTGAATATTGAATACAAAAATAATACTTAATTACGTAAAATATTGAAAAAAATATTGTTTAAAAACAAAATTTTAATTTTTTTTTTCAAAATTTTGATTTTGAAAATTAATTTTTCAAAAACTATTTACTCGAACAACTTTATTTAAAAACAAAATTAAAGAATGTATTTCTGGCTTTTCAAAATGCTACAGCATTACTCTGTAGCAGGGTTGCGAATTTTTGAATTAAAAAATCCTTAAGTCATAAGTCTATAGATGACTTGTGAATTAAAAAAAATTAATTCATAAGATATTTGGTGACTTATGAATTAAAAAAAATTTAATTCACAACCCCCAAAGTGACTTATGAATTAAAAAAAATTTAAATCCTAAGCTACTAAGTGACTTATGAATTAAAAAAAATTAATTCACCACCTACCAAGTGACTTATGAATTAAAAAAAATTAAGTCATCAGAGAGAAAGTGACTTATGAATTAAAAAAATTCAAATCATGAGCAACAAAGTGAATTCTGAATTAAAAAAAAATTAATTCACCACCTACTAAGTGACTTATGAATTAAAAAAAAATCAAGTCATCAGGGAGTAAGTGACTTATGAATTAAAAAAAATTTAAGTCATGAGCAACAAAGTGACTTATGAATTAAAAAAAATTTAATTCACTACCTACTAAGTGACTTATGAATTAAAAAAAAATCAAGTCATCAGGGGGTAAGTGACTTATGAATTAAAAAAAATTTAATTCACAAGTCAGTTGGTGACTTGTGAATTAAAAAAAATTTAATTCATAAGTTAGTTGGTAGATTGGAAATTTTTAAGCTTGTTTTGACTACATAATTATTTAATTATTAACGAAAGCTTTTGGAGAATTTTTTGGGAGTTGCCGTTTATGCAGTCCTTATAATCTAATTAAATAAAAAGCAATATTGATAAAATCTTTGTGTTGAGCAAATGATGGTTTATCATTATATAAATTTCGTGAGTGCATATTTTTATGCATATGCCTTTAAATTTTTTGGTTTTCATATTTTACAGGAGTTGATTATTTGATATTTTTTTGTAAAATTGTTTCAAGTACCTAAAACTTAATCAATGTGTATTTTCAATAAAATTGAAAAAAAACATTCCGTTTTCTTAATTAAGCACTTCTAAACTTTTGGTACCTACTCAGTAAGTATAACATTTAATTGTAATTTTTAATTTTGAATATCTTTTTAGCTTTCAAATCTAGTTTTTAAATCATAAGATTATCACGCTAGCTTATAAATTATCCATTTCATAATTTTTCTAATCAGCATTTATCCATTAACTTATGAATTAAATTTTTTTTAATTCATAAGTCACTAAGTTGGTTTTGAATTAAATTTTTCTAATTCATAAGTCACTTACTTGCTGATGATTTGAATTTTTTTAATTCATAAGTCACTTACTTGTTCATGACTTAAATTTTTTTAATTCATAAGTCACTTAGTAGGTTGGGAATTAAATTTTTTTAATTCATAAGTCACTTACTTGCTGATGTTTTGAATTTTTTTAATTCATAAGTCACTTACTTGCTCATGACTTGAATTTTTTTAATTCCTAAGTCACTTAGTAGGTTGGGAATTAAAATTTTTTAATTCATAAGTCACTTACTTGCCCATGACTTAAATTTTTTTAATTCATAAGTCACTTAGTATGTTCTGAATTTTTTTTTTTTTTAATTCATAAGTCACTAAGAAGCTTATGATTTAAATTTTTTTAATTCACAAGTCACCAACTGACTTGTGAATTAAATTTTTTTTAATTCATAAGTCAGTTCCTAGCTGCTGAATTATATTTTTTTAATTCATAAGTCAGTGAGTGACTTGTGAATTAAAGCCAAGCTTAAGCTAACAAGTGACTTAAGCTTTTTCAACCCTGGTATCACCGTTATTTTTTAATAATTTTTTTTCTGTTTTAAGTCATTTTTTTCTTAAATTGCCCCTCCCGCTTAAACGGGGGGAAATAGACCCCTCCCCTCCCATACGATTTTTTTCTTGTCTAAGTCCAACCTACACGCCCTAGCTTTTTGTCACACCTTATGCAAATCACCCTGTATAAGAAATGGACATGAAAGCAGCACATGTAAATGTTACTGTAAGAAATTTAAAATGTCATTTTTATTATTTTAATTTTAAAATAAATTTTATGAATGCAATAAAGGCTAAACAGCCAAACAGTTTCAGTTTTTATTATTTTTGTAAGAAATTACAATTTTTTTTTCTAATCAGCTGATTTTGACATGGTTATAATTGCCAAGCATACCAACTTCAAAATTTAAAGTAAAAGTGTAAAGTCAAAAAAGCATTTTATTCGGACTTGCATTCCTGCACTAGGTATGGATTACCAATAAAATACGCCTTATATTTAGTTTAGTAAATATATTTGTTTAGGCGTGCATATAAAAATATTTACTCATTTGATGGGAGTTCTAAAGGAGAAGACGTAACTCTTATAAACTTCTTGGACACTCGTAACCTTGAGGATTCCTCGAATTCCTCTCTTTCTGCATAAAAATCATAAATCTTATGTTATTTTTTTAATAGTTTAAGATACAATTTTTTTAACCAATTCACAAAAAGTGTGTACTATTTTCGACTCGCTTCGAATTCTCTTATTAAGGAATTCCGAAAGAAAATATCGAATTCAAAACGATGCCCCGCGAATTCCTTAAATAGGCCCCAGTTCATTAAGTCTGAACACGTCTCTTTAAATGATTTAATACTATAGGCGCAAAATTTTAGTCGAATTAGTACGACGTTAAAGCTGTTTTAGTATGAAACTAGGTTAAAACACCGATTTTGCAATTTGTAATCGAATATAGCATCATACTTTCTCTACCCTATTATTAAAGTTAAAATCATCGAATACCTACGAGTATTTTAATTTTTTAGTATCGTGCTAACTTCATATTACTCTTTGATATTTCCAAACATCAAAACCGGTCTGTTTACTTACGTAAACGTCGTTTTTATTTGGCAAATTGGAAGCCTTGTGGGCTCTTCTAAAAGTATTCACTTGGAATATAATGACAGTTCTGACTCTGAAAAGAAGAGAAATTCGTTCGAGATTTACAAAGCAAATAAACAAGAACAGGACAAACTACTTAACGACAAACTAATGTTTAAAACAAACGCACTATTCGACACCGCCCTCACATTATACACAAGATGAAACAAGAGAACAATACAATATTCAGATGACAGGAATAAATAAACAGCAAGTTGCAATTTACATATTTAAGAAAGAAAAAAAAATCGTGATAGTCTGATGATGGAAATTTATTTCCGAAACGCGTAACATAATTATAATTCAAAATAAGTTGTAAAATTTGTGTTTTGAAATACATTTAAAATTTAAAAGTTAAAATTAAAAGTTTCTTTTCTTTTTATTATTTATATCAAGAGAAATTTGCTTCTGGATTTGAAATCAGAAGCAAAACAAGAAGCACTCACACATTCATATAATTAAACGTCAACCTCAACAGCTGTGATTTTTGGTATCCAAATTGTGCGAACCAGGGTTAGCCGAATTAACTACACTACATTTTCTACAAGATTTACTACGTTTATATGAGGTGTCAAAGCGAGCTTGAAGCTCGCTTCGAACCTTTATATACCTGTATTGAGTTGAAATGAGCTTCGTTCGACTCGATCCCAATCGCTCAGCGGTGTCGAGTAGAAATGTGGGTCGAAAATCCGACCCTAATCCAACTCGATCTTTCGATACTGCATATAAACGTAGTATTTAACTACGCGTAGTTTATTGAAGAAACTACATGCTTAATTTACTACAATTTGTTACGTCTGCTACATATTTATATAGTTAATTCATAAAAAATCAATATAATAAAGGAAAAAAAAACAATTTTGCACTTTTATGATCTAATGAAGGTTTGTAAAAAAAAAGTTTCATTTACCAAGGATGAAGAATTGTAGGAACAACTGAACGTTTAATTTAAAAATTCAAATTTCAAATGCACAACTGACAGTTAATTGACAGCAATGCTACAATTTGTTACATTAACCCTAAAAAGATAACCTACGTCAAATCGACGCATACATTACGTGTTTCTCTTATGAGAGGTGAAATATGCTTGTCTTTCTCGGATTAACTACAATTAACTACATTTAACTACATTAACTACATAAACTACGTAGCAGACGTAACAAATGTAGTTATTTCAAAAAAGTGACAATTCGGCCAGCCCTGCTTTCAACAAATATTTTTCTTGATTTTGATTATTGTACGCATTTGATGTTTCACATATACCTACAATCAAACGAAACTTCAGAATCATCAGAAGCAAACAAAAGTGTTCATTTGGGATTCCGGATCGGAGAGAGATTCCGGATTGCCAAATAAAAACGACATAATCAATCATTTTTAGAGAGATGTCTGTGTGTGTGTGTGTGTGTACGTACGTTCGTACGTTCGCACGTTCTTACGTTCGTACGTTCGTACGTTCGTACGTTCTGGTACCATTTTTCGTCGTCGATATCTCAAGAACGAGTAAAGATATCGTCTTCAAATAAATTTTGTTTAATAGATACTCGTAATAACTTCGAAAGAGGCTGAAAGGGCGTTTATTAAAATTCAGTGAGTAGTTTTTTCACTATAACGGTTTAAAAAAAAAGTAAAAATTTTGGTTAAATATAAAATATCTCACGAAAAAATAATGCTATTGATTTCAAATAAAATTTAATGTACTCATTATAAGGTCATTCAGATTTGGTATGAATTTGGAAAAAAATGAACATACCGTTATTTTTTTAAATAAAAAAAACTGAAAAAAAAAATTCATAACCCAGATATTCTAAGAACGGAAAACAATTTGAAACTCAAAATAATTTTATTTTACAAAAAATAATGTGTTGTTGTTGTCAAAACTGGTGAAAATTTAAAAAAAAATCAGTTTACAGTTTTTTTACAAAAAATAAAAAACTATATGAAATTCTATTGAAAATTGGTAAAAATTGTTTTTTGACTCAAATTTCTCGAGAACTAGTAGTTTATTTTATACATACATAGTATAATTTTGTACAATTGGTAAAATGTTGACAAATATTGAATTAATAGTTTTTTTTTAAATAAAAAAACTATTAAAAATTCTAGTGAAAACTAGTTAAAATTGTATTTCAAGTCGAATTTCTTGGGAATGAACACCGATAGTGCCTTCTAAAGAATATTATTTTATACATCGATACCTTCCCGTAAGAATGTATACTAAGCGACATTTCTAAAATTGTTCAGGAAACGAAAAAAAAGAAGAAAGTTCTAGTTGAAACTAAATATAAAGTTTTCAAGACCACAAATGGGAAGTGGGTCGCATCCAGTCTCTTTTTTTCGTGTTTTAAGTTGTTTTTTTTACTTTGATATCATTTTATTCAAAAAAACACGTTAATGAGTATTAATTTTTTTCGCTTATTATTAAAGCCCAGTTTATTTTCTTAAAAAAAATATTTGTTTTCCTTAAAAAGAATACTAAATGTAATTAACAAAAAATAAACAAACTGAGTGAATTTAAAAAAATAATAATTTTCAAATACAAAATTAATTCAAATGAATTAAAACATTTTCTGAGCTATTGTGGTTAAGAAAAGGACATTTAGTTAGTTACATTTAGTATTCTTTTTAAGGGAAAAAAATATTTTTTTAAGAAAATAAACTGGGCTTTAATAAAAAGCGAAAAAAATTAATAGATACTCATTAACGTGTTTTTTTTAATAAAATGATATCAAAGTGAAGAAATAACTTAAAAAACGAAAAAATTTGGATTTGATGAAAAATTGCGGAGAAACGGTTGTCCGCAGAAAAAAAAGTTTTGGGACAAACTAAAACTGTAATAAATTCTTAATTGGTTACAAAAAAATCTTACGAATCGGAAGTAGTTCGGCAAAGATAAAGCCAGTTAAGGGAAAAGAGAGCAAAAATCATAAAAACCGTTATAACTCGAAAACGGGACGAAAACGAGAAAATTACCTTTTAAGCTTTTCGACTTAAAATGACCTCAGGAATCCATGGCTTTCATTTGGGGCGGTGACTGTGGGACACCCTGTATATGTACTTAAACTTCAAATTCGACAGTTGTGATTTTTTGTATCATTATTGTGCGAAGTGATTTTCTTTATACAAACATTAATCTTTATTTTCAAATGAATAACGTTTTATGATTCACATATACAATCACAAAAACTTCAGTATCACGAGCATGAGAAAAAGTATTCAGTTGGGATCCCGGATCGGAGAGAGATTCCGAATTGCCAAATAAAAACGACATTAGTTTTTTTACATGAACTGCCATTACATTAGGTGTGTTCAGAAGCAATTTATTAAGAAAAATGCTTTAGTACGATACTAGTTATAAAACATTTAAAATTAAGAATTATTTAGTTAACTATTTTAAGGTTAGCAAATTGTTAAGTATGTAGTATCATACTAAAACCTTAATAATAGGCCGTTTAAAACTTTGTTTTTAGGTAGACAAGGCGCAAAACTTTTTAAAAATTGCTAGAATTCTCAACAGTAAAATAAATGAAACAAATTTCTATAGAATATTTTTTTTTAAATTTATTTTACACATTATAAATAAATAAATTTAAACCAGAACAAAAAATAAATTAAACCTATAGTTCACTTTTAATCCCACTTGCTTTGCTCTTGAAAGTTTGCAATATATTTAACTTGCGCAATAATTCTAATTTCTTAGCATCGCTGACCTTACCATTTTTCAGATTTGTCAATCGAACCTTTTCATCATTAATAAATTGGGTTCCTTTTTCACGAATCTTTTTCATAAAAGCTAAGTAAACTTGAGCACTTGGTTTACGGCCATCTCCTTGCACTTTCTCGAGGATCTCCGAAAATTTTTCAATTAGTTCATACTGTTCATCGGCGTCTTTTTGTGGGAATCCTTCTACAAAATCATTGAATTCCTTAACACATCCATCTAAGCCAATATATAGATGTGTATTATGAGTGACGAACTCTTTAAGACTTTCCACTGTCACATCTGAATCGGAAGGAAATTTCACATAATCATCCACTGAGTTACCACGAAAAAGAAATATAGCTGGGTATGCCTCTGAATTAACGTTGTATTTTGCCGCCAAATCACTGTTTTCTTTCTCGCCGTAGTCCTTAATGCCAACAAGACCCAAAAGCAAATCATTAGTCACTTCATGTGCTTCAATTGAAAATTGGCTAAAAGCCTCGTGTTTATCGCCGTAAGGAAATGCAATATCAAATTTCACCAAAGCATTGGGGAACTTTGGTATTAACTTGTTGAATGTTATATGATCGAGTTCGACACAACCAAGGCAAGAAGCATTTGCAGGCTTTGGATTGCAATTGCACAACATCAATAGCAGAAGTCCATATTTAAGTACTTCCATAATAATTTAAAACAAACAATCTTCTTTCTCAGAGCAGACAAACTTTTTTAAACAAAGGTGGTATCGACTGACAAGACAAGACAACAATCCAACAAAAAATACTATTTAATATAAAATGGCCATACGATATATGTACATACCTATGAGCCAGAAACAAACCTGTTCGTTAAAGTATGTGTGTATGCATGTATAAAACTACAGAAAAAGAGAACATTATATGTAGGTATGTATGTAGGTACATTAATTCGTTTAGCAAAGCTTGCTTTAAGTGTGCATGTTTTTTTTATTATTATATCTCGAGTTGAATGACTTCAACAAGCTGACAATGTTGGCGTTGAATAAAGAAAACAGCTATAGCATAAAGCCACTTTTAAAGAGAGGATTGTCACTACTGTAGCTTAGTTACTACCAGCGTTACCACTTCCGGAAAAAAAGTCGAAGTAGATTTAAAGAAAAAAGTGAAGTAAATTGAGATAAGTCGAAGAAAATTTCGAAATTACTTTTTATTTGCATTTAGAAAAAATTGGACTCGAGATTTTCATCAGTTATTATAAAACGAAAAAGGGGTGATTCAGTTTTTCACTGTTACTCAACCTGCCGTCTAGAAGAGGAGAAACTATGTATTTGTACTTGTGTTGACGCTCATATTTGTGTATGGAAGTTCTGGGTTTACATACTACCTATAGTGAAAATAGAGAAAATGAAGTAGTTTTGGGCTTTTTTAGTAAAATAGAAGTAGGTTGCAAGTAGGAAGTCGATTTTAAAATATTTTGAAAAAAAAAGTAGATCTACTTCATTTGAAGTAAAGTGGTACCACTGGTTACAAATGAAATAATGAGAAGATGTGTAAAAACCTTATTTAAATGAATGGTTAAATGTAGTGTTGCCGCAAGCTGAAACTAAAAGCCGCTAGACCAACTTGCAAAATTCACTACACTCACTGAAATTCTGAAGAAAAAAAGTCCCAGAAAAAAATGGTAGAAGTAATCTTATAAATAAATTTCTCTTTGAATAAAATTTTTAATTTTGGTGAAAAAGTTAAGGCAGATAAGAAAAACTTAGTATTAGGACTGTAAGATAACACAAAAATGGGCGATTGAAAACAAAAGATAACAAATTTAGTTTAATTATTAACATATTTCATATAGACACACTGTAAATGAGGAGCTGAATCAAACCAAACTTGTCTTATACACATTTTTATTTTTAGGAGAGACGCACAAAATTAAAGGTAGGAGTAGTGTTTTCTTTTTTGAAAAATGAAAAGTAATTTTTGTATGATTATTTGGTATGCCTTTGAACCGCCTTTAATCTAAAATTCTTTTTAGATTTTAACTTCAAATGCCCGTAAAACCAATAAAAACGTTAATGTAGACAGG
Organism: Chrysotoxum bicinctum; assembly: GCA_911387755.1. Classification (NCBI taxonomy): domain Eukaryota; kingdom Metazoa; phylum Arthropoda; class Insecta; order Diptera; family Syrphidae; genus Chrysotoxum; species Chrysotoxum bicinctum. The sequence goes on along the minus strand of OU426987.1, from coordinate 143,858,853 downwards.
TCCGATATACCGCTTTTGTTCGCCATCTCCTCAAATATCACATAAATGTACGTATAATATTAGAAGAATGTACAAATACCAATGACAACAAAAATAATTTCATATCGAAATCAATCCCAGATTGACGATAAATATGCAAGTATGTAGAAATGGAGTGACTTCTGTTATTGTGAAAAAAGGGCGCTGAGTAAATGGTTGAAATGATTTTTATTTCATGGATATATTCACACACTATGGATGCGGTGTTTACGAGTAATAATGAATGAATGAAAATTCACTTCGATTGTGCTGAAAAGTGATAGTATGAAAAATCGCTTTAGTCTTTAAACTTTTGCAAAAGTTTAAAGTTTTGAGCAGACAAAAATTACACTTCACAATTTGTGACTTATGTTGTTATGCCATTGTACCTATATGTTTATAATCTATAGTACCTACTATCATGATGACGATCGGCTGTAGTGCCTGTAGGCGGATCCACGACTGTTCATTTTGGACGGTATGGATAAATAGGTTGTAAACTTAGGAATTGTTATTTAACAAGGAGAAATGCAATACATATAATAGAATTATATGAGAAAACTATATAAATCGCTTATAAAAGTAAGAAGAGCAAGTTAATAACAAATTTGTTATTTTGTTTGTTTGTTGACAGGATTTGTTTTCGTTGTTAAGAAAGAGGTTGGTCGGTTGTCGCAGTTTCGATTCGAAATAAAAGTGTGGTAATTTTCTTTCGTGGTGTGAGGGTGTTCGAGAAGCAAATTATATGTGCATGTATACATATCGCATGCTTAATGGAATACTTGCCCTTTAGGAGATATAGGTCAAAATTGAGTTACGTAAAGATACAGGCTTTTGCAAGTTTAGTATTTAAGTAATGTATTTAGAAATAATTCTTAGCGTTGGCTTAGATTTATGTTTTTTTATTTTTAGGAATATTTCATTTATAATTTTGTATGTAATTACTATTTCGTTTCGTTTCGTTTTAGGCAATTAGAATTTCGTTTCCAAAGGAAGTTTTGTATAAATTCTGAACAAAATTTTTATTAGATTTTCAATATTTTTTTTTTCTTTTAATAAATGTTCCTATGTATATACGCCAAATGTAAAATTGCTTTAGCGAAATGGCATTGTAAACAAATTTTTCAGAAGGTCTAAAGATGTGACTATAGGAACCTAGTGAAGAAAGAGATCGAGTGGAGTGAAAGTAACAATCACCTCTGCATTCAAGAAGTCGGAAATACCCTGCTACGGACTCTAGGTTGGCATGCAGCTACACTGCATAAACTTGGCAGTACCCCAAAAAAAAAAAAAAGAAACGGTGCATGACTACTTGATGCTAAGCTAAATCTCTTGTATAATGTGGTAGGAGCATATTATGTACGATTTTGTTATGTGTTTGTCACGGTTTCTGTTGTTTGTAGTTGACCTAATCCGATCTTGGCAAAAGATATATTCATACGAGATGTGAGTGAGAAAAGAGATCGGATCTCACCTTCGCACTCAATTAATTTCAAAAAGAGTCATGATTCTTGAGTTAATGTGTAATAGCTGAAGCTGACAATATAATGACGTGACTCTAAATTTCACAACAATGAACAAGTATCCGATAAAAATAAGTAATAAAACACATTGGCGCAAAATTTTAGTTTTAGTATGAAACTAGGTTAAAATAAATATTTTGCAAATTTTATTTCATCGTACTTTTTTTTAATCTACTTTCTCTACCTTTTTATTAAAGTTAAAATCATCGAATACCTATTTTAGTTTTTTAGTATCGTGCTATTTACAAACTCTGCAAAAGGTCTGTTTACTTAGTTTTTTGCCCTAATTGTCATTGTCTTGTGTGTTCAGAAGCAATTTATTAAGCAATTGCTTCAGTACGATACTATTAAGAAAATGTTTAAAATTAAGGAGGAGTTAGCAATCTACTTAAAAGATAGCAAATTATTAAGTAGTATGATACTAATACTTTGATAATAGGCTGTATAAAATTGTCCGCCATTGTCATTAACTAACACTTGTGCTGGACTAGCCATGGTCTGAATTTAGAAGCAAGCTTAAAGTTACAAATCTGCACAACACGCTTATAATTAAAAACAATGGCGCAAAATTTGAAACGATTTAGTAATATGTTAAAGCCATTATGGTGAGTTACTAAGAATTTTGTTAATTTTGAACGATTTTAGCATTTTACTATCTCTTAACATTTTACTAAAGTTAAAATCAAAAACTGGCTACTTTAACTTTTAGTAACTTGCTAAATCCATATGAAATCTGTCATTTTCTTAGAAAAAAAAATCTCGGCAATTTTATTTGAAAGTGTTAAATTGTATTTTTTATGATTCATGAGCTAATATTGTTAAAAGAATATAAAATGTTTTCGGAAGACGAAGATTTTGATATGTTTGAAGACTCAGCTTTATGCAGTAAAGTGCGTTATTTTAAGTCCCGAGCTGGACTTTGGAGAATTTTACCGTAGGTTTCCGATTGCACCAGAATTTCAAGTACATACTATTAACATTACATGAGGCTGATGCTGGTAAATTTACTTCCTAATGGAACACAAGGGATATATCTATGTATACCAATTAATCTTACATTACATGGACTGGTACAGATTCGTATTCGTATAGATGTTACGCACCAACGGCTAGGGCTTTTTAAATGAAAAATACTATCGATACTATCGAAAGCGCTAACTATCGATGTTTAAGCAACCCTATACTAACCTATTCACTTTGTCATTCCTACCCGAGTCATATGCGTATAGTTAAGATTTTCCAACTAATCAACCAGTAACAAAAGACACCCATCCGTGAAGTCTAAATCTTTTGTCCCTTAACGCTACCCCACCAGCAGGGTTCTGACTTTACTTCGATCGAAGTAGATCTACATCTACTTCGATTTTGAGAAAAAAATTTAATCTACTTCCCTACTTCTCTTTTTTTTGGGATCTACATCATCTACTTCTCTTTGAAAAAATTCTTAACCAACATATTTAAAGAAAGCGCTGATCACTCTGTATTACATAAAAAACAAGTTTAGGAATCGTTTTCAAGATCACTTACAGAAAAACGTAAGGATATTTATGAGCCACCTTTTAAATTGATAAAATTAATACAAAAATACAATTCCGTTGATGGAAAGTTTACTTTAAAATAGTGATATTTAATTACTATTTTTTTTTTAAATCTGGAGTTTGAATTTACTTTTATATGTTACGAGTATATTTATTTAATTTACCAGAAGACCCGTACAAAAATTTTGCACATTCAATAAGGCCTTGCAATTAAATTTTCAAATAGAATGTTTGAACAAAATAAATAAATTCTTTATTGATATGAACATATTAGTTTTACAAAACCTCTTTGTAAACAACATTTGATGTAAGAATGAAATCATTTTGAATTTTTTGTTTATCATTTTCTTTAATAGATATAAATATGTTGTTTGATTTTTTGACTCTTGAAAATGCTACATACAGTTATCCATGAGTAAAAACTGCATTTGGTAGGTATAATCCAGCTCTTTCAAATATTTGTCCTTGAGACTTGTTGATAGTCATTGCAAAATCAACTTTTAGTGGGAACTGCCTTCTAATCATGTGGAAAGGCATAGTTGGGTCAGATGCAGTAAGATTTATGCGGGGTATAACAAAAGTTTTCGCAGATTCAATCAGCTGAGCCGTGATAGTGTACTCATGTAGATATGTGACAACCATTCTGGCCCCATTATTTAAGCCACATTTAGCATTTAAATTTCTTATTAACATGACGATAGTGTTTTTCTTCAAAATCAATTTATGTGTTGGCAAGCCTGACGGGTTTAAACTATTCAAAAATTCAGTAGGATAGAATGCATTGACATACTAGATATGGACTGCTAGTAGCTGATTACAAAATGGTCCAACGGATTACCAAACGACACTAGCCCTCGTGCCGACACTGACGGAAAATTTGAATACTATGAAATGAAACCAGTGCTAAAGGCATTGACTTATTATTATCTAGCATGTCAATGGCTAAAGGGGCCAATGTGCAAATACTCGTAGTCCAATTGCCAAATCTGAAAATTTCCCTTTTAAATTTTCCCTTTTTCATTTTTGTTTTCAACGTATAAATATATACTGCAATATAGTTTTCGTTGCATTTACTTGTATTATCTATTAACAAATATTATTATTGTTTGTAAAAATACTTTTACTAAAGCAATTAGTTCCACTTTTACAAATAATTTTATTTTGTATACTAGAAATCAAGAGATAAGCTAAGATCTTTTTGGCTAGAGCGACCTGGTCCATCGATGAAAATTAATAGCTGTATTATATTTGTAACTACCTGCAAAATGTCATCTGCAATTCGTTGTTGCTCGTTGTTCAATTAAGCTTATGCTTCTATTCCCTTTTGATGTTCTTCCTGTCTGATATATCTTTTGTCACCAAGATGGAAATCGCATTCGGCTGGTTTTGGCAATCTGAAATCTTCACAATGGCGGCCGTGTTGTTTAAAAAGTTCTTCCAAACAATGAAAAGCATAGTTTTTGCTAGTTTCAATATCATGAGCTCTGCAGAAGTCCTCAGATAGTTACTTGTGGAATATCTCCCAAAACTGAGGAATATTTGTTGGCGTACAAATTCACGCAATCCAGTGATACCTAATAAATGCATTCGGTTTTTTATAATGAGAAAAAAGATTACAAACAACAGAAGTACGAGTAGGTAACAAATATGTTTCTCCACCATTCACTCAATGTGCAAGCGAAAAAAGAGGATTATACATTACAAAAGTAATGTAATCACTATTCAGTGATAGCTAACTTAGTGGATTTGACTATTTTATAAGTGAGAAAAAAGGAGTTTGACAACTGAAATAATATATAAGATTCCCTAGCAAAAATAGGCGCATCAACTCCCTTAACAGGGCCTGAGCCCTATTGCGGAATAGAAGAAAATGTCATCAAAACCAAAATTAAACAAGAAAAGGAGGCAAACAGATTCAAGAACTGGAAAGAACTCCCTAAAATGAGGCAGGCGAAACTGCTACTAGGCAATTACAACCAGCAACGTTTCGAAAACTGCATTAACTTAAATAGAAATAAGCTAAGAATAATAACAGGTATTCTAACTAGAAAATGCAAACTTAGAAGACACCTAAGTTTACTTGGTATCGTAAGCGGTGCCACATGCAGATTCTGCAACAAACACCGGACCATATACTGGGAAGTGTTGTCCACTCATGAACCAATGGACAATACCAGGTAGAAGAGAGCAACCTATTCTCTTGAAATTGCCCCAAATACTAAAATTCCTAAAAGCAATAGGTTTGGAGGAGGAACTATAGGATGAGTAAGCTCATCAGTTTTTAAGCGGGAGCACAATAGATCTTTAGGTCGCAGTGCAATAACCCCCCAATACAAATTCAATTCATATCCTCCTTACAATGAAATACGAGTTGGTAGATACATAGCAAAACTGGTTATTTGGATATGACAATGTTCTTCTTTTTTAAATGCAACAAATAATTTTATCATGGATACTTTCGGGTTTGAAATTATAATTTATGTTGAGAAGAGTGTTTTTGCAAAATATTTGTCACAATTTTTTGTATTTTAGATTACTATTTCATGAATATATGTTTTATACTTTTTGTATAATAATTATAGGGTCCTTAGTCAGGACCGGCCCGAGCTAAATTAAAGCCCTGCGCAAGCTTTATCAGTGGCGCCTCTCATTTGGATTGGATTGGCGGAAAAAGTCATTTCCTCATTACCCAAGGGGTACCCTTTGCAATGCGTTTTTTTAACGAGGGATCCCCAAGAGGCCTATTCCTAGATAATACTTATATTTAATTAAAATAAATATGATTTTTATTAAAAACTAAGAAACCAAAAATATATCACAAAAATAATAGTAAAAAAATATATCACAAAATAAGGAACTGAAAAAAGTATTTTTTGAAGTAAAAAATATTTAAAAACTAATTCAAAAACATAACAACATACAAATAAATAATGAACTCATTAATTGTTGCTCATGTAGGAAATAATAATAAGATTATTATTTTAATAAAAATAAATAGAACCGGCTATATTAACTTTTCTGGCTTCTGTTTTAGCAAACTCAGCTACCAGATCATCATAATATAATGACTTGACAAGCTCTTTCTCTATAGCCATGATTGACTAGTCAACTTATCTTTCCTGAGTCTTTGGGGTCCTGAAGTAGTTTTTTATTAATTTTAGTGCAAAAAACTGTTATTTGAGGAAACTGTGATGGTATTTATAGATTTAGAGCTATGGCTTCAGCTGATTGCACGTTAGTGAATTGTTCTTCTGATCGCATTTCCACTAAAGAGTTTTTAGTAGCATATTTAGTAGATAAATTAGCAGACGGAGTTTGTAAATACTTACTAGTTATATTGGCGCAAAATTTTAAACAGCCTATTATTAAGGTATTAGTATGAAACTACTTAACAATTTGCTAACTTTATAGTAGTTTACTAACTCATTCTTAATTTTAAACATTTTCTCACTAGTATCGTACTAAAAGAATTTCCTTAATAAATTGCTCTGAACACACCTAAAACAACGACATTTCGTTTAAAAAAATAAGTACACGAACCTTTTTTGATGTCTGCAAATGTCAAAGTGTCATATGAATTTAGCGCGATACTAAAAAAATAAAGTAGGTATTCGATGATTTTAACTTTAATAAAAGGGTAGAGAAGTATGATGCTATATTCGATTAAAATTATTGTTTTAACCTAGTATCATACTAAAACAGCTTTAGCATCGTACTAATTCAATTAAAATTTTGCGCCATTATTTTTTTCTTAAATATCAAACTAGATTAATATGCAACATATAAACTTTAAACTAAAATTTTACTTCCTAAGTACAGCATGTTTCTATTCTCAACGTTTCCAGCCTCAGATATTTCAATAAGAGCTTTATATTATAGATTCTAAGATTTTGAATGGTTTTAAAGCATTTAGTCTACTCCCATATGGTTTCAGAAAGGGGTTTTAAGGTCAAACCAGCGAATTTTTTTGTATATATGTATGTCCCAACGCATTGTTGAACCTGATACAAAGTTTTATATGCATTGAGCAATGTCAAAAAACTTAAGAGCTTCCAATGAACAGCAAGCTGAATAATTAAAAACCAACAACAACCAAAATGAATGCAAGCAGCCTGAACAAAATAAGCTCTTGGTTCAAAACACTTAATTTTGTTTTGAACACCAGCCTCTTTTCCTTTCATGTTTGAACCATTATCATAACCTTATACATACTCGTATACACTACTGGAATAGTAGCGTAGCAAGTTTTATTGTCAATATAGATTCCCTATCCTTTCTTTTGTTTTGAGTTTTTTTTACCATAATACATAGACAAATAACTCCCTATGGGAAGTTAATAAAGTAATTAGACCAGTCAAAAAATCCCCTTTTAAATGTAAACAATAACTGGCAAGAACAAAAAAATAGAGAAAAGGAGAAATTGAATAAAACAGATTCACTCATTAACGACAAACCTCAACATTAATCAACAATAGCTGTGTTTTATTTTCCCTCAGATCTGATCCAGATTGGATCTTCATTGAAAATTACATGTAAAACAAAAAGAACACAAGGGCCAGTTTTGTTTGTATTTGTTGTTTTACTTGTTATTTTAAAAACAAAATCCAATCCGGATCAGATCTGGGGGAAAATAAAACACAGCTAATAATTAAGTATTTCCATATTTCAACCCTTTGTCTCATTCTCGACACACGACAGTTATAAAATTTCACTCATAAACAGAGGCCAGTGCCAAACTAAAACATAGTACAAGAAACACTCAACCGGAAGAGTTTAAATTCCTAGACGCAACTTTTAATTCTGCGCACTGACATGTCAATGAGTATGAATTTTGTACCTCAGAATTTCTGTTTGAGTAACATTGTTGACTTCGATTTCATATAGAAGAATTGGCATCGTGCGCATGTTACGAGTATGCATGCGAACTGTTAATTGTCTGTATTTGCTGTTGAAATTCTGTTTTACGTTACACTGCATAGGGGAGGGATATCAAAATGAAATAAATGCCTTCACTCATACACGCAATGGTGAGTGTGAAGAATAACATACCAGTAGATTGATAAAGAGAAAAATAGCAAATATGTACATAGGTATCTGTTGTTAAGCGAACAAAATTGTGCACTTTGTAAAGATTTTGTGATGTAGTTTTTTTTACTGTGGGAATGGGGGTGTGTATAGGAAATTAAACATCGACTTATTTTTGGAAAACTTGATATGTATCTATATATGTATATATGTATATCTGTCTTTAAATTCAGAATCAGCTGTTAATTATATAATAAATACCAATATTGGAGTGAGCTATAAAAAGAAATGAAACTTAAAAAAGATGGTAGGTAGTGGTTATGAAGTAGTGGCTTTTTTAACGCTTGTCCAAGGCGCCTTTTGAGTTCAGCGCCCTGCGCATTTGCACAGCTTGCACGTATGTATAGCTTGTCCGGCCCTGTCCTTAGTTAGTTCTATAGCGAATTTTTTTAGCGTGGGATTACAAATAGTGAATGTTCGCTAATCTAATCGCTTAAAGTATGAAATCCGATCGAATTAAATTACTTAATGATAAGGCTAGCTAATTGAAATTCGTAATACCTTTCTATCAATTGTTTATTTTGAAAGTAATCAGTAATAAAAAAAAAATTAGTTGCAAATAAATTGTGTTATTTCAAGAAACCAAAATAATAAATTAATATTTCAAGAACGAATGCAAATGATTCTGCGAAGCTTGTGGAGTTTAAAGAAAAGAATACTGGGCCCGTATCTCGTAAGAGTAAAGTGATCACTAAATTACCTAAATATACATGCATTTTTTTCAACAAAAAAAAAAATAAAAAGATTATTGGGAGCAATTTGAAATAGAACTAATTGGCATTTATCACTTATTTTTTTAAGTAAATACTCAAACCCAAATTTGCTCAGTCAATCTAAGTAATTATTACAATTTTTTTTAGGAAGTTTTTATCCCTTATTAACTGATCCATTTTAATTTTTTCTTTCCTCTGCCTTTCATAATAAATTCCAGTTCTTCAAAAAAATAAACCAACATTGTTCAACATTATTACATTCATACATACGAGTATTATTATTTTTTAATACAAAAATCGGAGAAACACAAAACAATTATAAAGAACACAATAGGTTCGTTCGTTCAACTTTACCCAGGGTTGACCCACGTTTTCTTAACAACCCTCAGATTTGTCAATAAAAACTGGGGTTTTCGGTTTTCAAAAAACACCCAAGGACTGTCAACTGTTTTGTTGGCAACTAAAAGCAGGACAAAATAATTTTGTGATCTGAAAAAAAAACAAAATTTTGTAATAAATTAGTTTTAAAAATGAACGAAAACAATTTCGCGTTGTTGCTGAATGTTTCATCTGATGAGTACAACAAACATTTAATTGCAAACACAAGCAATAACATGCAACATGCGAATCGCCAAACGACAACAAAAGAAATGACTTTTGACAGTTTGATGGTTACCTGAACTTGTCCCAGTAAAATACCTAGATCTACTTCATGGCGAGTTCAGGGCGACCCCAGGTCTCAAAAAACACAGAATTTGCTCACCAGGGTGACTTAAGTTTTTCAAAAAACGATTTAGGGCGACCTTGGGGTGACTTCAGGGCTCAACGAACACACCTAACGGTAAATGAAATTTTCCCTTGTTTGACATTTAGCATGTTATTTCAATGCAATCAATTTTGGCAGCATTGATATTTGAAGCGAATGTCGAAGATCGCTAACCATAATACCGTGATAAAGGAAATTCGCTAAATCATTAGAGTTTAGTCGAACGTTCGATTCTCTTTTCATAATGAGGGCCATAACGTGATGTTTTCCCAATGTTTTCCACCCAAGATACCGTCCAGCTGTCAAAATACTCGGAGCGTAGTAAGCTCAGGAAACCATCTACATCAGCTAATAAGAAGGATAACAACGCAACGACTACCGAAGCCCAGCGCAATGACGCAAAGACAACATAATACCAATTGACAACGAAGGAGCCATTGCAATCTAGGCTGACGCTGGGACAGCCCACTACTATGTTCAATAAAATAAAATTCGAAACTAATACTATCAACCTCCACAGTTCCTCATCTTATCTTTTTTTATAACCACCCGATTATATTATGTAAACTGCATATTTATCGTACATCCAAATAACTTTTTTCACCTCCAAGGCTGATAAAACCAAAATAATTTAACTAGAAATGCAGAGGTCAAAAGTTAAGATATTTATATAGCGCACCTAATGAGCCTAAAAATGAAAACATTCCAATAAAACCTATACTTACAATGAGTGGAATGTCTTGATAGACATTTAAACTTATGACAGAAAGTTGTCGGTTATAAAACGAGTTGTCCGTAGGCACTTTCGAAGTAACCGTCGGAGCGGAACTTTCTCCGCAACGCACCCTTCTTCGGAAATTCAATTTCGGTTCGTAGTAGCTTTCATCGGAACAAATTTTACAGAAATTCAAGGACGAATTGCGATGGACATAAATTTCAGACAGAGATGTGCTAATTAACCGATATATGGAATAAAATATCGATATAGCGATATTTTTTCGATAATTTTTTTAAAATAAACACCATAAGCATTTTAAACCATGACAAATCCGTGAGAGAGTGTAATTTATTGTTTCTAAAAAGTATTTTTTTCAATTATAATTCGCTAGCATTTTTAGGAAATGTAATTAGATGCACCGATTTTTAAATCAAAACTATCGAATAAAGTCCCCTACCTATTTCCAGACATGTTTTTTGTTTCCATTTGAAGTGTCAAAAAAAGAATAAATTTAAAAAAAAAATTTTGAAACACAATATTTTATATTTATTTGACTAATAGGTACTTTATAATCTAATCACAATGGAAATGGATCAATATACAAAACAAAAGATCACGAAAATACATTTTTTTCCATCCAAACATCGGTCCCAATCCCAATTAATTTAACTGATTTGGCCAGATCTTCCCAAACACAGGGGCCCTATTCCTGAACACGAGTCGAGTGAGTTTTATGTGACATGGGAAAATTTCACATGAAATGGTATTCGCACACACGAGTCACTAATAATGGGTATTCCCCAACTCGAACATCAAACGTCAAATATCACTCGAGTGAAAAAAAGGTATTCCTGAACACTAGAGTGAGTATTTTTGTGTGACAAATCAGGGGCCCTATTCCTGAACACGAGTCGAGTGAGTTTTATGTGACATGGGAAAATTTCACATGAAATGGTATTCGCGAACACGAGTCACTCATAATGGGTATTCCACAACTCCAACGTCAAACGTCAAATATCACTCGAGTGAAAAAAGGGTATTCCTGAACACTAGAGTGAGTATTTTTGTGTGACAAATCAGTTTCAGTCATGTTTAAAAAGTTGTCGAGTCAAGTAATGGATCCGAAAATGTAAGTAAAAAACAAACTAAAATAATAGCGAATATGCATATTTTAACTAAATTTAAAAATTATAGATTAAAAGTTACGACTGCTAGGCAGTATGAAATTTTGGTTGATTTTTTCCTAACTCACTCTCACCTTGCAAAGGGAAGAATCCAGTCAGTCGAAGCAAGGAAAAAAGCCATTGAGTTATGGGAGGACCTTAGCAAAAGCCTCAATGCAGTTGGACCACCTTTAAGAGATGTAAATGGTTGGAAGAAGGTACATAATTATTTGTCATTTTATTTCATGATAAGTTAAACAAAATGAACTTCGTTTTTGATTCGCTTTGAATCAAATGGAAAAACATAATATTAATTAAGAAACATTTTATTTTATTTAAAGGTTTGGTTCGACTATAAAAATAACATAAAAAAGAAGTTGTTCCAGAACAAATCCCATCAACAAGGTACTGGCGGCGGCGTTCCAAAAAAGCAATTTACATTTTCTCCACTTGAGGAAGAAGTCATCAAAGTGCTTTCGTTAGATTGTGCAGTACAAGGTATCTTTCAAAGCGTTGCGTTTGGTCAAAGGTCGTCCTCTCGAGAAAAAGAACCAGTTGGTACTGGCGCTGATCCAAAACAGCAGCTGGCATTATTGCTTTATTTCAATTCATGCTTACTCCAAAGGATTTGTTGCATCTCTAATTTTCTTGAAAATGCACCTCCTGTCCTCATCTAAATAACTATCACTATCATGAAACATCTCCGTACTAATCATTTTCTTTTTAATTTTATTATCCTATATTATTTTAAATTAAATTATGCCACATTTATTTTTCAACAAATTGAATTGAGAACTATGTATTTGGAAATAATAATATTTGTCTGTGACATGTCAAATTATCGTTTATTGAAGTTAGCTACGGTTGAAAGAGTGCGTTCAACATTTTGAGAGTCATGTCATGTTTTTGAACCTCACTCGTGTTGAGGAATACCAATTCTCACTCGACTCGACTATAAGCTCTCGAGTGACATCTTACTCGACTCGTGTTCAGGAATAGGCCCCCATCTTCAATTTCTCGTTTCCTTTTGGTGTAATCCGCTCATATTGGTGCGAAGTTGTTTTTTCGTTGTGGTTAAGGTCAAAAAGTCTATTATAAATAGGTAACACAAGTTAACGCAAAAAAAGTTAATTTCTTTATTACTTACATTTTAATTAACTATTTTTTAAAAAAGAAAACACTTTCCGCAACAAGAACTTGTCGGAGGATTTCCGTGTCAAAAATAAGACCATTAGAAGTGCTTCATCGCACACAAATGGCATGCGTTGAATTTCGTCGGACAGAATTTCCGAACAGCCGATCGGAGAAATACCTTGAAGCAAAATGTCTCCGATTCGTAGAAAATCGGAGAGAATTCCGCTCCGACGGTTACCTTGATAGGGCCGTTAATCGGATCTATTCGCCAGATCAGTATAGGGACATCATTCTTACTGCAATAGGGGCAGTTCTGCGTTCGAGGAGCTCGGATTATTTTTCCAAGAAACCACCAAAAAACTAAGATATTTTTAAAAATGAAACTTGTACATAGCCACCTGATATACATATGTATACTGAAAAACAAAGTGGAATTGTGAAGGCGTAAACTTTCATTAATGGAACTTTTTGACCTAAAAATATAGATGAAGTCGAAATTGCTCTAAATCTAGTGTTTAGAAATGTGTCTTTCTTAAAAGTACACACATTCAACCAGGGTAACCATTTCCACATTTATAAAACTTTGGTCACTAATTTTCCTTTCGTTTCTGTCAAAGAGCGTTCAGATTGTAAGCTTTTTTAGAGAACAAATTATTCGACTTTTCAAGTCAGTTATCTCATCTAAATCAACAGAAAGCAAACCTTCTGATATTACTCACAAAGTTGTGCAATTGATAGTGCTCAATACAGCAACTCTGGAAGACCTTAAAAACGAAATAGCTTTTTCAAAATCTACTGCTTTATTCATGTAAATATACGCATTACAGAAGTCCGAGGGAAATTAGCATATTATGTGAAACTTATCCGGGCCTTTTTAAATTGAATAATAAACTGTCTTACACTTTAATTTTGTATTGGTAAATGAAACAGCCATCAGACGAATAGGGGGAATAACATGTAGCATACGAAAACATGCACGTGCCGTAACTATTCGGGACTGGTGGAAGTCTGATCATAGCCTCTCCGTGGCGGCCGCTAGAAACAAGCCTTTAAAAAGGTTTGGCTAATATGATCAGGCTGGTTCCTCAGGTTGGCGACAGGTTAATTCCCTGTCCCGTAAAACTTTTGAATTACGAGACCGACAACAAGCCTCGGAAACGGACTGATCACACGACGACAACCAACGCAACGTAAACTGAAAAACGATTTACGAATTTTCTTATGGAACGTACGATCGCTCTATAGAGCTCGAGCTGCTCAGCAGCTAGCCGATGCCCTGTCAAAATATAAAGCTGACATAACAGCTCTTCAAGAAATCAGATGGACAGGGAATGGTGTTCTACAGAAGAAAGAATATGACATATACTATAGCTGTCATACAAAACACCATGTGCTCGGGGTAGGCTTCCTAGTCAGCGAAAAAATGAAGTCTACCATCATCGGCTTTAACGCTATAAGCGAAAGGCTATGCACCCTTCGCGTGCGAGGCAAATTTACGAACATCAGCCTCATTAACGTTCACGGACCTACGGAGGAGTCCTCAGACGAAGAAAAAGAGACTTACTACGAACAAGTCGAGAGGGCCCTCAATGCCTGTCCAAGGTGTGATGTTAAAATCATCCTTGGGGATTTGAACGCAAAAATAGGTCGGGAGCCGGTATTCAGGCATTACGCAGGCACCCATAGTTTGCATGAGACAACTAATGACAATGGACTTCGAGTCTTAGAATTGGCAGCATCGAAAAACGTGGTCGTTGCGAGTACCAGGTTCCCGCGTAAAGATATCTACAAAGTCACCATGGGTATCACCTGATGGAGTCACTCGTAACCAAATAGACCACGTGTTGATAGACCGTCGCCACTACTCGAACTTGATGACGGTACGAACGTACCGAGGTGCCAATATCGACTCGGATCACTATCTTGTTGGTATGGTTTTCCGAGGGCGGATTGCCTTGCGAAGACGCATTGCATCCGCCGATCAGGTTCGAATCAACACGGCTGCCCTGCGCAATGAAAACACCAGTAACACCTTTGGTAATGCGTTAGGACTCGCCCTAGAATCACTTGATTTAGGGAGAGTAAGTCCTGGAGCCAGTATGCTGGGCGTAAATGAGAAGTGGACACGCCTTAAGAATATTGTCATTAGTACTGTCAACTCCATCTTAGGCAGCAGTTGTAAAAATCGGAACGACTGGTTTGATGATGAATGCAAGCTAGCGACTGAACGTAAGAATGTTGCGTACCGAGCAATGCAACAATCTCATAGAACGCGGGCACGCGAAGAGGAATATAAAGAGCTCTGAAGAATAGAAAAACGGCTACACAGACAAAAAAAATCAGCCTGGGAGAAGAACCTAATCTGTGAAATAGAAAATAGCCGAGAGCGAGGTCCGCACCAGGCGCGGAAGTTCTACCAATCCGTCCGAAAAATGACGCAGTACACACCACGCTGCACATACTGCAAGGACGGAGAGGGAAATCTGATCACCGATCCTGAAAGCATACTGGAGCGATGGGAAGTGTACTTTAATGAATTGCTAAATGGTCAGCTCACTGCAGAAGTGGAGGCTCCACTACTTCAAGAAGAATACTCTATGTTGCCGCCACCAAGCATAGAAGAGGTTGAGAAGGCTATAGGCCGGCTTAAACAGAACAAAGCCCCGGGACCCGATGGCGTATTGCCAAACTGTATATCAGTACAGAGCTCCGACGCTCTATAATAGACTACAGAATGCTCATTCAAATTAAGAGCATACTATATACTGTGTCAGATCAAAAGCAGATTTTTCTGTGTTGGTACATTTTGCTCAGGAAACTAAGAGCAAAGTACCTGTGATTACAGAGCCATCGTTCACGTTGGTGTGGTTATTGTGTGTGCCGTGACATAAGGCCAAGTGACAAAAGGCCAAATTTGTTTGTGACTTAAGGCCAAACATAAAATGTTTTGTCTTGAGCAACAGTACCTTGGGTGGCCCGCTTCGCGGGTTTTCAGGATTTTAACTCCCTTTTCGGGGTCACACCCGCTCACGCAACAGGCTCCTGCCTGGCGACTGAACATACCCTAAGCGGAGCAACGGAGTTGCGTGAGCGGGTGTGAGCCCCGAAAAGGGAGTTAAAATCCTGAAAACCCGCGAAGCGGGCCACCCAAGATACTGTTGCTCAAGACAAAACATTTTATGTTTGGCCTTAAGTCACAAACAAATTTGGCCTTTTGTCACTTGGCCTTATGTCACGGCACCACATACCACACAATAACCACACCAACGTGAACGATCGCTCTGTAAACACAGGTACTTTGCTCGATCTGAAATAGTATATAGTTTGCTTCAGCTTTTTTAATCAGCCCTATCACAGGCCCCGTCGTAATAGATTCGTAGTACGAACCCCGAAAAAAGGTATCATCGCTCCCGTAGTACTAAAAAAAACTTGCTACGAAATTCGGAGTTCGTGAATAATGGTATCACTAGCCCCGAATGAATAGGAAGTTGGGCAGTTTTTACTACGAACAGATATTTTGATCGGAGCTCAACTTAAAACGAAACACAAATATAATTAAGCGAACGAAGATAAAGGACATGCAAATAAAATATATAAAAACAATTTGGGGAGAGTACGATAACTTGGCCGCCAAGATTTGATAACGGGTTTTTGTATGGGGGTCAAAAACAAGCACTTTTTACTATGGGAAAGGGGGGTCTATCTCCCCCCGTTTAGGAGGTAGGGGCACTTTTAGAAAAAATGGTTTAAATTGAAAAAAAAAAATATTAAAAAACAACGGCAACACCTACAATAAAGTGCTGTACTGCGTTTGAAAGCCAGAAGATTGTTCTATAATCCTGCATTTAAATTAAATTACTCATATCAATGGTTTTTGAGAAATTCGCATTTAAAGTCCAAATTTTGATAAAATAACGTGAAAAAAAAGTTTAGACCGATTTTTTTCAAAATTTTGAAATGAAATTGTGAATTAACTTATATGTGATCCATGTATCTATCAGTTCTTAATCGAACACAAAAAACCGCATGGTTCTATGTCTTCTAGTTTTTGAGAAAATCGAAAATTACCAAAACTACTTTTTTTGATTTTTGGTGGTGACGGTGATTCCATTTTAAGGATTAATGTTAATAAACATAATGAATCTCTGTTAGTTCAGTACCGCAATTCATTTAGCGTTACCCAGAATGCACCATGAGGAGGTAGAATTGCATCTGGGTCAGTTATTTTGTCAGTTAGTCAGGAGTTAGTCAGTCATATTTAGTTAAAAATGGTCAAAATGTATTAAAAAGGTGTGTAAGTTTCGTCAATAAAGCCATCGTCCGTACTATAACTGTCGAGTTCGTTGAGTTACTCTTTTATGGTGGGAAGCCGAGGATGTTTTGGCGGTAAACACTTTCTAAATTTTCGCTCTGAAGGGTGGGAGGATCGATGTCTTTTAACTGTAAGCCCTCACATATATCACCATCGGTATAACAAGGGTAAACTTTTTTTACATCTGATAAAAACTCTATTATTTGCGAACCCCAGTCGTCCTTATATTTCCTTTCTAGGCAGTATTTTCGATAGAAAAATAGTGCCATGTATTGGTGAACATGGTCAGAAGTTTGTTTTGGTTTTCAAGATCGTTTATTGTATTTTATATGTATTTAGTGGACATTGGATAAATAGAATAAATTTGAATTTTTTTAAATAAAGATTCTGTGAATGCAAAAGAAACTGCATGCACCCAACCTCGCACCTACCCCAAATCCTATAGTGTGCCAAAGCAGGGGGGTTGCAGGGGGGCAGCATGCCCCCCATACATACTTTACTGTTTATATATTGTAATGTTGGAAGCTAGCACTGATTTATTTATGTAAGGAAGCAAAAAATATCAAACATTTTGTAGAAAAGTACTTTTAGTTATTTTCGATTTTCTCAAAAACCAGAAGACATAGAACCATGCGGTTTTTTGTGTTCGATTAAGAACTGATAGATACATGAAACACTTGTAAGCTAATTTACAATTTCATTTCACAATTTTGAAAACAATTGGTCTAAACTTTTTTTTTCACGTTATTTTATTAAAATTTGGAATTTAAATGCGAATTTCTCAAAAACCATTGACATGAGTAATTTAATTTAAATGCAGGATTATAGAACAATCTTCTGGCTTTTAAACACAGTATAGCACTTTATTGTAAGTATTGCCGTTGTTTTTTAATATTTTTTTTTTTTTTTCAATTTAAACCATTTTTTTCTAAAAGTGCCCCTACCTCCTAAACGGAGGTTTTCTCAAAAACCAGAAGACATAGAACCATGCCGTTTTTTGTGTTCGATTAAGAACTGATAGATACATGAAACACTTATAAGCTAATTTACAATTTCATTTCACAATTTTGAAAACAACCGGTCTAAACTTTTTTTTCACGTTTTTTTTATCAAAATTTGGACTTTAAATGCGAATTTCTCAAAAACTATTGATATGAGTAATAAAATTTAAATGCAGGGCCCGTATTACGAATTACGATTATCGTTCAAAATCCATCGTTATCGTTACGTTGCGATTACGTTTTACGATACTCGTTTTTTTTTAAACGATAATCGTTTTCTCTTACGACTGCTTTTGGCACTCGTATTTCATTGCTTTGACACATGACTTTTGTAGCAGCTGCAACATATTTATTACTGTTGCGTTCGCCTGAAAGAAGAAAGAAAAAAATTAATAAAAAAATTATATTCGCCAAATAGAATTAAAATTTTTGTTTGATACTCACAAGTACCCGCACTGGTGAAATCCTCCTCAGCCTGCGGCCGCCATGAATTTCGATGTCCAATGTTTGTCTGAAAATACACAATTAAAAAAAATTACTTCATTCAGTAGGCAATCGACACAAAATGTAAACTAAAAGAACAAAACAAAAAGAACAACACAAATTTTCAAACTAAAGAAAACAACGAAATAAGAGGAAAAAACTAATAAACTAAACAAGAACAACATAAATGAAAATTAAACACACCACCACGAACCGCATACAATTAGTAGGAGAAAATTTGTAAACATTGGTTATCAATGAATTCGAAATTAAAATTTAAAAGGTGTGTTTTGATTGGTGGGCGGTGAGAGTAGGGCGAAGGTGTTATACATTTTTATAATATAACAATTAAGTTCGAATCAAAATGGACGTGAAGAGATTGGGTAGAGTATACACTAAACCAAAATTGTGGGAATAAAAGTGTAGTATAAGTTTCGGCGTTTAAGGTTTGATTAGCGATTGACTACGGGGAAAGGAGTATTCGAGTTGCAACAAATACTTACGAATTGATACAGTTGAGGAGCGGTGGATGCTTACAGGTGTAAAAGGCCATAGTATTGGTAAGAAAAAAGCAATAGGATCTTGGATAGGAAAAGCTTGAGCTGAGCAGAAGTTTGCAAGGTGTCGTGTGAAGCGGGTGCTTATACGAAAATTATAAAGTTCAGTGTGCGCGAGTTTTAAAGTAAAAAAAAGTGTCGTTAACAAATTTAATTTAACGCGTTAAACAAAAAAAAAAGGAAAAGCAGAAATAAAAATAAAATATAGAGGGTGAGTTTTTTGTTAAAAGAAAAAAAAAATAAAAACTTTTAATAGAAAAAAAAAAAAAAACAAAAATATAAAGAAATTAAATTAAATATCATAATGTAGGCATACATGTAGGAGAGGAAATCTGCATTAGGGTCCGGTAGTGGAAAAAAAAAAGGAAAATTTTTAAGGTGATAAATAAATCTATCATTGTGAAAGTAATAATATTAATTTAAAATAACTTTATAATCGATCAGGCAGTCATACGGTAAAACAGGAGAGATCGTCATCATAAAGCTAAGAAAAATTAAAAAGAAAAACCGCTAAACGTAAGTTAAAATTTTTTGTCCGACAAAAGTGAGTTACTTAAACTTACCGTTTGTCATATATACAGGTGGTGAATTTAAGGTACGAGATTGGCGGTTCGCGGCTGTAGTAACCGGTCGTGACCGCCGAGTTTTTTTTATATATATTTTTGCCGTTTTTTTTTCTGGATGTGCGATACTCCAAAGCTGGACGATAGCTTTCCCTTCGTATTGGAAGGCTATTAAGAGGGACATATTAAGATCATCCTCACCCTACAGTGGGACTTGTCCACCACCATTGGAAATTTTTTTTTTGAAAAAAAAAAATTTTTTTTTTGCGTGATATTTTGATTTTTTTTGTTTATTGTTATAGAATTCTCATTATCGAGCCCACGTTTAAAACATAAAATTCAAATAAGGTTAGGGCGTTTTCTCGTTCCTTTGTTTTTGCGCTTCGCCTACGGTCGAAATAGCCTTTGGCTTATAGTTTGGATAGGCGTAGACCTGGATAGAGCTCTATGTAGGTAGGGTCTCCAAAGCGGAATCGGTTAGGGCATACGTTACCTCGAAAAGGAGGTCATACGGTAGCTAGGCGGCCCAAAGAGAAAGGAGGTGAGGCGATACCCTTGCCTAGAAGAAAAAAAATTTTTTTTTGAACAAAAATTTTTTTTTTTTAAAACCAAAATCATTTTTTTATAATTTTTCTGGATTATTTCAATTGATTGGGCAATTTTGAACAGTTTTCTTTTATTTGTATAATTTTTCATTTTTTTCTTTATAAATCAATATTTTCATTTCCATAAATAATTTTTTTTGCTAAATCTGTTTTTTTTTGATAATTTATAATTTTTCCGATTATTTGTTTAAATTTGATTCGATTGTCGATTTTATAGTGTAAATGAACGCGAATTTTCATCGCTAATTTTTGTTCTGGAAAAAAAAAATTACTCAAAATTTTTCTTTAATAAAATGATTGTAAATCACACAAACCCATTAATCTTTTACTGAGCGGCAAAAGCGGCTTAATGGGCTTGTAAGCGAAACTTTTCAGGGGGTGGACAGAGATGGAGGAACTCGGATGAGGAGAGGATCTGAGGGTGACTTCTGACGCCAGCTTAGGGGAGTCCGAAAATTCCTGCCACGGACTCACGGTAGGGAGGGCGGCGTACCTGCGCAACACCAGCAGAACGATGGTAAGATTTGATCGCTGAATCAAAATTTCGTATGTGGTGATAACAAATCCGTTGTTTTTTTTTGTTTGTGATGTCCGGCACGATTTATGTTTTGTTGATGGTTTCGTCTGGTTTTCGGAACAAGATCCCCCCCTTATCCGGCGAGCTGAGCCGAGCCGTGCAAGCGTGCCAGTTCCGTGGCCAGACACTCTTTCCCCGTTCAGGATTTCTCGTTTCTTTCTTTTTTTCGCATTCCGACGCATTTCGCCAAAAATTTAAAATTCTCATTCACATTTTCATCAATCCGTTTTTTTTTATCCTATCAGCCTCGTTCCTATACTTACCTTCTTATTCTACCTCTTTTCATTCATTCGCTTTTTTATCCTGTCAGCCTCTTTTCTACACTCACCTTCTATTCTTACCTCTTCTTCAACTTCCGTCACCTTTTAACCTTTTCTTTTTAGCCTGAACGTTTCCTACCAGCTTACCTATCCGTATCCTCAAATCCTTCTTTTCCTGAATCCCTTCATCTCTTTTCCTATCCCAGTAACCAGCAACAAATGGCGCCCATAGTACAGTGAAAATTTTTGTCCATATCCCAGCAAGTCGTTTCACTCTCGATGCGTTGGCTGGCGAAACGTATGTCGTGTTCAGGATAGCTTTTAAGAATGCCAGAACACTTGCGACGTCGAGTTAAATGATGCCATCGGAAGTGAAATGATTTCAAATTCATGTTCCCCTAGATCACTTCTATCATCGGAGTTCGAAATACCTGCATGTCTTTAAATAGAAGCTTACTACGCACTTTTGAATCGCGGCAGGATTTTGGAATTTCGATGTGGGATGATCATCTCCATTCTCTATTGATGCCGCTGATGAAACAGAGATGAATCGTAAGTCTTGAGCAGGATAGCTCTTCAGAAGGCCTGACCAATAGCGACGAGTCATCTCGGTTCCATCGGCGATAGCAAAGATGAATCATGTGTTCGTGTTTCTATGTTTTTTTTTGTTATCTACCACATACCAAAGCGAAAAAAGAAACGAATATTAGTACAGTCTTACCAAAGTTACCTTCAGATCCAATCTCATAGTCATCGTCAAAATAGGACCTCCGAAGAAAGCCATCTCCAACACCCCCGATTTAAATGAAATAAAACAACAACACATAGAAAACGTTTATCTACGAAAAATAAGGGTAAATACAAACATATATCATAAATACATCAAATCAGATGAAACAAATATTACAAACAAAATTTAAGAACATTAAAAATCTTTCAGATTAGGATACAAATTCCTTTAGAATATTTTCAAAATATAGTTAAAATCATTAATAGTGAAAGAAGAAACATAGTTATTATAGTTACAACTTTATATTACATGTAGTTTTTTTTGGGTTTAAATAAGTTTTAGTAAAACAATTTTTGTAGGTGTTAAAAGCAATACTATTGCAGTTTTAGTTATTTGTTTATACAACATATGTTCACATACAAATATATAGTTTTTTTTCTCGTTTAAGTTAGGATCAAGTAGAATTAAGATTTATTCAATTATAAGCATAGTATAGTTTTAACAAATAGTGTGATAAGATAGGATAATTTACTTTAGCATAGCAGTTTAGATAGTTTTTGTTTGAATAATAGTTATATATAGGATAGTTATACTTAGGAATATAATTTCGAGTTTAAGTTTAGTTATTTCAAGTTCTTATTTAATCTGTTTGCCAGTATAGATAGTTCTTTAGCTTTAAGTTTTCTTTCCAAATCAGATAGGTTACAATAGAATATTGATAATTTAGTTTTAGGAAACCGATCCGAATATATACATTCTTTGTTTGCTTAATCGATTACAATTCAGATTTAAGATTAAATTGTTTTTTTTTCTGAAAGTAGGTACAATACATTCCTTTTAAAAGATAATAGTCAATATAACAAGCATTATAAAAATTCCGATTTATACATCAAGTTTTCTGGGCTGATCGTTTGAAACATAAAGAATTACAAATTCAAATAACAATCTATTCTTTAAAAAAAGTAGCCAGTGGTAAAATTGGAGTTACATATTCTAAGTATACAAACGATGCAATTTGGGTTGAAATTATTACATAAAAATTTTTAAAATTAATCAGCGTAAAAACATATTTAATCAAATTATTATCTAACAGGACCTCTGGTTAGATTTTACAGCTTTCGAGTACAGATATTCCAGGGTATGAAATCTACAAGAAAAGAAAATAAAATTAAAAAGATAAATACGATAAATAGAAATCGAGTAATCACTCGTTTATATGCAAAAAAACAATTAAATATATTAGATATTTCAAACATGGCACCTGTAAAACATTCTCCAGTTCAGAAAGGCTCAAATCCAATACCTCGTCAAGATCCTGATACTATACCACCTAATGCACCTCCGTCAGTGCCTCCGATGCCCTCAAGTCGATCAGTAAGTGTTGAATCACTGGTAGCTCCTTCCTTCAGTAGTCTTACAGGTATAGGAGATACGTCATTGGAGATGCAGTCTAGAGAACCGGAAACGGTGATGAAGAAGAATGATCCTATAACAAAAAATAGAAGTACATGGGATGAGTGGTTACAGGGCATCGAAAATGTTACAAACCGAAATCCAATCGATTGGTCTGCGTCTTTAGGGGCTCGAGTAGAGATAAGGGGCCAAGATCTCCTTCCAAGCGAATGGGATTTGAATCAAAGACCCAGACCCAAGAGTTTTGACGGCGACTTAGGTAGGCGAGTTCCTCAACGTCCAATAGGCCAAAGTAGTAATCCACGTCGAAATCATAGTAAGTTTGATACTTGTGTGGGGGCGAATAACATCCAAATTCAAAATAGGGCTCCAACTGAAAATGTCGGGTCGTGGAGAGCTCACCTCCTTAAAGATAGGGCGTTGTTCGGAACTGGAACACTTCCGAAGGTTACTAATCCGCCTCTTAGGGGGATGGAATTAGAGCATTTAGTTAGACCAACAATGGCGTCAGAGGAATTGCCAAGAGAAATTGCTCCACCGTTGGCTAAGAAAGCAGCTGCTGATAACGTCAGCAATATTTCGGCAGAACTGAAGACCGTTATCAATCTGGCGGTCACGCAAGCGTACGATTCGTATACCAACTCTCTAAAGGAGGAAATTTCAGAATCTCTGAAGGTCGAGGTCAGGAGAAATTTCTTGGAATTTTTGGGTGACATTAACCAGAACGTTCGTACCACACCACCTGTGGAAGAGCGCTCTCCGAAGACGTCAGCTGATAGGATGAAGAACCGACCTCATAAGCCCACTCAGCCAGTTGCAAGCGGGCATGAACAGCAGAATTCTTCAGTAAGATTTAGAGCTCCGAATGACAATGGTTTTGGTTATTCAAATCGTCATACTGATTGTGATTTCGAAAGGCCAAATGGTGGTCACCAGCCGTTCACCGCTCAGGATTATTCTCAAAGTATGGGAGGATTCCACGGTGGGGGTTACCGGCAACCTGCCTATATGCAGCAGATGGGTATGAGAACACCTATTAAATTAGATAAATGGAAATTAAATTTTGATGGAAAACCGGAAACACTTACCGTGGAGGATTTCATATTTCGAGTCGAGACCTTGCAGTACCAGTACAGGTGTTCCTGGGCGGAGATTTTGAGAGATTTTCATATCCTGCTCTCGGGTACCGCCAATGAGTGGTATTGGCAATTTCAGAGGTCTCATTATAGTCCGGATTGGCCAATGCTTCGGGACGCATTAATGCGCCAGTTTCAGAATTCAAAATCTGATTTAGACATAATGAGAGACATAATGGACCGTCAGCAAGGTGCCTGGGAGTTCAGTGATGATTATTTCGCTGCTGTGAATAAGATGAAGTCTCAGCTCAGGATGCAGATTCCGGAGGTGGAACTCGTGCGGGTGCTGAAAGAAAATTTGAATGAGCGGATCCGGCGGTTGGTGTATCCCCAGGCGGTTTATTCTTTAGACCAGTTAAGAATAGCGTGTAAAGACGCTGAACGGGCTTTTTCGGGTCGAGATAGAGATGGGTCGAAATCTCAGAGGCCGTCGATTCGGTACAGAGCGAATGAAATTGATTTCGTGGATGATGCTTCGCAACCGTATCAGGAAGAAAACCTCGCTGCCTTCCATCATTCAGAGAATAGACAAAAGAACGGTCGTGGGTACGCAGATTCGAAGAATTTGATCTGCTGGAACTGTAGAAGTCCAGGTCATTCTTTCATGGAGTGCCTATCGGCTGTAAGAAATATATTTTGTTATAGATGCGGACAGGAAGGAGTTATTACCCCTAAATGTCGCGTCTGCAACCCGGAAAACTATGCGAGGAACGCGATCTCGGAGGGGGAGTCGCGTTCAGCTCAGAAACCCCGAGAGAATTTAGGCGAGAAGTAGAAAACAAATCTGTAAATAGTAAAATTATAATATTAAAAAGAGATGAAGATAAAGATAAGGGAAAGAAAGAGAAACTTACTGAATTAAAACCATTTCATATTCGAATCAGAGAGTACAATTTAGCAAGAAATAGAATTTTTAATAATCACGTTGGAAAGGTCACAAATAGAATTTTAAAAACAAGAGAGCGTTATAAACTGAGGAAAAACACGAGAAGAAATATTGTGGCAACGGTAGTAGATACGAACGCCGACCCTCGGCCTTATGCCAAAATATCCATAGGAGGAAAAGGTTATTTAGGACTTTTAGACAGTGGGGCGAGCGTTAGTATATTAGGAAAAAATTGTATGTCTGCAATAGAATCGCTGAATATACCAATGCTACCGTATAAAGCTGATGTCAAAACAGCTGACGGAAAAAAACAAGAGATTGTGGGAAAAATTCAAACGCCAGTAGAATATAAAAGTCAAACACATGTAATTACCTTTTATTTAGTGCCCAATTTGGATCAAGAGGTATACCTCGGGGTTGACTTTTGGAAGTCATTTCAGATTGCGCCTAATATCGTGAGCTCCGTCTCAATTCTGGACGAGACCGGTGATGTGGTTAACGCTCATCAGCTGTCGCCGGAACAGAAGTGCAAGTTGGAGGCGGTTAAGGAGAAATTTTTAGATTTTGATCGCCATGGTCTCGGAAAGACGTCTATAATGGAGCATGTTATAGATACCGGAGACGCGGTTCCTGTGAAGCAGCGTCACTACCCTGTTTCTCCAGCGGTACAAGCCCTTTTGTACCAAGAATTAGATAGAATGTTGAGGCTCGGCGTTATAGAGGAAAGTGAGAGTCCGTGGTGTTCCCCCGTTGTCCTTATCAAGAAGCCAGGCGAGAACGGTACCATAAAATATCGTTTTTGTCTGGACTCTCGTAAGGTCAACGCGTTGAGTAAAAAGGATGCGAACCCACTTCCTCATATCGACGGGCTTCTCAGTCGGTTGCCAGACACCTACTATATTAGTAGCGTTGATCTGAAGGAAGCGTTCTGGCAAATACCGTTGGAGAAGGAGAGTAGGGAGAAAACTGCGTTTGCGGTACCGGGAAGACCCTTGTACCAGTTTACGGTCATGCCCTTTGGACTGTGTAATGCGGCCCAAAGGCTATGCCGTCTAATGGACAAGGTGATTCCTGCACGACTCAGGGAACGCGTTTTCGTGTATCTGGACGACTTACTCATTATAGCACCGGATTTCGAGACCCATATTGCCGTGCTAGATGAAGTAGCCGAATGCCTGCGGAAAGCGAACCTCACCATCAACATAAAGAAATCCAAATTTTGCTTTAAGGAGCTTAAATACTTGGGTTTCATCGTTGGTGGGGGGAAGCTAAAACCGGACCCTGCTAAGGTGGAAGCAGTAGTGGATTATCCTTTGCCTAAAAATCCAAGGCAAGTTCGTCGGTTGCTTGGTCTAGCAGGGTGGTATAGGCGATTTATTCGAGATTTTTCCACCTTGACTGCACCTCTGACTGATACTCTGAAAAAGAAAAATGCGAAATTTAAAATGACGGAACAGGCGATAGCTGCATTTGAAGGTTTGAAAAAAGCCTTAACCACAGCACCGGTACTCACGCACCCGAATTTCTCAAAGAGATTCTTTATTCAGTGCGATGCCTCCGAATCCGGAATTGGGGCGGTATTGTTTCAGAAGAACGATGCCGGCGAAGAATTTCCAGTGTCCTACTTCTCCCAAAAATTAAACGCTTGTCAACGAAACTATACGGTGACCGAGAAAGAGTGTATGGCCGCGGTCATGGCAGTGAGAAAGTTCAGGCCTTATGTCGAGGGTATGCTTTTTACCGTCATCACCGACCACGCCAGCCTTAAGTGGCTGATGAACATGAAGGACCTAAATGGTAGATTGGCAAGGTGGAGTCTTGACCTTCAAGCGTTTACCTTCGACATAGAGCACCGAAAGGGAACTCTGAATGTCGTGCCAGACACCCTTTCTCGGGCGCATTTAGACAGTATAGAGAGATTAGAAGTAGCACCGTTGATAGATTTAGAATCAGAAGAGTTTAAGTCAGAGGAGTATCTGAATTTAATAGCGACAATCAACAGTAACAGTGAAGATTTACCTGATTTAAAAGTTGAAAATAGTTTCGTTTATAAACGATGTCTGCCCTTGGGTGAAGAGCCTTTACTAGATCACACGTGGCGGTTGTGGATTCCTTCTGGTTTGACAGAGGAAATCATTAGATTGACTCACGAACCTCCACAAGCGGCTCACGGCGGGATTGCTAAAACTTTACATCGTATAAGACAATATTTCTATTGGCCGAATATGACCGTGCAGATCAAACAATTTATATCTGAGTGTGCTATATGTAAACAGAGTAAACCGTCAAATCAAGTTCTTCGTCCACCTATGAGTAGTAATTTTGTCACCGAATTGCCTTTTCAAAAAACTTTTTATTGATTTCTTGGGTCCGTACCCCAGATCGAAAGCTGGAAATGCGTATGTATTGGTAGTATTAGATCATCTATCGAAATATGTATTTTTGAAACCTTTGCGTTCCGCCGATACCGTAAGTGTTATCAAATTTTTAAAGAATGAGGTCTTCAATGCGTTTGGAGTACCGGAAATAATCCATTCTGATAACGGTAGACAATTCTTAAGCAAAGATTTTCAAAACTTTCTTAAATCGTATGGAGTTCGTCATTTTAAAACCGCTTACTATTCGCCTCAGTCGAATGCGTCGGAGAGGGTAAACAGAACGTTACTGGCAGCTATCCGATCCTATTTAAAAGACGATCAGCGAGAATGGGACTTGCATGTCAGTGATATTGCATGCGCACTGAGAAGTTCTGTACACTCTTCAACAGGAGTATCGCCATATTTCACCTTGTTCGGAGTAAATATGATGACACATGGCAAGAGTTACGAACTAGTCAGAAAATTGAACGCTATAGATGATGGCGAACTGTTTACTCTGCCGAGGCAGGACCGACTGCAGTGCATTCGGAAAAAGGTAAAAGAAAGTATTTTGAAAGCAAATGAAAAAGGTGCTAGGACATACAATATGCGGAGTCGCAAGGTTCACTTTGTGCCTGGGCAAGAGGTGTATCGACGAAATTTCGTGCTGAGCGACTCATCGAAATACCTTTCATCGAAACTTAGCCCAAAATACGTTAAGTGTAGGATAGTTAAAATGGTCGGCAAGAACATGTATGAACTAGAAAACCTTACGGGTAAAAAAATAGGTGTCTTCCACGCGAAGGATATAAAACAATAAAGTTAATTTAGTACCTGTGATCGATTAACAAAATGTACCTGATTAGATAGTGATTTTAGTTTATAGGTAAAATATTTATACTTTTCGTGTTGCTTTGAGTTACATAGTTTTATTTATATATAGTTTTTGTTCCTTATTCTCTTAGTTAAGTAGTATTTCATTATATTTTTTTTTATCATTTTGGTATTATGTAGTTCATGAAACGAATTTTTTTTTTTTTTTGTATTCAGTTTTTTTTTATAATTTTTAGTTAGTTAGGTAAAAAAAAAAAAAAAAAAAAAAAAAAAAAAAAAAAAAAAAAAAATTAATAATAGTTTAATAGTTTGGTATCGATAAATTTTTTTGGTCATTTCGTTTATTTTTGGTGGTTATTAGGTAGATAAAAAAAAAAAAAAAAAAAAAAAAAAAAAAAAAAAAAAAAAAATTATTAATAGTTAGGTACCGATACAATTTTTATTCTTTTCATGTTTCTTTTTCTGTAATTAGTAGTGTATTATCAAAAAAAAAAAAAAAAAAAAAAAAAAAAAAAAAAAAAAAAAAAAAAAAAAAAAAAATTATATATGTATACTTTACTTTTTTGTTTTTATTTTTCTTTGCATATACAGTTAGATTTAGTTTATAATTTTTTTTATATTTTTTTTTAATTTATAATCGTTTATTTAAATGGAGATTTATATTTTATGAAATTTTTGGCTGGGAACTTTTCAAGGAATTTTTTTTTGATAGTACTATTTATATATCTGAAAATTATTTTTTTTTCTCTGCCCGATCCGAAAAATTACATTCATTACCTAAGTATTACTATGATATAGTTTATTTGTTAAGGTTGTTTGTGCAAGCGATGTAATGGTAGTACTTAAACTTAGATTATATATTTTTATCTCAATTTTGATTTCCTAGATTATTACTTTATTCATTTAGTTTAATTTCATAGTACCTTTTTTTTATATTAAATGCAGTTACGTATTCAAAAACACGAAAAGTCGTATCCGTTTAATCGTCCATTCATTAAGTCAAGGAGTAGATAATATTTGAATAGATAGTTACTTACTCATTAAGTCAAGTATTCGATACATAGTTGATCCTGTTACCGAAGACTAGTACGATGCATATAGCGAGTTACGAGATTATCGCATGATACAAATTGTTTCATTTTTTTTTATATACGCGTATTGGGACCGAAAAATATTAGTTCAAATCCTCAGTAACTATATTTCTTTTTGGTTTATAAAAATATCCTGGAATATAACCGTAAGTGCACGCGAATTAGATCGATAACCGTGCAGGGTAGATAATCAAAACGAGTAACCGATATACAAAAAAAAAAAATTTTTGGATCTAAGCTCCACAAAACAAAAATAAAATGAGCTGTAACTGCTCAGTTCAATTTAAAATAGTATACCGGAGATTTCAAAGTTTTGTATAGTAAGCACTTACCTTGATTTCAGTTTTTCTTGAATTTCCAGTGCCTTGACCTTGACCAGCTGGGGTCTTAATGAGCTTCCTATCGCTGACAGGATCGGTCAAATTTTTCTGCAAAATGAATAAAAACATGTTTTAGTTTGATATTGTTATGAGAAACAGAAAAACAAAGCAATATCCATTGTCAGTAGCTTTATCAAAACTATTTAAAATAACCGACACTAGCACTAAGATACGATCTTAAACTAACTGCCTACAAGCAGCATACAATCATTTTATCAAAAAAAAAAAAAAAAAACAATTATAAATTACCTGTGAAAACAACATAGTTGGCAAACAATGTAGTGCCCGGCTCTTTGGGCGTGGGTTAAACTCCCCACCTTGTAACAGCAAATTAAAAAGATTAAACCAAATCCTCTCGCCACCGTCTCCGAGTCCGACTGCTTCTCCTCAATGCCGGTGTTTTGTTGCGTTCGCCTGAAAGAAGAAAGAAAAAAATTAATAAAAAAATTATATTCGCCAAATAGAATTAAAATTTTTGTTTGATACTCACAAGTACCCGCACTGGTGAAATCCTCCTCAGCCTGCGGCCGCCATGAATTTCGATGTCCAATGTTTGTCTGAAAATACACAATTAAAAAAAATTACTTCATTCAGTAGGCAATCGACACAAAATGTAAACTAAAAGAACAAAACAAAAAGAACAACACAAATTTTCAAACTAAAGAAAACAACGAAATAAGAGGAAAAAACTAATAAACTAAACAAGAACAACATAAATGAAAATTAAACACACCACCACGAACCGCATACAATTAGTAGGAGAAAATTTGTAAACATTGGTTATCAATGAATTCGAAATTAAAATTTAAAAGGTGTGTTTTGATTGGTGGGCGGTGAGAGTAGGGCGAAGGTGTTATACATTTTTATAATATAACAATTAAGTTCGAATCAAAATGGACGTGAAGAGATTGGGTAGAGTATACACTAAACCAAAATTGTGGGAATAAAAGTGTAGTATAAGTTTCGGCGTTTAAGGTTTGATTAGCGATTGACTACGGGGAAAGGAGTATTCGAGTTGCAACAAATACTTACGAATTGATACAGTTGAGGAGCGGTGGATGCTTACAGGTGTAAAAGGCCATAGTATTGGTAAGAAAAAAGCAATAGGATCTTGGATAGGAAAAGCTTGAGCTGAGCAGAAGTTTGCAAGGTGTCGTGTGAAGCGGGTGCTTATACGAAAATTATAAAGTTCAGTGTGCGCGAGTTTTAAAGTAAAAAAAAGTGTCGTTAACAAATTTAATTTAACGCGTTAAACAAAAAAAAAAGGAAAAGCAGAAATAAAAATAAAATATAGAGGGTGAG
Organism: Chrysotoxum bicinctum; assembly: GCA_911387755.1. Lineage (NCBI taxonomy): Eukaryota > Metazoa > Arthropoda > Insecta > Diptera > Syrphidae > Chrysotoxum > Chrysotoxum bicinctum. Next base: position 143,827,708 of record OU426987.1, on the reverse strand, counting down.
TTTTTTGTTAAAAGAAAAAAAAAATAAAAACTTTTAATAGAAAAAAAAAAAAAAACAAAAATATAAGGAAATTAAATTAAATATCATAATGTAGGCATACATGTAGGAGAGGAAATCTGCATTAGGGTCCGGTAGTGGAAAAAAAAAAGGAAAATTTTTAAGGTGATAAATAAATCTATCATTGTGAAAGTAATAATATTAATTTAAAATAACTTTATAATCGATCAGGCAGTCATACGGTAAAACAGGAGAGATCGTCATCATAAAGCTAAGAAAAATTAAAAAGAAAAACCGCTAAACGTAAGTTAAAATTTTTTGTCCGACAAAAGTGAGTTACTTAAACTTACCGTTTGTCATATATACAGGTGGTGAATTTAAGGTACGAGATTGGCGGTTCGCGGCTGTAGTAACCGGTCGTGACCGCCGAGTTTTTTTTATATATATTTTTGCCGTTTTTTTTTCTGGATGTGCGATACTCCAAAGCTGGACGATAGCTTTCCCTTCGTATTGGAAGGCTATTAAGAGGGACATATTAAGATCATCCTCACCCTACAGTGGGACTTGTCCACCACCATTGGAAATTTTTTTTTTGAAAAAAAAAAATTTTTTTTTGCGTGATATTTTGATTTTTTTTGTTTATTGTTATAGAATTCTCATTATCGAGCCCACGTTTAAAACATAAAATTCAAATAAGTTTAGGGCGTTTTCTCGTTCCTTTGTTTTTGCGCTTCGCCTACGGTCGAAATAGCCTTTGGCTTATAGTTTGGATAGGCGTAGACCTGGATAGAGCTCTATGTAGGTAGGGTCTCCAAAGCGGAATCGGTTAGGGCATACGTTACCTCGAAAAGGAGGTCATACGGTAGCTAGGCGGCCCAAAGAGAAAGGAGGTGAGGCGATACCCTTGCCTAGAAGAAAAAAAATTTTTTTTTGAACAAAAATTTTTTTTTTTTAAAACCAAAATCATTTTTTTATAATTTTTCTGGATTATTTCAATTGATTGGGCAATTTTGAACAGTTTTCTTTTATTTGTATAATTTTTCATTTTTTTCTTTATAAATCAATATTTTCATTTCCATAAATAATTTTTTTTGCTAAATCTGTTTTTTTTTGATAATTTATAATTTTTCCGATTATTTGTTTAAATTTGATTCGATTGTCGATTTTATAGTGTAAATGAACGCGAATTTTCATCGCTAATTTTTGTTCTGGAAAAAAAAAATTACTCAAAATTTTTCTTTAATAAAATGATTGTAAATCACGCAAACCCATTAATCTTTTACTGAGCGGCAAAAGCGGCTTAATGGGCTTGTAAGCGAAACTTTTCAGGGGGTGGACAGAGATGGAGGAACTCGGATGAGGAGAGGATCTGAGGGTGACTTCTGACGCCAGCTTAGGGGAGTCCGAAAATTCCTGCCACGGACTCACGGTAGGGAGGGCGGCGTACCTGCGCAACACCAGCAGAACGATGGTAAGATTTGATCGCTGAATCAAAATTTCGTATGTGGTGATAACAAATCCGTTGTTTTTTTTTGTTTGTGATGTCCGGCACGATTTATGTTTTGTTGATGGTTTCGTCTGGTTTTCGGAACAAGATCCCCCCCTTATCCGGCGAGCTGAGCCGAGCCGTGCAAGCGTGCCAGTTCCGTGGCCAGACACTCTTTCCCCGTTCAGGATTTCTCGTTTCTTTCTTTTTTTCGCATTCCGACGCATTTCGCCAAAAATTTAAAATTCTCATTCACATTTTCATCAATCCGTTTTTTTTTATCCTATCAGCCTCGTTCCTATACTTACCTTCTTATTCTACCTCTTTTCATTTTCATTCATTCGCTTTTTTATCCTGTCAGCCTCTTTTCTACACTCACCTTCTATTCTTACCTCTTCTTCAACTTCCGTCACCTTTTAACCTTTTCTTTTTAGCCTGAACGTTTCCTACCAGCTTACCTATCCGTATCCTCAAATCCTTCTTTTCCTGAATCCCTTCATCTCTTTTCCTATCCCAGTAACCAGCAACATTACGTTTGGTGTTTGAGTTTGGTTTTTCTGGTTGATAAATAAAAATGTAAGTAAAATAAAATAATACATAAATAAAAGTGTTGAATAAAAGTTTAATGATAGGCCATCAACACAAACGACACACATAAATGCACTTGTTGCTTTTATGGAAAAGTATCCAGACATTGCTAAAAACTACATGCCAAACACCCAAGCATAAGCCAAGTCCAAAATTTTGTGGAACAATTTGTCAACAAAACTCAATTCACTTGGCCCTCCAGAAAAGACCGTCGATGGATGGAAAAATGTAAGTTCTTTATAGTTAGATTAATCTTTTTAATGCATCCTTAATTTTGTTTTTCTTGATATCAAGGTATGGAAAGATTATAAGTTACGAAGAGCAGCACAAATATTTGTTATTTGGATTGCGCGTTCTGGTGGTGGTGGATCTGATGCATCCCTCAGTAATCTCCTTGAAATTGAATTGTTCCGGTTTTCCGAATCTTCGGAATCATCGTCACTACTCAAAAAAAAATCACAATGGAAAAACATTTTACTTAAATTTAGAAATCAATTGCACTTTCTTCACTTTTTTAATTTAGTTGTACTATTTTTGACAGAAATATTGAAAGAATGAAGTTGGATGCGCTTAAAAATAATAGATTTTTTGATTTTATCTGGCAATATTTTGATGCATCCATTATCGTAAACCATAATCGGTCTGTGTCATGACTATCGTTTTCTAGGGTATCGTTTTTTTGCCTTTCGTTTCGTAATTTGTAATACGGGCCCTGGATTATAGAACAATCTTCTGGCTTTCAAACGCAGTATAGCACTTTATTGTAGGTGTTGCCGTTGTTTTTTAATTTTTTTCAATTTAAACCCTTTTTTCTAAAAGTGCCCCTACCTCCTAAACGGGGGGAGATAGACTCCCCCCTCCCATAGTAAAAAGTGCTTATTTTTGACCCCTCTACAAAAATCCGTCATCAAATCTTGGCGGCCAAGTCATCGTACTCGTGCCAACAATTTTTATTATTGTTTTCATGTGAATTTTTTATTTTTGAAGGGCAAATAAAGTAAATACAAATAAATATTGGTATCCTTCCGTAATGAATCTCATTTTTAGTGTTTGTCTTCTTGGCGTATTTTCTACATTTATTACAAAGATTGCAACGGCAATGGTATTTATTTTTAACGACCAACAAAATTAAAATCAAATCAAAAGATAAACAAAGGAAATTTATTTATTTTTTCACATTGTGACGCAAATCAACTGATTTTGAAACTCCGAAATTCGGAAAATGTTTTTTGATTCCGTTCGGGGCCTATGATGTAAATTTATTCGTATTCGTAGCGTAACAAAATTTTCGGGGATTTGTTACGAGGGACTCTGTGATAGGGGTGAATATTTTACAAGCAAACTGCATGTGACCACCACAGAGCGCTCTGTGGTAGCATACAGTTTGCTCTACAATACTTTCAAATTCGGTGAGCAGAAAATGGCTGAGCACAGACTAAGGAGATCTGTGCTGATATACAGTTTGGCAATACGCGACCCGATGGCATACCAGCCGAATTATTCCATCACGGCGGGCCAGCCTTACGTCAAGCAATTCATGATATTATAGTACACGTATGGGAGCAGGAAGAAATGCCAGAAGACTGGCGAAAAGGTTTAATATGCCCCATACATAAGAAGGGAGATGTCACAACGTGCAGCAATTATAGAGGTATCACGTTGTTGAGTACCGCCTATAAGATACTCTCCTCTATCCTACAAGACCGGATAACCCCATACGCTAAAACCGTTATCGGACAATATCAGTGTGGTTTCATTCCAGGCAAATCAACAACTGATCAGATATTTACCCTTAGGCAGGCGATGGAAAAATGTCGAGAATTTAACATCCCAACATACCATCTGTTTATAGACTTTAAGGCCGCCTATGATAGCATAGCCAGGGTAGAACTTTACAAAGCCATGAGAGAATTTGGCATCCCAAATAAATTGACACGACTATGTAGGTTGACCATGACCAACGTAACAAGCCAAGTAAAAATAGCCGGATTGCTATCCAGACCAATCAACATCTTTAATGGACTCCGACAAGGGGACGGTTTGGCCTGCCTCCTCTTCAACCTGGCGTTGGAGAAAGCAATCCGTGACTCTGGCACGGCAACAAGAGGGACCATCGTCAACAGGTCCAGCCAGTTACTGGCTTACGCAGACGACATCGACATCATCGGAAGAACCGAACAAGCTGTACACGATTCCTTCATCCAGATCGAGCAGGCGGCACAAAATCTGGGGCTGCACATTAGTGAAGGTAAAACAAAGTACATGGTGGCGTCGAATGCGAGAGGAACAGTTGGTCAAACAATCAAGGTTGCTGAGCACGAATTTGAAGTGGTGCAATCCTTTAAATACCTTGGGTCAATAGTAGCAGCCGATAACAATATGGAAGAAGAAATACGCGCGCGGCTTCTCAAATCCAACAGAGCCTACTATAGTCTGTCAAAGCTCTTCAAATCCAGAAATCTCACCATAACTTCAAAACTGCTGCTGTACAGGACCATGGTCCTGCCAGTACTCACATATGGATCCGAGACTTGGGTGCTTAGCAAAAGGCACTCCGACCTCTTAGCTGCGTTCGAGAGAAAAGTCTTAAGGAGAATTGTTGGCCCCGTATGTGAGGAAGGACGATTCCGGAGACGGTACAATCATGAACTGTACGCAATCTACCTTGAAGCAGATATCGTGACAAAAATTAAGCTCGGTAGACTCCGGTGGGCAGGGCATCTAGCTCGCATGAGCGAAGAGGAACCTGCTCGGAAAGTTCTTTGTGGTACATTCTATGGTAGACGACAGCGTGGTAGACCATGCTTGCGCTGGAGAGATGGCGTAGACCAGGACGCCCGAAGCCTTGGGGTGCGCAACTGGATGGCGTCGGCTAGAGACCGGGATAGGTGGAGAGACTTGTTGAAAGAGGCCAGGACCGGAACCCGGTTGTCGAGCCGATGATGATGATGAAATGAAACACATAATAAATAATTCAAATAAAACATAATTTATTTGTCAATTCTGTTTTCTCTGTTTATCATTTAGAATTGTTAAATAAATTTTGTTTCGGTCAATACAAAATTCTCTCATAGCTCAAAAGTGATTGTTTTTACACTTATTATTTTATTTTGTAATGTGATGGTTAAAAAATGTTGTATATTGGTAATAAAAAGCAAACTATTTCTTGTTTTTAATAATTGCATATTGAATTTTAATGAACAAATATTTGTTTAGCAATTTATAAAAATCTAAAAGCTCGCATAATTATTGTTTATTTTTTTTTAGCGCACAAAAAAAACTTTTTTTTTTGTTAAAAACATTTCATTGTTAGTATCGAAAATAATATATGAGAGAAAAGTATGTGTAAGATATATTATAAAGTAATTTAATATGTGTACTTTTACAATATAATCTGTTTTTTTTTTTTTAATAACTATTTTATTTTTATATAATTCGAAATCAAAAATAACAAATATACAACAGAACACATTATTAATTAATTTAAGAAAAATATATATTAATTAATTTATTGCATTACAATTAACAGAAATAAAATAAACAAAAAAAATGGAATGTGTTAAGGACAAAAAACAAGATTACATTATATTCAAAAACATTTATTATAAGTTATTTCAAAACAAGTATAAATAAAACTGTCCATAGCCAAAGCTTTACAGCCATTGGAAACATAAAGATTATTATTACTAATCCAAACAAAATGATAAGTAAAGATAAAAACAACTCGAATTAAGTTATTCAAATACCTTTCACCTTTTTGTTGTTAAACATTTTTTATAATAAGCTGAGAAATTGTTATTTTCTTGTTTATGATTTTATATTAAGGACTAGCCTATACAATGCGAAGTGAAACATCGAATACATTTTATGATATACATATGTATGTTTGGTTTACAAAAATCTATTGAGTTAAGTTTTTTGCGAAATAAATTTGTTGGTTCTTTTCGCCAAAATAACTGTATTTAATTTTATTAGATTTTTTTTGTTAATTTTATTTCGTTTGGATGTATAAACTAGGCTTTAGTTACAAATATTTAACTCTATCTATCAATGTTCGCATAAAATTCGAAAAATGCTCGATCGTGAATTTGAGTCTAAGAGTGAAGTAAAAAACTTGATCATCCTAGAAATAGGGGATTGCCATTTAATCAATCATCTCTGAGAAGAATATGAACAACAACCAAATCACATGTGTTAAATGTTAATTTTTGTATTTCGTGCTTCAACATTTTTATATGCACGTATTAAGAATTTTATTTATTAAAATTTGAATGCAATATAACAAAGCTTTTAAAGTTTTATTGTTGTTATATAATGAATTCATTAAATACAATTTTGGAAACTGAACATATATGTACATGCATATATTATCTGCTTTCTATTTTTGTAAGTTTCAACACTGAATTATTGCACTGACACAAATTGGCAAGCAATTAAGTCTTTGTTTTAAAATTTTTCATCCAAAAAGCTGTTTTTATATTATTATATATAAGGCGTTTTCGTAAATACATATACATATAAACATGTTATTGGTTATGCCAAATGTTTATTATTTTGATGTGTATTTTGCATAAATGTTCTATGAGCAATGAACACTAATGAAAAGTTTTTAATAAAAGATTTGATATAAATTTATTATTTGTTTTTTTTTTGTTTTTTTTTTTTAGTACTTAACATTTTTCTGATTATATTAATATTTAAAGTAGTACATAACATAGATCAGTGGTGGGGAGAGTGCATTTAGATCGAACGTATTTATTTGAACATTATTTAATGTATACACTTATGCATATGAATTTGTTATTTTGTTTAGTTTAAACGCATCATTTTAATTTAAGTATTTCTTCAATTATATTTCATTATTCTTTTTACTATTTCTGCTACTGCGTGTGTATCCTGAGTTATCTTCTTTTCATTCAAAATCTGTATTTTTTTATTTTACTTTTATTGTAAACATATAAAGTACGATTTATTTAAAAAGTATTTTAAAAATACGCTTAATATATATAAAACATAAATTTGTAAAAATGTATAATAAGATACAAATATTTTTATTTTTAAATAAGAGTTTTAGAAAAAGTTCATTCAGAAACAGTGTTGTTTATTGGTAGGTATGTACTATTTTATTGTGTTTGCTGTTGAATTTCAATTTTCTCGACTGTCATGTCTGGATTCATAGCTGTAGCTTCCTGAAAATTAAACAAAAAAAATCGATTTTTATATTAAATAGCTGCAAATCAGCCTTCGAAAAGTGTTCAATATGTTAATGTTGTTATTCATCCTCAAAAGTGTACTCTTACAAATAACGCCAATTTTTGACTAAACTTTCATCGTATAATAGGAAAACAAAATCGAATAAATAATACTTCAAATATATTTTATTTTAAAAATGACTAATTAAATATATTAGACAACGAAGATATATATGATATAAGAAAATTATTTCAATTTTAAGCGGGGTGATTTAAATAAATTCAATTGAAAGTTTAAGCGAACTCAACTCCATAGTGCGTTTCGCCCAGGTACGACAGTGGACATATCTGTTAGATGCTGTCGTACCCTTCTAAGACGCAATTATTGATCGATGTTTACCAACTCTTAAGCATTTCACAGCAGTAATACACTGTGAATAAATCCTGACACCAAGAATGTTAATGTTAATGTCCGTGGTCAGACTTTTTTATAAGAATACATTCATGTACAAATACATTTATGTATAAAAAAATATAACGGAAACATTTGAATCTCTCGAGCACCGAAGCAATGTTTCATGTCTATCATTATCATTATTTTACTGCTATTTTCATAAATAGTGCTCTAGTGAAATAGCCGGTTGCAATCCTCCCCTTAAACAATTCAACCGTAATACCCGAACTTCTATTAATGCTCATCAGTTTACCCATGAGCCCAATTTCGGACGTACGAGAATGTGGAAAACATTTCTCAATGGGACTGCGAATGTTTGCTACAGTAATATTAATTTTAGTTTGTATGTATAACATACCGTTTCGAATTAGATTCTTTTCACACTTGAAAAAAAGAGCTTGTTCATGTTTGTGCATATTATAAATATAACAATATAGAAAATAGAAAAATTTATTTCAAATAAACGGGTTGACTACTTTCTGATATCATTCAACCCAAACTTTAAAATAGTTTCGCTTTTATAGAATAGTTCATGTGCACGGCACTGTAGTAAATTGAATGTTCATTTTTGTCACCCAAAATGCTATTGAGTATATTCAAGTAACTTAAAAAATAAAATGTACGACTGGATCGCACAAACTTGCTCTTATGTAAAAGTACTTTGGAATTTTAAATACATTTTATAAATATAAAACATGGATTTAATGAGATAAAAATGTTCAAATGTATGGAATTGCCATCTGATTAATCTTTTTAATATTTAAGTAATTTTTTTATATGACAAATTCCCTTAAAATTTTTCGAGAACAAAATTTGGGATGCCAAATTTTAAGTATTAGGTAGTATAGATTTTAGAAATAGTTTTTTTTTCGAATATTTTTATACAATATTATTTTAAACTTAAGGGGCCTCCTGTTGAAAATTTTTGGTTAAAATTGTTAGAGCTGTTGATGAGAAAGTCAAAAAATAAAAAAACCGTTCTATGACAGGTACCGTTAATAACATTTTGCCCCAAAATGTAGTCCATGTCCATAATATCACACCTAATTTTTACTTGCGATATAGGTACTATAGGGCAAGTTCTGCATTTGGAAAAAAAATAGAACTCGAGATTTTGATCAAAGTTGACATTATGATGATAGCGAAGACGAAAAAAGTGGGTCCGACAATTCCGTCTGTCTGTCTGTATGTCTGAATGTCTGTACCTCGAACTACAGCCTAAACTACCGGAGGTATTTTCTTCAAACTCGGTAGTTAAGGGTCTTCGGTGATTCCCTAGAGGAGAAATTGAAATTTTTTTTTTAGCTCCAAAACTAACGGTACCTCCCATACACCCGTAATGCAAAATTTTATTTATCTCGAAAACGGGTCTAACGATTTTGATAAAAAAAATTAAGTTTGATATTATGGACATGGACTATATTTTGGTCAAAAAAAATTTGGGGGGAAATGTTATTAGGGGGTACCTGTCATAGAACGGTTTTTTTGATTTTCGAATTTTTCACCAACGGCTCTAACGATTTTAACCAAAATTTTTATGCAGGAGCTGCTTTGCATTTGAAAAAATATAAGCTAAACATTTTTTCGAAAAAAATAGTTTTTGGATTTTTAAAAAAATAGTAACATTTTTTTTTTAAATTCAATATCTTGAAAACCGATAGGTACACGATTAAATTTTTAAATTACGTTTTAAAATGTATTTTATTAAATACTATCAATTTGCATATCAATTTTGTTTATAAAAATCTTAAGGAAAATTTAGTACACAAAAAACATGTTTCAGTGTGTCTGTATGTCTGTACCTCTCACTATAGCCTAAACCGCTGGACCTATTTCTTTCAATCCCGGTAGTTAAGGGTCTTCGGTGATTCGCTTAGAGGAGAAATTGAAATTTTTTTTTTAGCTCTAAAAACTAACGGTACCCCTCATACACCCGTAATGCAAAATCTTATTTATCTCGAAAACGGCTCTAACGATTTTGATAAAAAAAATTAGGTGTGATATTATAAACATAGGCTACATTTTGGTCAAAAAAAATTTTGGGGCAAAATGTTATTTTATTAGGAGTACCTGCCATAGACCGGTTTTTTTTTTATTTTCGACTTTCTCATTAACGGCTCTAAGGATTTTAACCCAAAAGTTTGAGCAGGAGTCACCTTAAGTTTAAAATAATATTGTATATAAAAATATTCGAAAAATTATTTGTTGGAATTTTTTGAAAAACATTTTTTTTTTTATTTTAAAATAAATGTTATTTAATACTTAAAATTCGCATCCCAAATTTTTTTCTTGAAAAATTTTAGAGAAATTTCTTATATAAAAAAATTATTTAATAATAAAATGATTTTTTAAAGTTTATTTGCATAAATTCATATTTTCGGGAAACCAGACGGCAATTTTATGCATTTGAACATTATTATCTCATTAAATCTATGTTTTATATTTATAAAATGTATCTTAAATTCCAAAGTACTTTTACATAAGAGCAAGTTCGTGCGATCCAGTCGTGCATTTTATTTTTATCAAAATTGTTAGAACTGTTTCGAGATAAATAAGATTATGCATTACAGGTATATGGGGGGTACCGTTAGTTTTGGAGCTACAAAAAATTTGGAGTTCTCCTCTAGGGAATCACCGAAGACCCTTAACTACCGAGATTGAAGAACATAGGTCTAGTGATTAAGGCTGTAGAGAGAGGTACAGACATACAGACGCACTGAAACATGTTTTTTGTGTACTAAATTGTCCTTTTTATAAACAAAAATGAGATGCAAGTTATTAGTATTCAATAAAATACATTTTATAACGTAATTTAAAAATTTATTCGTGTATCCGTTTTCTAGATATTGAATTTTCAAAAAAAAATTATATTAGTTTTTTTAAAAATCAAAAAACTATTTTTTCGAAAAAAATTTTAGATTATATTTTTTCGAGTGTATAGAAGCTCACGCATGAAAATTTTGGTTAAAATCGTTAGAGCTGTTGATGAGAAATTCGTAAATCAAAAAATCCCGTTCTATGACAGGTACCGTTAATAACATTTCCCCCCAAAATTTTTTTTTTACCAAAATGTAGTCCGTGTCCATAATATCACACCTATCTTTTTTTTTATCAAAATCGTTAGAGCCATTTTCGAGATAAATAAGATTATGCATTACGGGTGTATGAGGGGTACTGTTAGTTTTAGAGCTTAAAAAAAAAATTCAATTTCTCCTCTAGGGAATCACCGAAGACCCTTAAGTACCGAGTTTGAAGAAAATAGCTCCAGTGGCTTAGGCTCTAGATCGAGGTACAGACATACAGACATACGGACATACAGGCATACAAACAAACAGACGGAATCGTCGGACCCACTTTATTCGTCTTCGCTATCATCGTAATGTCAACTTTGATCAAAATCTTGAGTTCGTACCTATTACCTATATCGCAAGTAAAAAGAGCCCACCCCCACATTGCTCAGCGATGTGACGATAGAATTAGAGAAACAAAAATTTGTGTTTGTGTCGGTTAGTTAGATAAACTATACAAATACAATACAGAAAAATTGAATATGTAGGTAGGTAGGTAAGAGAAAAAACGTAACTATTGAATGGAACAGATATTAAGAGAGAGAGAGAGAGTATGGGAACGGGGAGAAAAGAAATTTAAAAATGTTGGAATGATAATGACATGAAACAAAGCAGCGACCTCGCAATTGTGATGAAATCTAATTCCTGGATAAAATAAATTCAAAAAGTTTATAATTTTATAATTTGTTTTTGTTTATTTCTCAGGTTGTATGAGTGTAACTAAGAGTGATTTTGGGCTTAAAATTTGTGCAACAATATTGACTTTATGAAGCAATGCTAATCTTTGTCGATTATTATATAAGCTTTAAGATATAAGTGGTTGAATAAGTCAACTAATGAAAAAAAATGGACAAAAAATGTAAAATTAATAATATTTAAGTTTGACAAATAATTAATGAAAAAAAAATTATACACTCTTATAAATACATATATAGAAAATAATAAAATTTATTTCAAATAAATTGGTTGACTACTTTCTGAGATCGCTCAATACAAACTTTTAAATGGTTTCGCTTTTATATAACAGTATAGATTCGGAAATTTTTGCCACCATTATTTAGCTTTTACTCATTTTTTTAAAAACTGTGTTCCAGTTTTTGAGAAATAAGAAAATATTTTCTAAAATTTCGAACAAAATTTGTATGAGAGAAAAATACCGTTATTTTTAGTCTTACAAAAACCTGTTGGGAAACGTTCTGTCTTCTCGAATTCGATTTTTTCCGAATGTATAAATGAAAATTATGTATCGCAAATAAAAATTGTGAAAAATTCAGTATTTTGAGAACAAAATATACTTCAAAGTTCAAGTTATTGCAAATGCAACAACCTATAGACGAATAAAGGAGATGCATCAACTGAGGACAACGTCTAATGCACAAAAAATAAACTCTTTGTTCCTGACACTTTGTTATTTATTATATTTTATTTCCATTTTTTGAAATTCAGTTCATTTGAAAAGTTTTTGTTTTTTTCTTTTTAATAAAACAAAGGGCACAGGATTTTAATTCTGAAGGCTAATGCGTCAATTTTTGCTAAATATGTTTGTTATACAAATTGAAGAACAATATTGAGTTCCAGAATACATGTGTGTATATTAATATGTATTTATATGTCCGTACAAAAAAGTAATATATGATTTCTTATTGATAATTTGACGAAAATGAACTGATCAGTTAAACATTGAAAACTTACGAGTATCGGTGGCAAAAATCTCGAGCGCCAAAAAGTGTTTATTCTTTACTTTAAATATAAATGAGCTATCCCCACTAACCAATTGTACCTTTCTATATAAACTTTATAGTACTCTCATGAAGACGAACGATTGGAGCGACATCTTAATCATAGCGATAGTATTTTGTTAGATTTGTGTCTGCTAAATTGAATAATGAAATATTCTCCTTTTTGCTACTTGTCCTTTTATCCTACTCTCCACTGTAAAATCGTGAGCTAATTTCAGCGCCACCACCAGGATAGCGTTCGCATCACAAAATCACGCTTCATGATAATACGATAGGTTATATATACAAAGATTGTACTAAGTATTATCTCAATTTGTAATTGGGTTATTTTATGATAAAAAACTGTGGCACTACGAGCCATTGATTACAATCAACCAAATTTTACTTATACTGTCATATTCATACTTTCACTTACGCCTAAAAGCTTTCACTTTTACCCATTGTATTTTGTTTAAATAAAATGATTTCTAGCATTTTTCCGATTCTGGGTTTTAGAGTAAGATATGTGCACAAAACTACCATTTTGAATCGAACACGTATTAAAAAAATGCAAACCTGAATTGCCTCAGCCAATGCTTTATCATGATCTATCGGATCGCCATCTGATTGAATTGTTATCTTTTGTTCTACTCTTGTTTCAACAATTCCATCTCGTTCGGTTTTATACTAAGAAAAAATAAAAGTATATAATATTTATCAATACTATTGAAATATCACCGAAGTAATAGCTCTTACAGTAATAGTTTCGACAGTTCTCGTTTTGCTACTAACTGTTTGTGAAGACACAATCTCTCCATGACCAGAATATCCAGGTGTTTCTTCACCCAAAATAACTCGGGTTTGTTCAACATGTGGTCCGGGACTTGTTGGAGATTGCTAAAAATTTATTAAAATTTTAATAAATATTGAAACTAATATAAAAAAATATAAAATAATATGTTTTTATGAATGATTACCACATGAAATATGGTTACTTTTAAATGCTTAACTTAAAACAATAACTTTTATTAGAAATTAAATACCACAGCGAACAATGCTATATTTGTAATTTGTTACTATACTACTGTTTTTATTTTTGTTAAAATGCATTAAAATCCAAATACAAACCTGATAAATTATTGTTTTTACCACAGAGCCATCATAGGGCCCATCAATTGGGGTACCTGAATCGCCAGAACTTGTCGATGAGATACTGTCTCTTCTTTGAAACTAAAAATTTTGTAAAAATCCTTTGTTCATTCATTACGAAATAACCAACAACAAATAAATGTGTACCATTCAAAAAATTGCATGCGCAGTTTTTCTTTTCTTTTTCAAACCAACATCTAATTAAAATGTATGTAACTAAAAAATGGCAGACTTTTCTACTTTTTGTAGATTTTGCAAAGGCATAATCTTACCTGGTCTCCACTTGTAACCGTTGCAGTTGTCTTTACCTCCTGTGTAACAACTCGTTGTTCTTGTTTGTTTGGATCGTGAGTTCGGGTAGTAGCAACAGTTTTTTCTTCGAGTTGTTCAGTTTTCGCTTTCTTACCCAGGTCTTCGTGGGTGGTGGCAGTTCTAGTGGTAACAGCAGTGGCTGTTACATAAGCACCACTTAAATCATCTCTGGGAGAATCGGCCTAGGTGTTATGTGTTGGTGTATTAATAGAAAACGTTTTTGTTTTTATGCAAACAAAATAAGATAATTTTGATAAACAAACAAAATAAGAGACAAAATTATGTATTACAGAAAAGAAGCTAAAAGCATAACATGAATATAATATAAGGTGGATTTTGTCATATTTACATTTTTAGTTTAAAAAATTGATACATAATTTGTTTATTAGACAACGGTCCAAATGAGTGTCGTTTTTCAATAGATAATAGAATTTTGTGGAAAATCGATCATCTAAAATTTAAGATATCTGAAGTTATGCCATCAGCCGTTTTTTATCACAAGTGGTTACAAAAACATAAACCTATCGAGATAGCTTTAGGTAAAAATTTTAATGTACCCAACGTTTTGATACGTCGTATTTTATCAATTCGAACGTTGGTCGACTCGCAATAAAGGCCAATATCGCCTCATTAATAAACCACATATAACAGATAGATAACATTTATACATCACGTTAACTTGTAATTTTATTAATAAATGTGGTATTGTGACATGTGCTAGTGACTAGCATTTTAACATGCCCAATTAATGCATAATTTCTTAACACATACACGGACACACGTGATAGAACCATTTAATACTACACTTGTATAAAGGTTTTTTTCAATCGGGAAGCTCATGGCTGCCATGTTAGCATCAGTAACTAAATAATAAACTACAGTTTGAACAGTTTGACAAAAGTCTACCTACGCCAATTAAAAAAAAACTTCATAATCCGAAAACCCCAATCAGACACAAATTGCAGCAGCTTAAGATTGTTTTGAATTAAATCTGATTAACTGACTACTCGTAATGTTAAACAAAGTTGGCAATAAAAATCGAACTACAAAAGTATGTCCATATAGCTGCGGTCAAAATAATAGTAGTGAACCTTTTGACACAACAAAAACTAAAATACATTAATCTACTAATTTTAAAGAAATAAATAGTCATCTGATTTTCAAATTAATGTTTTTTAGGCTTTTAATTCCAGATAAAAATCATTTTCAAATTCAATAAATCAGTTGGTATTTTCAAATCTATCCAAGTCATATAGAAAAACAGCGGTCAAAAACATTGTAGCGCATTCAAAATCCAGCTTTAAATATTACAAAAAGGAAAGGAAGTAAACAATTTCTACTATAAGTGATAGTCGAGTGTTTGAACCTTATGTTAATATTTGGTTGCATGTCCCTTGTTAGAAATAACAGCGGCACAACGACGTGTCATCGAAATAATAATACATCTTTCACATCTTTCTACAGGTACGGACCTCCAAGAATACTGTATAGCTTCCGAAAGGGCTGTGTTAGTTGGCTTACAACTAAAAACATACTTCTTGACATCGCACCAAAGATTTTCTATATTGTTGAGGTCTGGGGACTGCGCAGGCCGCTCGATGACATTAACCCTCTTTTCTTGGCATCACTGCTTTGCAAGTTTACTTGAATGCTTTGGGTCGTTGTCTTGTTGAAAGACCCATTTCAGTGGCATTTCATCTTCAGCATATGGGAACATAACTTCCTCCATGATCTTCACATAAAGATGCTGATCCATAATGTCTTTCAACACCATAGAAGGAAAAGCATGCCCAGGCCATTATGCTGTATGCTTTGTATGCTTTGGATCGTTGTCTTGTTGAAAGACCCATTTCAGTGGCATTTCATCTGACCACAGAATATTCCTCTACAAAAACATGAAAATACAGATACTTACTAATGATCAAAGGGCACGGTAGTGCCCAGACAAGTTCTGGCACAACACCCTTTTTATAGGACCAAACTTAGACGACTTTTGACCCCTCCCTATCTTCAGTACCAATGAAGTCAGAAAATTTCGAATATTTGCTAAGCTAGCCTCACCAAATTTCAATTTTCTAGCATAAGCGGTTCCTGAGATATAAGGCCTCAAAAATCACAAAAACCGTAACTGACTGGCTGACTGACAGATCATCAAAATTAAGGAGCACTTCCTGACATCGTAGAATCTTGTAATTTTGCACAACAGTAGGTCTTATCATACAAGCAGAGGAAAAAATTTGTGGTTTTCCATTCAGGGGGCGTGGTATCCGCTCACTTTCTCGCAAAAGGTGTTGGTTGAATGGAGCACTTCCGACTGCTGTAAAACGATGAAATTTGGTAAAGTGGTAGGGCTTAAATTGCATACAAAGAAAAAAATATAAAATTTGAGGTTTTCCATTCAGGGGCGTGGTATCCGCCCACTTCCACAGAACTGATGTAAATTATATGGCACACTTCCGATTGCAGTAGAACAATGAAATTTGGTAGAGCGGTATAGCTTAATGTACATTCAAAGCGAAAAATAGAAAATCTAAGATTTTTCATTCGAAGTATCTTTTTATTGTCATTTTGAAACTATACATGCATCTTGAAAGTTCATGACTTTTCTTAGAATTAGAGTGATCGACTTGGTACTCTATGTTATGTTAACATGAATGAAAAAAGAAAACATTTGCATACCTGAAAAAATTATTAGTTTACATAAAAAAAATCTTAACTGTCATGGGAACTATAATCAAACCACTAATTAGGTTATTAATTGGTGGGCTACCTTCGTTTAAAAAAGGAGTTAAAATTGCAACAAAAACATCATCTCATCCTCAACAACTATTGCTTTTTTATGACTTAGAGCGGATGTAGGTACAAGTATTTATAATTAAAGTAGGTATGTTAGTATTAGGTATCTTGTCAGAATAAGAAGAAACAACTGAAGCGCGAATCAAAACAACCAATTGTTAGGGTAAAATTTACCGCAACAATGACTGGCCTTCGTTTCCTTCCATTCCTTCTTTTCTTCCGTTGCGGCTGCAAAATTCTGGCGAAGTTGAGGGCAACCATGGTACCATCAACCATTGCATTTTGCAAAAGTGACAAATACAGGTTTCGAGCAATTCTTCGAGTAAAAGGGTTTACGAGATTATACTTGACATGTAGACGGACGGTCTCATGTAGCGAAACAAATGCCAGCGGATGAGCTGAAGAGGTAATGAGTCAGGCGGACTCTTACCTACCCCAAACCAAAACAACACAACATCCTAAATTTTTCAGAAATGTTGATATTGAACGCTCTTCTAAAATAATTTGTTTTAAGTTGATATAATATTTTTTTTTTTTTAATTTTGAACTTGAGGAAAAAAAGTATTTTTTTTTTGTGAACTTGTTTTGACAAAGCTTCTGTGTTTTTCTTGATTTTTTTTTTTTTGAGAATGCACTGCAAATAGTTTTCTTTTTCTGTTCTATATAAATTCTTAAATATTCGCCATTTTCTGAAACATGCATTAATTAAGGTTTCAAAATCTTGGGTCAATTTTTAGCTTTTAACAAGCTAGTGAGTGACTTATGAATTAAAAGATTATAATTCATGAGCAAGTGACTTATGAATTAAAAAATTTAATTCACAACCTACTAAGTGACTTTTGAATTAAAAAAAAATTGATTCATAAGCTAATCGATGAATTCTGATTAGAAAAATTATGAATTGGAAAATTTATAAGCTAGCATGATAATTTTATGATTTATAAACTAGATTTGAAAGCTTAAAAGAGATTCAAAATCTAATTTTATACTTTTTCGGCAGGTAACAAAAGTTTCGAAGTACTTTTTTTAAAAAAGGGGATGATTTTTCCCAATTTTATTGAAAATACATATTAAATTATTTTAAGGTACTTTCGTCAATAACTATGTAGTCAAATCAAGTTTAAGAATTTTGAATCTTCCAACAAACTTAACTTTTTTTATTTCAATTCACAAGTCATCACAGACTTATGACTTAATGTTTTTTTTTTTAATTCAAAAATTCGCCACCCTGATGTAGATAAGATATAATCTCTTAGCTCTTTAAGAACACCCTTAAAAAATGTTTTGCTGTTAAAGACCTATTTTAAAGTATACAGTATCAAAATGCATTTATGCTTTCTGACTGCTGATGCAAACATTATTATGGAGCATATTTACCAAGCAGAAAGCGTTTAAACGCAACAGAGCTAACTTTAAGGAAACTTCATTATAGAGATCGATTTGTAAATTCGTTCACCAAGAGTTGCAATCAGTTTTAAAATATATCAAGTTACGCCCTTGCATTTAACTCTCTCAAAACTGTTATAGAGCAAATTTAGAATAGTCTTTTTTACCAAAAAAAAGTTTTTATTTTTAAGAAAATCAATTAAAGAACAGGTATTCTAGAAAACAATAATTTATTAAAAATTCAATAACCACACTTTTTATGTTAATTATTTTAGCAGACATTTTTTTCTTCCGATTTGTTAAAATAAAAAAAAATATTTAAAGTTATTTAATAGTAAATTTTACAACTTAACCAAAAAACACATGTCGTAATTTTTCATCAAAAACCACAATGAATTTATAGTTATGTTAACAAAAAACGATATTCAAAAAAGATTCAAACTTTGTATGGTGGGTATCGTCATTTTTAGGTTAAACTATTTTTTTATTATATCTTGTAGACTGTATTAAGAAATATTTTACTGTCAATTTTAAGAAAAATCGAGCATTAGGTTTTTGAAATATTGAGTTTGGAGTTTTTTAAATCAAAAAAAAATTTTAAGGAGCTAAACTATAAAAAAAAATTATCAAAATTGGTTGTACCGGTTTTGAGAAAAACAGAAACACAAAAAAATAATAACTACTTTCCGAATTTTTTTTTTTTCAATCATTACCTAGCTTTAACTAAATATGTAAATTGAATTGATATCAAAAGCGAAAAGGGCAGAATATACTTAGTTTCCTTCTGAATACTAGCAGCCTTATTTACTAACTCGGTTTAGCGACGGAGTAAAGTTACTTCGACTTTACAACGGCTCTAATCCTGAAAACCATATTTATAATGAAAATGCACGAGGAATAGCGGTCGAATAAGCTAAAACTGGTTCATAGAAGGTTTACCGCCGTTTTAGTATCTAAATGTCATTTTGAGATGACATTTTGTGAAATTTACAAAAAGGAGTGTAAGCAATTTTTTTTTTCGTTTCTTACTAAGACCAAAAGGATAGATATTTTGCATTAATAAATTATTTATATTTTCCAATCGCTCTAACAGTTGTACGATATTGGGAACGCAATGTGGTTGGTACATTCATTTATTTTATTTGAACTTTATACAATCCAATTTTAAATGTATTCAATTTCCAATATGCATACAATTATAATAAAATGAATAATAATGGAAATCAGCTGGGGTTTGCTTGAATGTATAATAATCAGAGTTTTAGATTGGTGACTTTTTTTTCTCAGTATATTTGACATAAGGAAGGCGTGGCTAATACGGCTAGGAAAATATATTTTAAATAAGGATTTGTCTGACGTGACGTAAACCCGAAGTAAGTGCTTCGGCTAATATAAAAATCATAAGACACAAGTCTTTTTTTTTATTCTTGTCTACCTGCACAATTTTGTTGTTGCCTTTTATAGTCCATACAAAAATTTTCTGTCTGCACAATTCTGTTGCTGTCTGTTATATTGTATACCAAAAACTTATTCTACTCTGTCATAATAAGGGTATTCATGTAAACGCGGAAAACCCTGATAAACATCGGAAACCAGATAATTTTATCTCTGCAGAAACGAGCTGTCAAAATTTGTATGGGAAAAACTTTCTGCAAATCTGATAAAATTATCTCACGAATTTGGTGCGGAAAGTGAAGAAATAAACCTGATAAACTAAATTAATATGAATTCTGACTTTCAATTTGGCATTTCACAAAATATTTTCCACATTTACGCAAGTATTTTTTAGGGGGTGTTCATGAAAACATGTTGCGGAAAGTTATATCTTTCTACAAAGCGGAAAATTATCTCGTTTCATGAATACCCTTAATCAGCCTTATTTATTATTTTTCACTAATACTGGGTTCAACCTCGGAATAGTTAAACCGAACCGAAGCACTTACGCCACGTCAAACAAATACTTATTTATAATATATTTTCTTAGCCGTATTAGCTACGCTTTCCTTATGACAAATATACTGGTAAAAAGTCAGCAATCTAAAACTCTGGTTATTATACACGCAAAGCAAACCCCAGCTGATTTCCATTATTATTCCTTTTATTACCATTAGCCGTGTTTTTTTGGAAAAGTTATCCGTAGTACAGTAGGATCTTATATGAATAACAAATACAACATCTGCAGTAGGATTGTATAAAGTTCAAATCCAATAAATAAATGTACCAACCACATTGCGTTCCCAATATCGTACAACTGTTTGGAAAAAATAAATAATTTATTATTGCAAAATATCTATCATTTTTGTCTTAGTAAGAAACGAAAAAAAAGTTGCTTATATTCCTTTTTGTAAATTTCACAAGATGTCACCTCAAAATGACATTTAGATACTAAAATGGCCTTAAACCTCCTATGAACCATTTTTAACTTATTCCACCTCCATTCCTCGTGCATTTTCATTATAAATAAAGTTTTCAGGATTAGAGCCGTTGTAAAGTCGAAGTAACTTTACTCCGTCGCTAAAACGAGTTAGTAAATAAGGCTGAATATGTTTTGTATCTCTTCTACATTTTCATTCAACGCTAAGAACAGTGTATATAAACGTATATATAAAGTGTATATACAATAACAAATCTTCCTTGTCAGAGTGCATAGGTAGCTCTTCGATCGAATTGCCTCATGAGAATACTATAAAGTTTATATACAAAGGTAATATTGTTTTTAATATTTGTTTTTTTAAGTTATTTTTTTTTTTTTTTTTTTGGAAAATTCCTCTTCTGTCTAAATGAGATCAAATAGATCTCCCCGTGTGTTTGTTTTAAAGAATATAATAAGTACTTACTGTGAGTGTCAAAAGTGAGTAAACACCTAAATGGTTTCTTGATTTACAAAATAAACAAAAATTGAATTAAAATAATACAAAATAAAAGCATTCACCCATATTCTGAAACTCGTATTTATGACTCGTATTCGACTACAGTCGTAGGGTGTATGTACGAGTGTATGCGATGTTTTTCGTTTCCCAATATTAGTACAAGTGAAGTCGGATGTTCGACTCCTGGAATAACAACATACGACTGTAATCGAATACGAGTCATAAATACGAGTTTAGAATATGGGTGATTAATTAATAGAAACAAATAAAAACCAAAATAAAAATTCAAAAAACGAAATAATGCACTTTTTTCTAATAAAAACTTAACATTTGTTATATCTTAAAATTATTTATAAATATAGTAACTTAAGTAAAAAACTCATCTGTTAGTCGACGTGACATAAAAACAACAATGTTATTTCTATCATCGGAAGATACTGTCTTGGCCAAAATTATTGAGCACCCTATCAATTTCGTGTGTACATGCTTTTTACAAATTAAATTAAATACCGTTGGTGGTGAAATAATTTTTTAGTCTCAGATAAACTAAAAAAAACTTTATCTACGTTGTTATTGAAAATGCATCATCCGTTATCTCAAGATTAGTCATTTCCACATGTTCTTAGGTATTGATCAGTTTGCTTATTTGCCTCTTCTTATGAAATCTCAAGTGTTTTTTGAAGGTTTCATTTGAAGTATTGGTTAGTATTATTGGAAAACACCCAAAAAAAGCGAACTAAGTTTAGTTAAACGTGCGCAGGTACAGCAGATACATGATCAAGTGAAATCTCAGGTAGAAATTTCCAAAACTCTGGAATATTCGCGTGGATCTGTCCAGTACTCTCTTAAGTGGTTCACAGAGACCGGATAGCATGAGAATAGGACAAGAACTGGGCGCATGCGAATCACAACAAACCGCGAGGACCGGAAATTAGTACGAAGCTCCAATTAAAAATAGCAAAAAAAACTTCCTTAGAGCTCGCTGTCGAACTACTTGTAGAAGACTCCAAAAAGCTGTTATCAAAGGCTATAAAGCCAGGAAAAACCATGGTTATTTGAAAAGAACAAAAAGGTGCCGCTTGTATGGGCTCGAAAATGCCAAACTTTTACTGAAGAATATTGGTCAAATATTGTGTGGTCAGACTAATCGAATTTCGAGCTAAGTTAGATCATACGATGTTGCAACAATATTTAGTAAATAATTTAGTATATTATAACTCGTAATGAAAACACATAACTTTCAAAACCTCTTCATTTATGGTACGCTTTAAGATTTTTGGTACCGCTGGTGCAACCTTTGTTCGTCGTCGAGCCGGTGAAGAATTTAGTCTGGAGTGTTTAGTACCGACAGTAAAACATGGCGGCGAGAGCGTTATGGTCTGGGGGTGTATGAGTTCTTCAGGGGTAGGCGAAATGTTTGTGTGTCACGATCTCATGGACTCTACGAAGTACATAAATGTACTGGAAACTGCACTCATGCCCTCATTTTTCTTACTGTTTGACGTTACAAACATGAATGGAGTGAAGTTACAGCAAGATAACGTACCTTGCCACAAAGCTGAACGCACAAAGACCTGGTTAGGGGAAAATTGCGTCGAGGTTCTTGATTGGCCTACCCAGTCCCCAGATTTAAACCCCATAGAACATTTGTGGGCTTATTAAAGCACAAGATCAGGCAGAACACAATCAGCAACAAAAACGACCTAAAACGTCACCTGCGTGATGAATGAAGAGCATTAAGTGCAGAACAATGCAAAAAGGTTGCTCCCGTGATAAAGGCAAAGGGCGGTCCAACTAAATATTGATATTTGTTTAATAAAAAGCAATGTTATACTATACAAAGTGTTTGAATTTATTTAAATTAAACAGTTGCACATAAAGTGAGAAATATAATGGGTGCTCAATAATTTTGGCCAAGGCTGTATATGGGACCGTTCGTCAGTTAAAGCCTTTTAAGGTCTTTGCTCTTGATAGTTCTTTGGCGAAATTTTTTGGTCAAAATAATCTCATAAATGTTCTATGAGGCTTAGTTCCGGCGATTAGGGAGGGTGATGGAGGTGCTTTGAAGTACTATACAGAATTCTAATGATCCTAAGCCTAACTTACGGTTTTCTTATTTCTGAATTTTCGAATTCCACCTAACTCCAGAAATTATGTTGGTGTTTATTCACTTTTGATACTCACTGAATGTATTAGTTACATGGGGTCTATATAACCCGATTCCTAACGAGTTTAGTTTTGAAGTTTCAGCTACACAACTGTTTTCTCATTATTCCCTCATCTTGTATCAGAACCATTTCCATCTACATACTCGTACTTCACGTTTGCAGCTGATAAGAAACACAAAATTATATTGTTGGGAAGTAAAATAATGCAAAACTAATTTGTCCCCACCGCGCAGCCACAGGAAATATGTGGAAGGCCGCAAAAAAATCCAAAATAAAAAATTCTAAGAAGGAAAGTTAAAAATTGATGTTTGTTTGTGTATTTAGGTAGTCCTAGAAGTTTTTGTTAGGAAGTACATATCGTCGGTGACGCGTGCAAAGTGTGTAACTCCAAATTTTTCGAAAATGAGATTTTGATGCAATCTGTTAGATTGAACCGAATACTACAATCCCTCAAACCGGGAATTCCGTATTTTATTTAAAATAACCGTTAAAATGGAAATTTAGAAAAAAGTGTAACTCCTTGA
Organism: Chrysotoxum bicinctum; assembly: GCA_911387755.1. NCBI lineage: Eukaryota > Metazoa > Arthropoda > Insecta > Diptera > Syrphidae > Chrysotoxum > Chrysotoxum bicinctum. The sequence goes on along the minus strand of OU426987.1, from coordinate 143,804,000 downwards.
CCTATCAGTTTAGTGAAGAAAAAAGTGTATCTCCACAATTTCTAGTTGTAAAAGGTTGTGAGTGACATGGTGTTGTGAAAAAAATTAAATATTCGTGAATATTAGCATTTGTTATTAGTTCTGATAGGTTTAATTTAATAATAAATTGCCGGTAGCAACAGATTTTTTATAAAGAAAATCAATATTTTTCCCACAAATCTCCTAAAAAGTCGTAAAAGAGTTACGATATTTCCACTTGTCCACTGTAATAGAAAAAAAGGAGATATACGTTTCTTGTGATAGCCATTCAGTATTCAAATTGAAGCTGATAATAATGCATGGACTACATTAAATGTACGGCGGGGGGGTCAACTCCAGAGTTATGTAGTTCGTGAACAAACAAGTTCAACGAACTAAACAGGCATAAGTATAGAAAACTTATTTGTATTGTTGTATTTGTATCTGTCGATAGATTTTCTAAACATAAGAAATTTTAGAAAATTGTCCAAATTGTTAGAAAAGTCAAATAAATCAAAATGATCTTGGAATTTAAGGAATTTGATATTTCTGAAAGATACAAATATTTTACCATGTTTGATGAAGTTTTGATATATCCGTTTTTTTTTTTGACATAGCACATTTTTTGAAAATAAAATCTTTCAGTTCACTTTTCATTTTTATTACTTTAAGGGATAGTTTAAAAATTAAAGTTTTAGGGATGTTAGAAATTTTTATTAATTTGGATTTTAAATATGAAATTGTTTCCATTTATTTCAAAAATGGTTTACAATTAAGAGTAAAATTGGAGAAAAGCAAACTCAATCTTAATTCAAGATAGCGACAATATACAACCGACTATCGGGTCAAAGAAAGTGTTTCTTATAAATTTTCTTGGTAAACGAAGAATTTCGAACCAAAATGAACGAATTAGTGCAGTAGGGTGAATTGAACTAAATTTATCAATCAATCAAATGAACTAAATAGCACAACTCTGATGAAACAGATCCCATTTGATACATCAAAATTACCTATCTGGAAAACAGAAAAATCAAAAAAAGAAAAATACGACCACTTGCAAGCTTTAAAGAAAAGCTAAGAGTCGGACTATAATGCTTTCTATGATGCGATTCCATTTGCCACAAACTAAATCGCTTTATTTATTTCTTGTAGGTATGTCTGTTTCATAAAATAGAATAAGTTTTTCTTTTTTCGTTATATTTTGTTGAAGTTTTAATACTAGTTTTATTTTATTATTTGTACCAATTAAATTTCTTGTATTTTCGTGTTCAAAATAAATTTTAAGTATTTATTCCAGTTATCTTTTGTTTCAATAAAATGTTTAAATTTTCAAAGTATAAGTGTTACTAGTTTTGTTTAATAGTTTTATTTGTACCAGAAAGATTTTACTTCATAGGAAAACTAAATAAGAAAACTGTGTAAGTCCCGAGCGAGCGACAAATTTTTCAAGGCAAAGTGTGTATATCCAAAAAAAATATTTAATAACGCATTATTTTACTTTTGAGTAATATTGATAAATATTAAACATTATCAAAAATTAGTAGTTAAAATTTCATGAAAATATCACTACTAACTTTGAAAATAGGAAGTTTTTTTGCTCTCCTGTAAAATTTGGTTCGATGGAGTTACACACTTTGCACGCGTCACCGACGATATGTAGATTATTTGTTATTATTTATACAGACTTAGTTCATGTCAGTTCGGTCAGTTACTTATGTCGTTTTTATTTGGCAATCCGGAAGCCTTCTGCACTCTTCTAAAAGTGTTCACTTGGGAAAAAATGACAGTTCTGATTCTGAAAAGAAGAGAAATTTGCTTCTGGATTTGAAATCAGAATCGAAACGAGAAGCACTCACACATTCGTATTCTTAAACGTCAAACTCAACAGCTGTGATTTTTTGTTTCCTAATTGTGCGAAGTGCATCTTTTAACAAACATAATTCTTGATTTTCATTACTGTCCACATTTGATGTTTCACATATTATACAATCACAAAAGACTTCAGAATCATCAGAATCAAAAATAAAGTGTTCAGTTGGATTTTCCGGATCGGAGAGAGATTCCGGATTGTCAAATAAAAACGCCATTAGATTGCCAACAAATATATATTGGTACAAGATTGGCAACCCTGGTCTTAAAGCGGCAAGTTGGTAAATAATTCGGCTCCACAAATATAATTATTTAAAAGACAACTTCAATCAAGTAGAAATACATTAAAATTAAAATCTGAGGTGAGTCTTAACTCATTATTACCTTTTTTATTATATAAAAAACAAAAAAGTGCAAAGAAAGAAAAACAACAACACAATGCACCTGTCAAAAGTTCCCCTAAAGACACAGCGGCTAAATCTTATAAAAGACTTCGTAGGACTGGATCACCGGAAACCAAAGAGCAAAATGAAGCGTGTGCTGGATCCTCAGTAAACATACCTGTCAGCGACTTGACCTCAATTATAGAGAGTACAATGGCTAAACTTTTAGACACAAAGCTGGAAAATGTGGCCACTAAAGCAGACGTACACAGGATTAGTGAAGACATTTTAACTCTTCAACAGAACAACCAGGAACTCAAAACCCAGCTGGAACAAATGCAAACTCGCTGTTTGTCGCTTGAACATCAGGTAGAACTTCTTGAAAAAAGAACCAATGAGAAGAACTTGATTGTTCATATTCCGTTTTCGTGAAAAGGTGATTGAGTGGCATTTAGTGACATTTAACTCTAAGCAGTTTTTGAGACACCAAACTGAAAAATTATTGAGATCAATTTGGATAAGAGTAGAGTCCTGTACAGAAGAAATGGTTTTGAAAAATTTAGTGTCGTCGGCATAGAGAGATATATAGGAATGTTTGATGACCAATTCAATATCATTAATAGTAAGAATAAAAAGGAGAGGCCCTAAGTGGCTGCCTTGAGGGACTCCGGACGTGGCTAAGAAAGGATAAGAGAAAGTGGATCTAAAACGAAAACTGTAGTAATGATTTTCCAGATAGGAAGAAATCCATTTTAAAAGAATGGGTTCGAAACCGAAGGTGGATAGTTTGAAATGGATAAGTTTATGGGAGATTTAATAGAAGGCCTACTAAAATCAGTGGAAATGACATCGACATCTTTACCATTCACTAAGGCAGAGAGGGTAAATGACACAAATTCAACAAGATTAGTGGTAGTTGATCTACATTTAAGAAAGCCATGTTGTATGGGAGAAATGAGGGATTTACAGTGAAAGCTCAAGGTAGCACCACAATGAATGGGAGCAGCGCTTAAATGCAACGGCAAACGATATTCCATTCTCCCATTATACTTGAATTGTAATCACTGGGAAAATGATTTTGAAAACTTGAAAGAGTTTATGATGATTCACGATAATAACAATGTTCTTTTGATAGGAGATCTAAATGCCAGAGTGGGTACAGAATTTGGAACAGTTAATGCAGCGGAAGGAAATTCACGCCAATCTAAGGATAGTGTTAGTAATTGTAGAGGAGTGAAGTTACTAGATTTGTGTAATACATTTGGACTGCGAATCCTGAATGGCACTAGTGCATCTGATAAAGCTGGAGAGTACACTTTTGTAGGCAAGCAAGGAAATTCAGTGATTGACTATAGTCTAGCGGGTGGCGAATGGAATATGCACGTCAAGGATTTCAAAGTTGACCCTGTACATTTTTCTGATCATCTTCCTATCATCACAACGGTACAACTGGAATATAGTGTTGATAATTGGGATACAAATATGGCGTTGCTGCCAAAGCTTAAATGGAGGGACTCGAATGCTGATAGGTATAGAAGACAATAATTGGACTTAGTACTATCAGAGCAGCGTATATCTGATCTAACAGGAATTGAATATTCTATAAAAACTTCGTATCCAATTGTAAATTTTGGAAGCAATAAAATGGGTAAGATGCAATGGTTTGATAAGGAATGTGAAATGGCGAGAAAAATATCCTTTTCTTGCTTAAAAGCATTCCGTGACTCTAACGAAATGTCCTATAAAAACCAGTATCTTAAATCAAATGCGAATTATAAGTTGTTATGTTCTCAAAAAAGAAGAAACACTATGAAGCGGAGGCCAAACGTTTGGTTAATTGCAGAAATGGAGCAGATTTTTGGAATTTAGTTAGGAAACTAAATGGCAAGTCCTATGTAATCAACCAAGAGTTAAAGTCAAATGTACTGCTAACACACTTTAAAGAGCTGCTGGGCACTCCGGGGGATATTAATACGATTTTGTATGCTGCACCAAACTTTCATAATGAAGTCCTTGATGCAAGTCTCACTTATGATGAGATCAATGAAGCTCAAGGTTAAAAGATAAGAAAGCAGCAGGGTCGGATGGAATTCCTGCAGAATTTTACAAATATGGAACTCAGGAACTTATATGTAACCTTTTAACAATCTTCAATAAGGTAATGGAGGATGGATATATTCCTGAACAATTCACAGAATCCCTGATATTTCCTATCTACAAAAAAGGAAGTACTGCAGATTCGGCAAATTATAGGGGGATATCTTTTTTGAATTCTTCGTATAAGCTTTTTACAACTATCTTGCAATATATGGATCACAAGCAATAATCTGATTGGTGAGTGTCAAGCAGGATTCAGACCAGGGTACTCCAAAAATGATCACATTTTTGTACTTAAAAGTATTGCAGAATCATTTTTAAACAAAGGGAAGAAAATTGTATACATTGTTTGTTGACTTCAAGTCTGCATTTGATAACGTGGACAGAAATGCGTTGATGTATAAGCTATATGACATGGGAATGTCTTGGAGGTTTGCAAGGCTAATTAAAAATCTACAGGGTGATTGGCATAAGGTGTGACAAAAAGCTAGGGCGTGTAGGTTGGACCTAGACAAGAAAAAAATCGTATGGGAGGGGGGGTCTATTTCCCGCCGTTTAGGCGGGAGGGGCAATTTAAGAAAAAAATCACTTAAAACAGAAAAAAAATTATTAAAAAATAACGGTGATACCTACAGAGTAATGCTATAGCATTTTGAAAAGCCAGAAATACATTCTTTAATTTTGTTTTTAAATAAAGTTGTTCGAGTGAATAGTTTTTGAAAAATTAATTTTCAAAATTAAAATTTTGAAAAAAAAAATGAAATTTTTTTTTTAAACAATTTTTTTTCAAAATTTTACGTAATTAAGTATTATTTTTTTATTCAATATTCAATGCTCTTATTAATTTTTGATCAAACACAAAAAACCGGATGTCAAAATGTTTTGTAGTTTTTGAGAAAATCAAAAATAACAAAAACTACTTTTGTTCTAAGAAAAGCCTTTTATTTTAGTTTTTACGTTTGTGGATTCTTATGTAGGTGAATTTACGATTGAAAGGATTAACTTTCTTTTTACTATTCTTTTAATTATCGTCTTATAAGCATACAATAATGTGACAAAGTACTGGATTAACCATATTTCACACATTTTTTCATTGAGAACACCTGCGTGAGAGCATTGGTTTAAAATTGACCTGCCACTTTTTTATTATGGTGGGGTCGGCTTGGCTTAGGTGCATTTACGAAAGAAAAGATTAACTTTAAATAAACAGTAATTATGTATTTTATCTAAATATGCATGTATTTATTATTTAAATTGATTTCAAGATTCAGGAACATTTTTGTTCTTATTTCGCAATTGCATTTTTCTGTCACTAGTTAGGGCGTGTAACGCTGCATTATTTAAAAAACATTCGCAGATCAATATTAATCCAATGCTCTCACGCAGGTGTTCTCAATGAAAAAATGTGTGAAATATGGTTAATCCAGTACTTTGTCACATTATTGTATGCTTATAAGACGATAATTAAAAGAATAGTAAAAAGAAAGTTAATCCTTTCAATCGTAAATTCACCTACATAAGAATCCAAAAACGTAAAAACTAAAATAAAAGGCTTTTCTTAGAACAAAAGTAGTTTTTGTTATTTTTGATTTTCTCAAAAACTACAAAACATTTTGACATCCGGTTTTTTGTGTTTGATCAAAAATTAATAAGAGCATTGAATATTGAATAAAAAAATAATACTTAATTACGTAAAATTTTGAAAAAAATTTGTTTAAAAAAAAAAATTTCATTTTTTTTTCAAAATTTTAATTTTGAAAATTAATTTTTCAAAAACTGTTCACTCGAACAACTTTATTTAAAAACAAAATTAAAGAATGTATTTCTGGCTTTTCAAAATGCTATAGCATTACTCTGTAGGTATCACCGTTATTTTTTAATAATTTTTTTTCTGTTTTAAGTGATTTTTTTCTTAAATTGCCCCTCCCGCCTAAACGGGGGGAAATAGACCCCCCCTCCCATACGATTTTTTTCTTGTCTAAGTCCAACCTACACGCCCTAGCTTTTTGTCACACCTTATGCCAATCACCCTGTATATAGCAGTACAAAATCAGCGATCTGGAATGGGGAAGAGATGTCGGATTGGTTTCACACATGGACAGGAGTTCGACTAGGATGTACACTAAGTCTTTCGCTGTTTGCTCTTTTTATCGAAGATCTCGTCCAATGCCTGCCGTGTGGTATAGAATTCGCCGGAAAAGCTTTCAAAGCACTGCTGTTTGCTGATGATATTTTGCTTCTTGCATACTCGCCTGAATCGCTACAACTCATGATAAACCGCTTGAGGAGGAGGGCGAAACCGTAGCTGTGAGAGGTGGTGGTACACTGGTGAAGCAATCGAAGTTGTTAACAAATACAAATACTTTGGTGTATCTACTTATGACTAAGAACCTTGATATGGGGCAACACTTGAAGGATAAACTTGTAAAAGCTAAGACTGTAATCAATGCCTCGTGGAACAAGTGTTTTTCTAACAAAAATATTAGACATATAGTGCCAAATTTCTTGTCTTTGAAGCAGTTTCAGAAGCCATCAAGTTGTATTCGGCTCAAGTGTGGGGCTACAAACAGTACGAAACGGTGGAGAAGTTACTGAGGTACTATATCAAAAGAATCTTCCATATCCCATCCAACGCCCCGAACTATATGGTCATGCTGGAAACTGGACTTTCACCTCTATTTATACGCATCCTTAACCCTAGAACCCTACCCAGGGTGCTGTATCACCCTGCGCTTAATTTAATTGACGTTATTTTTTTAACAAGTGGGAGCACAGGTTCGTTATTTTTTCTATTCTCTTTTAAGTTTCTATAAATTTTTGTGATTTTCTATTTAATTATTTAATAAAGTGAATAACATTTTTTTTTAAATGTTAAAAGACTTGTATTTAAAGAAATATCTCGAAACAAAAACCAGGGTGCCACGGCACCCAGGGTAGGAAAAGTTCACTACAAATATGGGTAGGGTTCTAGGGTTAAGCAACATGTAGACTATATTCTTAAAACTCTCAGTATGTCTAATGAAAGACTTCCAAAGATAGTAGTACTGCACGAAATAAGGAAAAAAATAAGCTGGATGAATGAATGGGAGGAACTAAGCCAATGGTGCGGAATGCAACTTAACCTCAACTGCTGTGACTTCAGCGAATGGAAACCAAAGCTTTACAAACTAATTGCAAACGTTGATCGCCGGTGTAGAGAAGGGTATTTAATGGAAGTAACAAGTTCGGTTCATAGAACACTGTACAGCCGTCTAAACCATAATCTCAATGAGCGGAATTATTTTCGGGATGAATATAGTGTGGAAGAAATCTCTATGATGGGAAAATTAAGAGGTGAACTTCTTTGCCTTAATTATATCCCACATAGAGACGATGTACCCGTAATTTGTGAGCTTTGTAACATGCATGAGAGGGAGGATACCATACATTTCATAGGTCGGTGTCCAGTCTTAGCCGAAACGAGAAGATTCTACTTGGGTGCCAATAGCTTATCGATGATCCAGATAATGGCTCTCCTCAATGAGATGGACGTCTCAAAACTATTTAATTACTGCAAAGCTGATTTAGGGTATCGACAAAGGATAATAAATGAAGACTTTTAATCATCGTGTAAAGATTGTTTATGCTTATTGCAAGTTGTTTTTTTAATTATTTAAATGTTAACACAAATATTTTATATTATGTTAATTTTTGTCAATCGACAGACGGCAAGGCCATGCTCAATAATTTTGTAAACTATTATGTAAACAAATTAATTTTGTAATAAAAATATATTGGTACAACAAAACGTGCATTAGGAGTACCATTGTCAGAACATGAAGCTGATATAAGAAAAAAGAAAATGTCTACAGCTCTCTCGCAACATAATGGTAGAACACAACCACCAACAGATTTTGACAAAAAAAAAGTGAAAAGTTGGGAAAAAAAGAATTAGTTTATTTAAATTAATTGCATTATTTTCAAGAGATCATTAAGCACGATTGTCTACACAACATAATTAGATTTAATTCGAAACACTGGTGCAGTTTGTATTTGATTGTGCTTTTTGGATTATCTTTGATATTTTATTGTGCTTATTATAAAACAATGTTTGTCCTACTTAAATTTTTTATGCTATTTGGTTGTGCTGGTTTTAGGTGTCAGTTATAGCTATCATTTAAATGCATCATTGAACATTTTGATTTCAATTTTTAAGACGATTAAACAAACTATAAAGGCTTTAATTGGCATTAAAATAAGGCTAATGAGTTCTAGAATTTATTTACTCTAAAAAAATACAAAATTCTTATTTAAAATTTCTTTTAAATATACTTTTATCATTTCACTGATAGAAATTAATTTCAATGAACAGCTTTTTTGCGTTTCTTAAACTTGGAACACAATCGCTCCACTGAATGAGTTGGTTCTTATCAGCCACTGACAGGATATTTTACTTCAATTAATTTTTAAATGATTGCTGTAACTGGCTTGTAAAATAAAATTGGCATTCCACTGAAAACTATGACTTAGTGTACTTGTTCATATGTATTTAGTTTATGACGTTAGTTTATGTTTATAAGATATAATAATAAGGGGTACACAAAAACGTCTTGATAAAAATGCAGTTCCAATTTTGTTCCATTAATTTGAAAGCTTACAGATACAGTAATACGAACTATAAAATTATGAATTCTTAGGTAAGTATAAAATAAAGCTCTCCACCAAAATTCAGCTTTGTCGGATTTTTTTTTGAAGTGACTGTAAAATACTAATAAAAACAATCAGACGCAGGGTTACCTTTGGGGACACTTTAGTGTTATTTTGACACCTTTTTAGCGTTCGGACACCAGGACACCTCATTTCAAAAATAAGTCGATTTGAACACTTTTTATAAATCTAGCAACTCTTTGGACACTACAGTGGGTAATCAAATTATTACGACCACTTGAAAAAATAACACATTTTCAGGATTGAGTGCATGAAAATGCATAAAATAACCTTGTTAATATATTTATTTGTTAATAAAATGAATTTATAAGTACATATCAAGCTTTAAATAAAATAAAAATTGGTAACACTAAACAATATTTATTTTGGTAGTAGCCATCTTTTTTCAAATGTTGTTTTTATATTTCTTGAGATTTTTAACGTGCTTTTTTGTGAATTATCATTTGTAACTTTGCCCGAATTTGCATTTACCATCAGAAACGTGTTTTGGGAATCATTAAGTTTTATATTCTGTGTACAATCAATTTGGTTTAATCGAGTCTTTTGTCTTTAAACCGTCGTCTAATCATGGCTAGACAAAAAGACCTTTCGCCAGAGAAAATTTTCGAAAAAATGACTTTTTTATTGAACACCGTATACTCTGAGAACAAATTTCATTGATTGCAATCTTGGCAAAGTCATCGGTAGAAAAACTTAAAAAAATAAACGAAAATCCCTCTCTTTTGTCTATAAGAAAAGGAAAATCTGCACGAAAAAAAAACTACTACTCTCCGAGATGAACGCAGAATTTAAAAAAATATGCGTTTGCAATAGAAAAATATACGTATGACCCTGACAAATTTGATCTAAGAGTCTGGAATAGAGATTTCCGACATGACGTCATACGTCACCATAAAGATATGGGTTCTTGTTGCTGCCGTCCAGCAAAGAAGTTTTTTTTTAAACTTTGTTCACTTTTGTTTGGTTAAAACTTATTATTATTTAGTTTATAAGATTTTAAAAATAATTAAATAAAAATTAAAAAGTAGAAAAATAAAAATGTTAAGTGCGTACAAAAAAATCAATTTTCTTCCACTGGCCGTAATAATTTGATCACCCACTGTATTTTAAACAAAACAAACAATTTGTTCGAAAAATGGAATGCAACCCGTCACAAACAAGCAAAATAAAAAATACCTACAACAAACTATCTTTTTCTATCTCTATCTATCTATCTCTATGAGCTTTAAAAATGGGCAAATTAAAGAACACGAAGTTCTTTTAATTAAAACATTTTGAAATATTATCAAGTAATATGTGATCAAATCAGAGCTAGGAATAATATTAATGATAAAAAGTTATCCATGTTACGTTTCTGGGACCCAGAAGTTATAAAATTGGGAAATGAATTCAATTATTTCGATTTGGTTTCAGAATTTGAAAATTAAATTTCTAATCCTGAAAAATGAATAGAAGAGTATAAAGCTTTAGAGTTAAAAGCTAATGATGCTGATTTTGAGAGTATTTTTAAAATTAAAAATATAGAACAATTTTGGTTCAAAATAGGAAACTTAAAAACCACTTATATGAATTTATGTATTCAAACTTATACGAATTTGTAAGAAAAATATTGACTTTGCCGCACGGCAGTGCATGTGCTGAGAGAATATTTTCCAAGCTTACACTTATGAAAAACAAACTTACTAATAAATTAAAAATTAAAACGTGCCATTCAATGCTTTCAGCTTTAAATGTTTTGAGCGGCAAAGATTTGGAGTTAGAGGCAGAAGAATGGGTTCCTAGTAATGTTCTTATACAAAGTATAGAGAACATATATCAAAGAAATAATGTGATATCAAATTCGAAGACTTTTTAAAACTGAATTTATGCAATATTTTTATGTTCTTAATTCAAAAAAAAAATCATGAGCCCATTTAATAATTTTTTTCTAAATTGATTTAAAGGAAGATCTACTAAACCCAATTTTTAATTGAAATATTCAGTGGCAGGTTTCGTTTATAGTTTTTTTTTTGTAGTTTATAAGAAGGAATGTCATACCCATAAAAGTTTTTTTTAATCAAGTAAGTGGTAAATTTACGATTTTTGTAAGCGATTGTAGGTAAACTCGACTTTAGGCAGTCACCAAAACCTTACGTTCAGTTACGTCGGTTATAGGCCGACAACGTAGACTGACAGAATCATATGATTCTCCTCATTAATCATTGTGATTAAAATCTCGAGGTCGATTTATGCAACGAATCCAAAACTTAGCCTTAAAGTCTTATGTATGAACATTATATCGAAAATTAAAGGAATAGCCAAACAAAAAAAAAAATATAAACAAAATTTTTAATAAGTGCCAAAAAAGCTAGAGCAGATTACTAGATGCCTTTTGAGGCTAAAATGCCAAGCTATTTCATTCACAGCAATTTATATGAAGAAATGCACATAAAATGAGTTCCCTTCACCATTTTAAATATAAAACGAGGGCTAACCTTGTGTTCCTGGGTCGAGAATGTTACTTCGCCGGTGCCTAAATTCCTCACCTCTTCCTCAACATTATGCGTAACACCATCTTCGTTCTTTGTTAGCACTTGTTTTGTCGTTGTCTTCACTACAGTTGGGGTGCTAACATATTTTCCTAGTTTGCCAGCCTTTTGTATTCCTGATTGCATTTCTTTGATATTTTCCGACTCATATTGTTTTGTCATGTCATCATCACTACTTGCCTCTGAGTCTCGGCGCAAAGTATTTTTACCCATGTGCTTGATACCATCAAAGAACTGCTGGCGAGTAATTGGGACAGATTCCGTTGTAGTACTAACATCAACTTCCTTACCAAAATGTGTTGGGTCAATCTGTGCATAGTTAAGGATTAGTTTTCCAGTAACTGGATCCATAATAGCAGTATCTGGATCGATGTCACCAGTTTGAGGATCAATGTGCCCGTATTCACTCTTAATGCGTCCCGTTAGCGGATCAATCTCTCCTGAAAGCGTCATGGTATGCGTGATGGTGGTGCGAGCTCCAGCTATGCGAGGATCATTTGGATCAACCTGAATAATTTCACCAGTTATTGGATCAATCATATTATAAACATAAACAGTTCTATTGGAGAATTTTAAAATGCGTCCCGTTTTGGGATCAATATCGACCGATTGTGGGTCAAACTCTTCTGGGCGACCGAGTTCGTCTGTCTTCGAAATTAAAAATATTTTTACTATGATGATTTTTCCAGTTTTACGATCAATCCGTGCAACTTTCGTATAAGTTTCACCACTTTCAGGGTCAACTTGGGTAGTTGCGTACAGTGGTTCACCGGATTGAATATCAACGTCACCAGTGAAAGTAAATATTTTACCAGTGCTTGGTTCGATTTTAATCATATTTGGGTCTAACTTTGTTTGCTGTTTAATTTCTTTTGTCTTTGGATCTAAGTAACCATAGATTGTGATTACATAACCAGTTATAGGGTCAACACTACTTGAAACATATTGTAGCTCAGAAGTATTTGGATCCTTGACACCAGTTGGGACCCAAATTTGATTTGTCTTGGGATCAATAAGAATATCTTTATCATCACGTAAGTCATTAATTGGCTTTTGAGTCTTAGGATCGACACGATGCTGAACAATGCGCAAAGACAGGATGCGAACATAGTCTTTATCGGGTTTGTTAGTTTTGGGGTTAACTTGGTTTTTAAGGACAATTTGACCAGTAGCTGCATCAATTTTAACATCCATAACAGCTGATTTGCCTGTTTTTGGGTCATGATATACAAGTGTGTGTCTTACAAGGTCAACCTGACCATATTTCGTATCAACCTTGCCATCTTTTGGATAAAATTGTCCTACTGAAGTTTCTACTACTGAGGTTTTGGGGTCAATTATACCCTTTTTCAAATCATGTTTACCAGACAAAGATGTAACTTCGACAACAGGATCAATCTGCGGACCAATTTCAATTAAACGCCCAATATTTGTATCAATCTTCCCAGATTTCGGATCTATTAATCCAAGAATTGTTATTTGACCAGTAGCTGGATCGACTGTGACATTCTTAGAGGAAACAACTTTTCGTGTTTTAGGATCTACGGTCTTAATTCCACCTGTCTTCAGATTAATCTCACCGTACTTTGTGTCCAAAATCCCGGTCTCTAGGTTCAAAACACCTAATGAACGTTCTACTTCTCCTTTAACGGTATCCACTTTTTTTGTTACTGGGTCGATTCTACTAGTAATCACAGTAAGCTCAACAACAGGATTATCTTGTGTTGTAACACATATGATCTGACCCAAGGAGTCGTCACTGCGACCCGTTTTTGGGTCAGTAACTCCCTTAACGAGGTGTAGATTACCCGTCTTATGGTCGATCTCACCCTGGTATATCTCTTTTTTCCCTGTTTTCGTATTCAAAGCTTCTAGAGTACCTTTTTTCGGATCAATCAATCCATATTTGGACTCAATGCGACCAGTTTCTTGATCCAAAATACCATTTGAGTGTTCAATTTGACCGCTTTCGGTATCGATTCTCTTAGTCGATGGGTCAAATTTGGAGGTGATGACCATTATCTTTACCTTACTCTTCTTCGGTTTGGATGCATCTTTCACTAGAACTCCGGGAATAACCTTACCAGCTTTATCTAAACCAGAATTGGGTATGTCATTGGCGTAACGTTCAGCATCCAAAAATGCAGTTGTAGGATCAATGATCGGCTTATAATTTCCCGGAGCTCCCGATTTATAACCAACCCTGCCTTCACTTGGCGAGTAGGATCTGCCCTGAGGGTCTGCCAGAGAAGGGGCATTTTCAGCTGTGGCAAGTAATTTGGCTTTTGTCATGGGCGACAAATTCGCTTCCTTTAGTAACTTTTCTTTAGTTTTTGGAGACATATTACCTTTGTTCAACTTGTCACGTGTCTTGGGCGATAATTCACCTTTTTTAAGTTTCTGAGCCTGTTCTTTAAGTTGCTCTTCGTTGCCAGGAGCGTAATTGAAAGCCAATCCAACCTTTTTCTGTTGTGATCCTGGTGACAGCTGTTCGCTTCCGTCGTAGCCCTTGTTCGAGTTTGGATTTTGGTCGTAACGAAATCCACCAGGGATATACGACTTCCGTGTTGGACTTGTGCCAGCATCGTCTTCGGAATATTCGTATGGTCTAGTATAACCTGACTGACCCTTATTTTCATCTGTGTTATCTGGTGAGGTAGCTAGAATAGCTACAGGCACTTTCTCTTTTACTGTTTTACCGAATTTTTCTTTCAAATCTTTTGTTGGCGAAGCTGATTGTTCCTTTTCTTTTGGTGACTTGTCCTTCGGAGATTTTCGACCTCCAGAGAAGAGACCAAGTCCCTGAGTAATTTTGAAAATAAAAAAATTAATTGAAAAAAAAAAAATTAAAAAAAAAAATTTAAAAAAAAAATTAAAAAAAAAATTAAAAAAAAAATTATTAAATAAATTAAATAAATAAAAATAAAAAGAATCAATAATCAATCAACACCTTTCACTTGAAAACGGTGATATTCAGACAGACGACTTTTTTTGATTATTTATATTATAGATTTACTGGTACTTATTTAACATCGATGTAAATACATACGCTTCGCTTCATCTGAATAAACGCACACATTTTCTAAGGTATGTATGTTGTCCACTTTTCCGACCATTTCGCGGTAATAGATTATTTAAGGATGCTCACTTATCTATTTCTCCTAAACAAAGATTCTTACGGAAAAACGCAAAAATAAAATAGAAAGCCAGTAAGTTGGAAAATCTAATTGCGTTAAGTGGATTTTTCAAAAGTGAAAAACTTTAATGTTGATATCCCTGAGCAAAGAAAAACGTTTTTTAGCGCAGCTTCATAGTCAAGAAGGCGGTGTTTTTGTATTGTGAGCAGTTAGCTACTATGTAATCATTGAGTTTGAGTTCCAAACTTACCGGAATAGATCATAAAGGCATTTTGGACGAATTATGTAGTTCTAAATATTAGGACATTGTTGGACCCATAGTGTTTTTTTTTTAATCGGGACAACGTCACAATCCACGCGGCGCGAATAGAACAAAATTGGATAGAGAGGAGCAGAATGTGGAATTGCTTCAATGGCCGCGGTTCTCATCCATTTTAAACTTTATTGAAAATGGTTGGAGATGCTGAGTACAATAAGGTTATGAGTCTGCAATTTGAGGACATAAAATCCCTTATTGCAGCCATTCAATTTGTGTGGAGGGAAATTTACCTGATCTACATAAAGAGAAACCATTATGCTACTTAAATCAACAAAAACTCAAAATAGCTTTTTTGACCTTTAGTCCACAAAAATTGGTATTTCGCCCCGCCGATCTCACATGGACTCATCAGTTGACTGTGAGGACCTTGTCAATACGTTGTCCTCACAGTCAACTGATGAGTCCATGTGAGATCGCCGGGTCGAAATGCCAATTTATGTGGACTAAGGGTTAAAAAAGCTATTTTGAATCAACAATTCAACAAGTCCAATAATAGTGCTGAGTCTTCTACTTGGCTGATTTATTTCAGTAGTATAAAGAGTTTGTATTATAAAAACCTTCATATAAAAACAAAAACTATTTTAAGATAAACTTGTTTCATTTCATTCAATTAACTTTAATTTCCAATTGCAATATTTGTTGATGCAAACAAAATCTGCATTTTTCCATATGGAACGCTTTGCACTGCAGCCAGAGAAAAAATAGCGGTACTTTTTGAATTTTTCTTTCTGATTAATTTTCCCAATAATATAAACAAGCAGTTAGGCTTATCAAGTGATCCCTTAACGCGTAATGTTCGGAAAAAATGAGCAAGGTAACTCAGAAAATGTGTGTGCCTATTCAGTTGAAGCGAAATGTATTTGTTGTTAGAAAAATAATGCAAACACAAATATTAACTCACTCTTCCTTTTCCGGTAGATTTGTCTGAATGGTTAGAATCATTTAAACCATCATTACCTGTACGGTTAAATTTAATTAGTACCCCATAAAAGTCTTAAAATTTATTTTGTAAGCACCGTTTGTTCCATCATTGAGTTTTCCACTATTCATGTCCTTGTCGCCCTTGGATTTCTTATCATTCTTTTCCTTTTCAGAATCTCTAGGATGTGCCTATTAGAAAAATGAAACAGAAAATAAATATTTCTAAATTCAAACAATTCAGTAAAAAGACTCATGCAACAAATAAGATATTCAATAAAATGAGAGAATACAAATGGACTTGTGTTTTTTTTTTTTTTGTTAAACTAAAATTCTTAGAAATATGTTAATAAACTAAAATAAATAAAAAGTGTTGTAAATACTGTGTTGGTTTGTTGGTTTTTGTTTTATTATTTTTTTTTTTTTTGTGATTTGGTATCTGATTTTCTCTAGATCACATAAATGACATCGATGTTAGTGAAGTTCGGATCTTGTGCTTTCGTTTTTTTTATGGAGTAAAGAAAAAGTACTTAGTAGAATGTATTTAAAACTTTGTAGTATGCAACATTCCTAAACTTTTCGCAATAAAACAATAATATCAATTAGTTTAATTTGTAAAAATAATTTTCTGAGGTTCATTGTAATTTTATTTGTTTATCATGTATGTATGTAAATATTAGAATCGTTTGTATAGTAGAATAATTCAAAAAACAGTAAGCAATTTGGTAGTGGGTAGTGAGTACTAACTGCAACAATTGAACTTAAACTGTAGTTTAGTAAAAGATGAGCACATAACTTACATGTTTTTTGTGTAAATAAATAATCATCACGCAAAAAAAAACTCGATTTCATACGATGGTGCATAAGAACCACATATTAAACGATATGTCTAATGTTCAACTTATTTAGAAACGAATGCTTTTTAATAGCAATCGCCGTATACTGATGTAAAAATGTTGGCGAAAATTGCTTAGTTTTTTAGAAAACTGTATGTAATTCATAACCCACGTGTACAACAATACCCGAACTTACACTATGACGTTACAAAAAATTTTGAAAAGATGATTTTACCAACCTATAATCAACCAATACACACAAAATTAACTAATAAAGGTCGGACACATCAAGAAAAAAACATAAATGAAATCTTATGAAATCAATTTAAAAAACAAATATTCACTGAATTTTTAGGACAAAGAAACATAAGATAATTATATGAAGTTAGTTTGGAAGCTGCTAACACGAAGGATGCACTAGCATCATAACTTGGTGATACATTAGACCTGAATCTATACAATCTAACTCTATTATGTCTACCTATAAGATCGTATGTGCAATCTGTTTAAGGATACAGACACAGACAGTGTGTGATTACCAACTAATTATAGATTTCTTGAAGGGGAAAGAGGAAACAAGAAAAACTAAGAATTAATTTTGAACAGGATGTTTAATATTTTAAGACAAGGGCATACGCAGGAGGCAAACTCATTCAAAATTACTTCAGTTGAACTTTTACATCTTTTTTCTATTCTAACTTACAACCAACCTTAAAAATATGCATTTTCAAAATTTGACAAAAATGGGTAAAAAGAACTTCACTTTTCTATTTTTGGTTTTTCTTTTTTTTTAAAGATCAAATGAATTTTGTGTATGGAAAAATCGCAGAAATAATGAATTATGCCCATATGAACTAAGTTCGGTAACAGGAAACAAAACCTTTTTTTAAAGGAATTTCTTTCCTTTAGGTACTAATTTTTACATTAAGAAATTAATATGAAGGAGGAACTTACTAAAACTTTTTGAAAATTACAACCAATTCCGTTGATTTTTTTATTATAACTTGAGATCAACTTTGTTCGCAGTCGCTAAATATATCCAAGTGTCTTTTTGCTTTAAATTAATCATGGATACAAAAAATATTACACATACATTTTCACAATTGTTACAGATGTGCTGGTTAGGATGTAAAAGATCTTAACTTGTATCTAACATAACAGTTTCATAAGATCTAATTTAGAGAGAACTTAATCTTTTGATTCAACAAATTAATTTTATTAACTCGCGCGAATTCATCATCATCATCGGCTCGACAACCGGGTTCCGGTCCTGGCCTCTTTCAACAAGTCTCTCCACCTATCCCGGTCTCTAGCCGACGTCATCCAGTTGCGCACCCCAAGGCTTCGGGCGTCCTGGTCTACGCCATCTCTCCAGCGCAAGCATGGTCTACCACGCTGTCGTCTACCATAGAATGTACCACAAAGAACTTTCCGAGCAGGTTCCTCTTCGCTCATGCGAGCTAGGTGCCCTGCCCACCGGAGTCTACCGAGCTTAATTTTTGTCACGATATCTGCTTCTAGGTAGATTGCGTACAATTCATGATTGTACCGTCTCCGGAATCGTCCTTCCTCACATATGGGGCCAACAATTCTCCTTAAGACTTTTCTCTCGAACGCAGCTAAGAGGTCGGAGTGCCTTTTGCTAAGCACCCAAGTCTCGGATCCATATGTGAGTACTGGCAGGACCATGGTCCTGTACAGCAGCAGTTTTGAAGTTATGGTGAGATTTCTGGATTTGAAAAGCTTTGACAGACTATAGTAGGCTCTGTTGGATTTGAGAAGCCGCCCGCGTATTTCTTCTTCTATATTGTTATCGGCTGCTACTATTGACCCAAGATATTTAAAGGATTGCACCACTTCAAATTCGTGCTCCGCTACCTTGATTGTTTGACCAACTGTTCCTCTCGCATTCGACGCCACCATGTACTTTGTTTTACCTTCACTAATGCGCGAATTAACACATGCAAAAAGTTCTATGAGTGGGTTATTTACTTAAAAAAAAGGAGTTATGTTGCTGCCCACGTTCACCACTTACTTGGCCGCCGGCAAACTTTCGGTGTTAATTATTTTGTATGAAAAATATAATGAAAGTTTTTGATTCGGCAACAAAGTATATGTCTTAAAAAATACATATTAACCAAAGTGCAATGGCTTTTAAACTTATTAACCGCGAAATAAATCTAAAATATATAATTTACAGCGCTGTGTATTGGGTAAATGTATCTATGAAATTGTTTATGCAGAAATTTTGTTCCCTGACATGTGAAATGTTAAGAAAGAGATGAAGAGGAAAACAAAATGGAGATAATATGAGTCAAGGCGAGTAAAGCCCATTTAGACTTTCGTTCTTCGGTGTTCGTTCTTCCCTCACACAACGAAGAAGCATACATTAATTCGGTTTTGCTTTTCATGTTGTTGTTAACAACAAAATGGATAAAAAACACATTTTAGTTGGAAAAAAAGAGAATCCTGTTGGACGAAGGGTGGGTTGCTGAAAAGGAAACGTTTATCACATACAAATTTATAGAAGAATTAAGACTTTTGCCAGCCGATTTCCGAAATTATTTAAGAATGCCTGAAGAAACATATTTTTAGCTTCTTGATTTGGTGAAAAGTTCATTATCTACCTGCACATACATGCATATATGGAGCCTTTAATAAGTTTGTTTTATTCTTATTCTAAAACTGTTTTTATTTGTGTATATTTTTGCTTATTTTTTAAACTAGCGCTAGCAAAACAGTCTTTTGGCTTTTAAAGCAGGTTACGTTTTTAATTGTTAGTGCGCTGCCATCCAAATTATCTACCGTAAGCTGGCATGGTATAATTAATATAATAAAAAACCACTACACCGAACGGGACATGCATGCTAGCCCTGACACAAGCGAAAATTTGTTTATTCATGTATGCGAAAAATATACATCCGCTAAAGATAATATTTTTTTTTTTTTTTTAAGCAGTTTATCAATATCTTTAGTTCTGGAGTTTTCAAATTAAATATTATAATTAATTTAAAACCGATACATATGTAAAACTTCACTACGTATTTTGAGATTGAAACAACTATTTTATTTGTTAGTTTTGGCTAAATCACATTTGGCCAGTTGTCTTGTTGATTACTGTTCAAGGGGTTGCAATCAACGATAGACTTATTTTAATCTTTTCAATAGTTGCTTAATTTTTCAATGTTAGAAACATAACTTAAAAAAATAAATTTCTCATTATAGTCCATTAAGAAAAGATACAAAACAAAAGAATGAAGAAAATTGAATTTTTGGATTTCTTATAAATTGATAAATGAACATCGATCCGACGAATTTTAGTCAATCAAAAGGAATGAAAATCATAAAAATCATATTTTTGGCTATTAGATTATTAAGGTACAAAGTAGGATTCTGACAATTGAGAAACTCCCTTTTTTAGACTTACTAAATTGTATTGTAAATACACTTCAAAATAACGTCATTTACAGAAATTATGAGAAATTATAAAAATTTATCAGTCGTGTAAATGTGATATAAGTTAAATCAAAAATGATAACTATGGTTTGGTTAACATAATATCCCTAAAGTAGCCTAGCATATGTTTGCGTGTCGGGAGTTTAGAAAAGCACTTTTCTTAGAACATTTAACAAAAGTTAAAGAACCTAAATTAACCAGATAAGAACATTAAAAAAATGAAAAATTTGACATATTGATTTTTTTTGTTATTTAGTTTCATTTAATATTTAATACAATTTACATTTCTATCAAAGGGAATTAAATAAATACTCGCTGTTATCTAACATTAAAGATACGTATGCTATCAAAAACAAAGAATTTTCAGTGAACACACTTATAACAAAGTTTAATGTTATGTTGAGCGAGAAAAAAACTATACAAAATCAAAATCGAAAGAAATACAAAAATACTCAGTCTGTTCGTGTACTAGCCCAAAACTGCAAGTTTCGATTACTTTTATTTAATGAACTGTGTAAGACGTTGTACTTAATATTGGTAGTTTTGGGCAGATAAACTAACAGACATGTTGTCAAAATGTTTTGGAAAGAAAAATTGAGAAAGTAAATCATGATAGTTAACTGTTTATTTTTTTAATAACCTGATCGTCGATAATGTAATCGGCACCGGTCTCGTAATCGCCTTCAATTGAACTCTGCGATGAAGCAGAAGCTGTACCAGTGCTTGATTCACGCTTCAACTGTCGTTGTCATCAATCAAATTTGTATTGCATTCAGAAATAAAATTATTAATTTTGTAACGCATTCAAAAAATATGAGTTGAGTTATTGATAAACCAATGTGTTGTGGATTGTGTTGGAATGATGTTTGCGAGTGTTGTATGTGAATTAAGGGGATTATTTTATGTAGGATTCATGACGTAAAGCCCCAAAAAAAAAAAAAAAACAATTTAATAATTAATGTTAGTTCAATATTAGTAAAAAGGAAAAGGAAACGTTATTTTTGTTGTTTTGTTCATATTTGTACTTTATGGATTGTAGTCTTTTTGAATACGTTAAGAAATTAAAAAAACAAACCTTTTCCCTTTTGTCCTTTTTCAATGGACTTCGGCTGCGAGGTGAATCTAAATCTGGAATGTGATCTGGTGGGTGTCCCATCGTGTGGCGTTTTTGAGCATCTTTATCACGTTCTTTTTCAGCTAAAGCTAGAGCTGAAGAAAATGTAGGTATGTGACTTAACAGTTACAGTCTGAATCAGATAAATGATTATTTACCGTCCATGCTTTTGCTTGTTAATCGCCGTCCCGACAAGCTTCTTTCAAACTTTGGAGCTGCACGCTCAACAGGATTTTTTCTAGTTTCATACATGGTTCGACCAGAGTAACGGAACTTAGATCCAAATCTTGGGAAAAGACTTGATTTCGTCGGCGGTTCTGGTGTCATCAAACGGAAAAATGTATGATGTTCAACGCAAGATTTCCATAGTTTTTTAGCAGCCCGATGACTGGCTAACTTAAAGCCAATTGTTGACTCGTACTGTTCAAAATCTCCTGGACGGATTTTGATGTAAAAGTTGTGACGTTTATAAGAGATTTTTAAAATCTTCGGCCAAGCAAAACGATTGATGCGTAGTCTGATAAATTAAATTAATTGTTTAAATGGAACAAAGTTAAAAGTAAGAATAGTTATTTTTTTTACTTATCACGATAAACAAGTAATCCAGATGCGCAAACACCCAACATGATTTCTACGCCTTCAGAGTCTTTAGCTGGATGCAAATCTACACCGTACATAGCAAGTTTCTTCGCATTTTCTAAGTAATGCAATTCTGCTTCAGCTGGTGATTGTCCTCTATAAAATTAAACGACGTATAAATCAATTTCGTACTTGAATTGTAACTTACTTATGAGTCTTGTGTAAGTCCATGACCTTTTGTTCTAATTCGGAGTTCTGGTTGGGTGCAATTTTGAAATCCTTTAAATAGCCTCTGTCGGGCATTTCTTTTGGATCGTAGTCTCCCATTTCAGATTGAACTAGATAAGAACCTAAAAGGGCATGGGTAACGAATGTACAAGGTAGACGTTCCTCTAAGATATCGTTACGAATCTAAAGGAAAAATTGATTTAATTATTTTCAATTAAATAGAAATCTTATATTTAAACTCTTACTTGAAGACAAAGTTGGTATCTAGTAATATCCTCCTGTAATTGAGCCGGCTCTGGAGGATAGAATTTTACAGCAAATTGTAGCACCCATGGATCAGTTCGGAAAAATTTAGCCACCTGTTTCTCTAAGTCTAACCAAACACGATCATCCGTTGGAACTTGATATATCAATCCAAAGTAATCCTTTTCTAGAATGTTTAATCCCGCGCAAATAGAATTGAGTAAGTCTCGTCCTTTGGCTTTACGCTGTTAAAAAAGATAAACAATTTTAATATGTGAGAGTTTATGTTAATTTTTTCTTACATCAATTGTAACGTCCAAAATGGATCCATCGAGGAGAGTCACTCGTGCCAGCGCAGCTTTCGATGTTGAAATAGTTGCTGACCTTTTCTTGGTAGGTGTTTCTGTGTCCATTTCTGCCGGAGCAGATTTTGTTTCCGCTGGCATCCTTTTCGTTGAAGATGTAAATACGACTACAAATATTTCCTGAAAACAAGAAATATTTTTTGTAAACAAAATTGAAATATTTATAATTCGGAGTGTAATTTGTTAAAAATATGAAATCATTTTGGTAATAAAAAATATGCCTATTTATTTGTGATGTAAATTATAGACTCAATTCGTATTTCTTTGTGTTTGTTTATTTTTCAATTATTTTTTGTATTTTTTTCCATAAACTACTATGTTTTCCATAAACTATTGACACCATTAGCAAAACTAAAGAGCCATCTATTCGTCAGAAAAGAAAATTGTTTGATCATGAAACGTGATCATTATAATCAGCGGGATCTCGCGTTGTTGTTGTAATTCAATTTTTTGATAATCTTTATGGGTCTTTATAAGGTAATAAAAAACGACTAAAACTCTTTCTTAATTCATATTTACGTATGTTTAAGAAATCGGATAACATTTTGTGTTTTATTTCAAAATTATTAAAGGAGTTGTGTTAGCAAAAAACTTAAACCATTTGGCATAAACATCACACCAGTTAACGGCGCGCTCTCTCCATCACCATCTCCCACTTATCCACTTGCCTTGAAGTAACTGTCGCTTGCTATCCATTGCATGTCTCTTGTGATGCTTATCGCATGATTCTTGTAATGGATAGTTAAGTGACATCTGATGTACTCGTATAATTCGATTGTGTTTGTATGTCTTGATTGATTTCAGGTACAAAGCGTTCTATGGGCATAACACCTAGAACGGTTTGTATTTTGATTTTAATCCATTGGACATACACTTCACGGTTGAATTTAGATCGTCAGAGTTGTGTTTTGGGTGTTTGTGATTTTTGACATGGTGAGTGATTTTTGTGTTGTGTTTATTCGTGGGCTAAGAAGAAATTTCTTTGACGTGTACGGCCATTCTGTTAAGTTCAGACCAGCTGTTTTGGCATAAGGTGAAACACAGGTTGGTGCAAATACTGATCTTTCAGAATTTATCCTGCCTGGCTATATCCTAATGCGTTTACTCTTTCGCCATCACGGCCTTTTAGTCTACGTTAGACATGATGTTGCTTGCCAGAGTCTTCCTCAATACGGACATTGTTCTAATACGAATTTTAATTTTATGTGACTCAAATTTACTGTCCGCAAGCACATCATCCATTATTGTTTTATTTAAAGGAGTCCGAATCTGGACAGCAATTCAACTTTTAATGAGTTTGATGTGCTGTCTGATTCCATTTCCCGAATTGTTTCCCTGTACCCTCACACTGAAGTTGTTATTGCGGGCGACTTCAATGTACACAATTCAAATTGGCTCCGCCATTCAGGACAGACAACACCCGAAGGAAGATATGTTGAGATCTTTGCTCCTAACTCTTGCAAACGCGTCATTTCAGCACGGATAGCTTCTTTTAATCCGAAAGGTACGGGACGATGCTTAAAATACTTAGGTTGACTATTCGGTTTCAATGTCAAATGAGCGAAAAATAGTTTACTGCACCCTAGTTCTGGACTAAAAACAACTTTGTGCTTCCTGTAAAACTGATTCCCCCTTTGCATAATTAATTGAGAAATCAAATGCCTCGAAACAATCAGTTAAGGACTATTCACATGAGAGCGACCAACGACCAACGAATAAAAACACAAATGGGATTTAAAACATATATAAACATAAATTCTCAACAAGAACTCTACAAAAGGGTAGCAATTTAGTATAATTTAATGTTAATTTATAAAAATTTGCATTGTAATTGCTAAAATGAGAGAAATTTGAGAAAATAAATTGGTCGTAGCAATCATATTGCAATTCACGACGACCAATTTATTTTCTCAAATTTCTCTCATTTTAGCAATTGCAACGCAAATTTTTATAAATTAACATTAAATTATACTAGATTGCTACCCTTTTGTAAAGTTTCTGTGAAGAATCTATGTTTATATATGTTTTAAATCCCATTTGTTTTTTTATTCGTTGGTCGTTGGTCGCTCTCATGTGAATAGTCCTTTATCTAGAAAATCTAGAAGAGGTCGGTCGATGTCCTCGTGTCGTGTTGTGCGTTCGTTCGTTGTTGTGCCTCCGTCCCTGTCCCCGTCGCAGACGCGTTTAATTCTGAATATAAAAAAAAAAATAACCCTCAATATATTAAAAAAAAAAAAAAAACAAATAGCCTGATCAACAACAACAAAAGAACAAGCACTCATAGGAGGATCAACAAAAAATACCTATGCATGTCAGAGCACAGTAAGTTGCATTTTTTTTTCTCTTCTTTTTTCCTACAGTTGTGTGGCTTAGCGGATACATCCATTGCGGTGAGCTTATACAGTGGGGAGCAAAAATGAGTACATGTTTTAAGAAAATGAAACAAAAGGATAGAATTGTATGTTTTTTATAAACAAATGAAACAAATTATTTTTATTATGAAAGTTAAATATATAATTTACAACTTAGGAAAAAAAACAAACATTGCTTCAAAAATAACAGTTAATAAAATGTTTATTAATGGAAACCCCCATATGTACTCAAATTTTCACGTTTCGCCGTTATCTCTTATTTAGTTAAATTACTTTGTTTATTTTGCGTTTCCTTAAAAATAACATATTGTAGCAGGGAATTGTACTGTTTTCAAAGTTCTACGCCATTTATAAAGAAAATATAAAAATAAAAAAAAATGTACTTGAAGCGGAAAAAGGCATAGTTTCTCAACTTGAAGTAAGACTATCTTCCAGAAAAAGTGCTGAGAGAATGAAAATCTGCCAACGCAGTGTTCTTTTGATAAAAAAAGTTAAATGTGCTTTGCACCAGCAATCGCCCAGGCATACAGAAAATGCTTACTGGTGGTGACACATGGTTAATGGAGCGATCAATGCAAATAAAAGACTGCAAGATGCCGAAATCAGTGGCGAAATTAATAAATAAAAACGTAAGTGAATGGACAGCTAGGAGAACCCTTCAAAATATTGATTAAGTAGCAGCTGCTAAACAGAAAAAAACAGCACTGTCTACCAAAAATGTTAAAGCATGTCTTAAATTCTGAAAAAAATAAAAAAAACTGGAGTGTTGAAGATCGGAAACGGGTGGTCTGGTCGGACTAGACTAAAATATATCGATTTCCATTAGATGGTAAAGAGTATTTTTGGCATCGGCAGAATGGAACTCTTCAAAAGGAACAGGTGAAAGAAACCATGAAGCATGAAGTTTGCAACTTGATGGTGTGGAGATGCTTTACGTCGTGGAATGTCCGCCCGCTGATTAAAATCAAAGAAATAATGAAGAAGGAACAATATTTGTCTATTCTGCATAACAACTTACCAGAATTTGGAGACGAATGCGCTTATTCCAATGAGGAGATCATTTTCTAACAAGACTGTGATCCCAAGCACACTGCCCGAATTGTCCAGAGCTGGCTTGGAATGCAGTTATTTCCAACCATGAAGTGGTCCAGATCGAGACTTGTGGGCATTTCTCAAAAGACGCATGGCATCTTACGATAATCCTTTAAGAAACTTGAATGACTTATGGGAACAAATTTAGGAGCAGTGGCAACATATTTCACATGCTCATATCGGAAATTTAGTCGAAGGTATGCGCAGGAGAGTAAGAAGTGTCATACAAAATAAAGGGCTGTGGTTTAAATACTAAAAAAGCGGTTCAAAAAAAAATTCGGAAAAGTGTAAATTTGAGCACATGGAGGTTTCCATTAATAAACATTTTACTAACTGTTATTTTTTAAACAATGTTTGTTTCTTTTTTCCTAAGTTGTCAATTATATACTTAACTTTCATAATAAAAATAATTTGTTTCAATTGTTTATAAAAAAACAG
Organism: Chrysotoxum bicinctum; assembly: GCA_911387755.1. Classification (NCBI taxonomy): domain Eukaryota; kingdom Metazoa; phylum Arthropoda; class Insecta; order Diptera; family Syrphidae; genus Chrysotoxum; species Chrysotoxum bicinctum. Next base: position 143,777,322 of record OU426987.1, on the reverse strand, counting down.
AAAATTCTATCCTTTTGTTTCATTTTCTTAAAACATGTACTCATTTTTGCTCCCCACTGTATATAAGCTCATTCAATGGTTGCACTTGCTAGGTCAGGCAATAACAGATGTATAGAAGATTACTGTTTTGATTGTTAGGGTTCGGATCAATTCAACGTCACTTCTAAAGGCGTAACACTTTTAGTGATGTTGTATTGAAAACCTGATTTTCTTAGATTTCGTCTGTTTTGGTTTTAGTGTTTTTATTATATTGCAATGGCTGGTTATTTTAGAGTAGACTATTGTAATATTCGTGGGCTGAGAGCGAATTTTCTGACTGCGTATATCCACACTGTTTCTAACAGGCCAGCTGTTTTGGCACTGAGTGAAACCCAAGCAGGTGAGGATTCCGATCCTGCAGAATTTCTTATTCATGGGCATAGCTTGGTGCCATTATTCTTTTCCCACCATGGTCTCGCCATATACATTATGAATGATGTTGCGTATCAGCTCTTACCACAATATGGTCGCTGCACCAACACCTTCTTCAATTTTATGTGGTTTAATTTTCCATTAATAAGCACATCATTCACTATTGCTTTCTTTATCGAAGCCGAAATCTGGATAGAGTTTCAACTTCTCACGAATTTGATGCTCTGTTCGACTCCATTCAGAGAATTGAAATCGTCATTACGGGCGATTTCAATGTTCACAATTCTTCTTGGCTTCTTTATTCGGGCCAAACAACACCCGAAGGAATGTGTGTTGAGATTTTTACTGAGTTTAACCACCTTACTCAGCTTGTCAACGAGCCCACTCAAATATCGGACGTTAATGGCCGAGCAGAAAATACTCTTGACTTGTTCCTTATTTCTGACCCTGATAAATACACAATCAGTGTGTTGACACCTCTAGGCACATCTGACCACAGTGATTTGAGCTGCATGGAGGTTATCAAGGAAAAAGAGATGAGCTTCCGGTATTTTAGAGCCAACCCAACTGACGAAAACCGGAAAAAGTTCAAACAAGCCAGGAAGGCCTGCAACGCCCATATTCGACGGACCAAATTTTTACATGACCAACATTCAAGGGAAAAAGTACTGCAATGTCCCAAAGGCAGTAAGAATTTTTGGTCATTTGTAAAAAATATGAGGAATTCTTCCTCTTTTTCGGTTCCTACGCTTGTTGTCAATGAAACTTCTTTTGTTAGCTCTATTGATAAAGCTAACTTGTTTGTAAGGCAGTTCGCCGCAAATTCCACCTTGCCTGATAGTGTTCTGACTCCCCCAATTCTCGAGCGCGTTAATGATTCTATGGGACAAATCTTTTTCTTTTTTGGTATTCCCGCTATTATTCTGAAGAGGTGTTCTTCCACACTAGCAAAACCCCCGCGTAAGCTTTTCCATCTATCCTATTCTTCTGGGCTCGTTCCGACTGGTTGGAAAACTGCATTTGTTCAGCCAATTCCCAAAAAAAGGCGAATCTTCTTCTCCCTCAAATTATCGACTAATCGCACTAACGTTCCTTCACTGATTAACTATCAGCTTAAGAAATATCTTGAAGAACGAAAGCTTTTTAATGACTTCTTAATAACCGGCAGTATGGCTTTCGTAGCAATAAGTCCACTGGTGATTTGATAGTTTATCTAACCGAAAAATGGAACAAATCTTTACATTGTTTCGGAGAAAGTAAGATTATTGCACTTGATATTTCAAAGGCATTTGATAAAGTCTAGCATCTAGCTCTTTTATCGAAAATGCGTGCTTTCGGGGTCGACGAAGCCCTTATTCTTTGGATTAGAAATTTTCTTTCGAATCGTTCAATACAAGTTGTATTGGACGGATTCAAGTCTGAAAACCACAACATAAATGCTGGTGTGCCCTAAGGCTCCGTTTTGTCCTCGACCCTCTTCCTCATTTTTATTGATGATCTCCTGTCTAAAACTTCTAATCCAATTAATTGTTTCGCTGTCTGTAGTACTCTCAGCTTTTCATATTTGTTTTCAGACTCACATCCTTCCTCTTCAGATGTGGAACTGCAACGACAAAATATGATAAGCTCATTAAATAACGACCTAAACAGCATTGTACAATGGGGAATAAGAAACCGCGTCGAATTTAATGCTTCGAAAACCCAATGCTGTCTTATATCGTTCAAGCGAGATACACCCCCCTTGCCACTATCTATGAGTGGCACTTGCATCAATGAAACTAAACATCTCGATATTGTCGGTATGTGCATCACGAACCACCTCTTGTGGAACAATCACATACAAGGTTGAGTTTGTGATTTTGGTTGAGTTTGTATAAAGCATAACATTGAACTCGGTAAAATTTGAAAATTTAAGAAAATGGAATGGAAAATAAATGCAAACCGATATTGCAGGTTGCTTTTTCCGTTATCGTCTTTGGGGCAGTAACTCGTAGCACTCGTAACATGAAGATCATCGTCATCACTTTTATTGGTAGAAACTTTAAGTCATCAGAATCTCTCTCATAGCTTACGTTACAATCGGCCAAATCTAAATAAGGTTGCACATTAACGTCGGAGTACCCAAAAAGATTTGTAAAAGTCTAGAAATTTTATTGAAATCCTATTTAACTTTCGGAATTGGCGAACAAATCGCTGCACTGCATGTAGGCCTATTACCGCTATCAACGTACTCGATAGAAATATTTGAGATCTGATCCCTCATACCCTCATCGTAAATCAAAATGGGAATAGAATCTAGAAGACGTTTTATATTGATATCAAATAGTAACTGCGTATTCCCATATTAAGAAGAGCAATGAAAATGATCAGTTCTGTATGTACATATCAATATCCAAAATCGATCCATCAATATTTTTTTGGAATGCATCACATACTATATTATGCTTGCCACATTCCTCACAAGAACAGGCTCCATTACTTCCCGGTTTCCATTCATATCAATGGTATGCTTAGAGACCAGCAATAACAAAAACCTTGTTTTCTTCCGAATACTAGATTTGGCTCTGGGATACGAGGTATTTCAGCAACAAAAACGCATGGGGGATACGATGTGTTGTTAATTATGCGCGTAGCTCTGCAATTATAGTTTTTAGGTTCACAAGATATTTTTCATTAAATCTGGAATTTTTTTCACAATATAAGTACATCATTACCTATATAAAAGACTAAGAATTTCAAAACTAAATGTTATTAGAGAAAAACTTCATAAATTCAAAAAATATTCTTTTTTAAGTTTTGAAATGCAATGTTTTTCAAACTTTTTAGAAGCTTCTCCATAAAACAATTTCATTAAAATTCGTTATGCCGATAATGAGAAATTCAAAATTTGAAAAAAATGGTTCTATGGTAGGTACGAGTACAGTAATAAATATCTTAATTTCAAAACTTTTTTTATTAAATATGATTTTTGAAAACCATTTTTTAACATTTGTATGATGGGTACTGTTATTTAATACTTTATTGTTATTTATCAATTTTTAAAAAAAATCAAGCATTGATTTTTCAAAAACAAAATTGAAAAATCCAAAAAAAAAATTTGAAAATTTGAATGCACAATAATTTTCAAACTATTGGGGAGCTTTAGCATAAAAAATATAAAAATCGGTTCTACCGTTTTTGAGAAAATCAAAAACAAAAAAATGGTTCCAGGGGGGTACCATTAATAAATAAAAAAAAAATATTTATAAAATTTCGAAAAAAAATCGTATGGCAGGTACCGTTATTTTTGGACTTAAAAAAAAAAAAGAAAAAGAACGTGTGGGGGACGAAATTAAAATTACTATCTACCAAGTTTAAGGAAAATCAGCCGAGCCGTCTAGTCTGTGGTCGAAAAGACAGACAGACAGAATTGCGATACCCAATTTTTTGGTCTTCGCTATCATCGTAATGGCAACTTTGATCAAAGTCTCGAGTTCGATTTTTTTACGAATGCATCTTGCCTTATAGTACCTTTTATTCGCAAGTAAAAATTCAAATATTGAGTTTTGAAAAAAAAAAAAATTGAAAATTGTTTTAAGAATCCAAAATAATTTTTTTTTTAATTTGAATACACCATACCATCCAAGTTTTTGGGAAGCTTTAACAAAACAAAAAAGGATCAAAGTCGGTTTTACTATTTTTGAGAAAATACGAAACAAAAAAAATAGTTTCATTGATAACTTTTTTGGAATTTTTTAGTTTTTCGACAAAAAAAATTATTTTGTAAAATTTCGAGAAAAATTCGTGTGGCAGGTACCGTTATTTTGGGTCTTAAAAAAAAAAGAAAAAAACATGTGAGGAAGATTCAATAATGCTTTCTACCAAGGAAGATATGAAAATTATTTGTTTAAGTGGAGCGATTGAATTAAATTCAATTAAAAGCCCACTGTCGTACCTGGGCGAAACGCACCTTAGAGTTGAGGTCACTTGAGCTTTTAATTGAGCTTTCTACCAAGTTTAAAGAAAATTGGCCGAGCCATTTATACTGAAGTCGAACAGACAGGCAGACAAAATTGCGAGACCCGCTTTTTTCGTCTTCCCTATCATCGCAAATTTCAATTTTATTTTGAAAATTCGATATTATCTGAAAAACGAGTCAATGATTTTTTTTTTGAAATTTAGTTCTTATTTGCAAAATAATAAAAACTTGAAATGGGAGTACTTGCCAAAGTTTTTTCTTAAAAAAACTTTTTTCTTAAAAAAATGTTAGATATAAAAATGTATTTAAAAATGAAACCGCGACAGCGATTTATAATTTTTGTGTTTGCATAAATTCATATTTTCTAAAGAAATCAAAAGGCAATTTGTTCTTGGCTCTAACTACTAAAGGATAGTTACTTAAGCCATCTAAATACCACATTTTATACTTATAAGTAGAGCTAGGATTTTCATGCACTTAAAAATGTAAAATATGCAGCTAAAATATTGTTGTGAACAGACCTTTATACTACTACAGCGCCATCTGTTGGAAAATTGCATATCTAATTTATGGAAGAAACAAAATCTCTTTTCCAATGTCAAATGTATTTCCCCTTATTCCAATCATCTAGAACATTCCAAGACAAGAAGCTTCGCGAATTTTCGAGAACAACTAACATGAGTATATAAGGGAGTGTTCGCGGTGAGCACCACACAGTTGATTTTTGATTACGGAAGTGTGCAGAACTCTGCTTATTGGATTGTGTAAAACAAGTGTGATTTTAATTTGAATAAAGTATTAGAGTTGATTATAAATTGAGATTTATTGTTGTGATTTGGAAAGTAAAAATAAAGAAGAAATATTAGAAAGAGTAATAAGTTTTATTTAACGAACCTAGCAAAAATATTACAATATGCATTTAAAACCATATGCCTTGCGAACCAGCTGCATGAGAAAAACGTAATATTTAGGTTTATCTGTATAACAAATTCAGTCTTTATTATCGAGAAACACAGAGTTATATCAATAAAAACAGCAAAATAAAAGTCCTCATTTCAATTAATTTTTTTTTTTGATTTTTAAAAAAAAACTTCAACATTTTTATTTCAAAACTCAATATTTCGAAAACCCCATGCTATATTTCTTTTAAACTTGATTAATAAAAGTTTCTTAATATAATCTACAAGATGTGAGAAAAAAAAATTTATTTAACCTAAAAAAAAATTTACCCACCATACAAATGTTAAAAAATTAAAAAAAATGGTTTTCAAAAATCGTATTTTTCTCGAAAACGGCGCCTAGAATTTTGATAAAAAATTTTTTCCTTCAATTAATTTGTATAATCTTTAATTTAATAAAAAAAATTGAAATTAAGATATTACAGCTTGTACCTACCATAGAAAATTTTTTTCGAAACTATGTCGTTTTAGTGGTTTCTTAAAAAAAAGCTTTTATATAGATACTAAATTTTTAAAAGATTCTTAAGAAAAAAATTTGTTACGCCAGTTTAAAGTTTTTATTATTGCTGGAATAAAAATTAAATTTTCAAAAAAAATATTGAGCCGTTTCTGAGATATCGAATTTTCAAAAAAAGAAAAAAAAGATGTTTTTTTTTTTTTAATTAAAAAAATATTTATTTTAAAGTTTTGAAATGTTTTTTAAACTTTTTAGAAGCTTCTCTATAAAAAATTTCATTAAGATCCGTTATGTGGATAATGAGAAATTCAAAATTCGAAAAAATGGTTCTATGGTAGGTACAAGCTGTAATATTTTAATTTCAATTTTTTTTTATTAAATTAAAGGTCATAAGAATTAATTTAAAGTCAAAAAAATTTATCAAAATTCTAGGCACCGTTTTCAAGAAAAATACGATTTTTGAAAACCATTTTTTTAATTTTTTTAACATTTGTATGGTGGGTACCTTTATGTTTAGGTAAAATAAATTTTTTTTTGTCACATCTTGTTGATTATATTAAGAAACTTTTATTTATCAAGTTTAAAAAAAATCTAGCATGGGGTTTTTCAAATATTGAGTTTAAAAAAAAAAAATGGAAGTTTTTCTTAAAAAATCTAAAAAAAAAATTGTTTTGAAAATTTGAATACACAGTTCTGTTTAAGGTATTGGGGCGTCTTAGCAAACAAAAAATTATAAAAATCGGTGGTACCGTTTTTGAGAAAATCAAAAACAAAAAAAATGGTTTCATGGGGGGTACCCTCAATAACCATTTTTCGGAAAATTTTGTTCAACCATTACCTAGCTTTAAGTAAATGAAATTTTTTTGTATTTTTATTTTTTAAATCTGTCAAACAGTTTTTGAGAAACAAAAATATTTATAAAATTTCGAAAAAAATTCGTATGGCAGGTACCGTTATTTTTAGTCATACAAAAAAAAAAGAAAAAAACGTGTGGGGGGAAAAAATTAAAAATCGTATCTACCAAGTTTAAAGAAAATCGGCCGAGCCGTTTAGGCTGTAGTCGTACCGACAGACAGACAGACAGAATTACGAGACCCACTTTTTTAGTCTTCGCTATCATCGTAATGTCAACTTTTATCAAAATCTCGAGTTCGATTTTTTTTACGAATGCATAACTTGCCTTATAGTACCTATAAGTCGCAAGTAAAAATTAATTTTATCCCTATGAACAGTTTTCTCTAATAACATTCGTTTTTAAAATTCTTAGTCTATTACATAGGAGCAAGATCGTGCGACCCAGTCGTGCATTTTATTTATTTTTGCAAAACCTTAATTTTTTTCCAGAACATTATCTAGTTTTTTTTTAATGGCTGCACCAAAAGATCCTTCAACTGCACTAATTTTTGAAAAACAATTTATTTCAATTAAATCGGTTTGTTTTTTTTTTACGTATTTTTTGCTTCAAACTGTACAATTGTATCGCACAGGAAACTGTAGTTGGAACTGATGAATATGATTTGACTCCTTACCAAAGGCTAATTCAATGCTTCTTATATATTTTTAATGGCAACTGCATCCAGGTCATCAAGATCATTCACAACATCTTCAAAATGTTCATAGTTTTTGGCGTAGTAAGCAACAGCTTCCAACCAAGTTCACAACCTGCTAACAATTGGGTGGGGAGGAAGAGGGATCAAGGGATACTTTGCTTTAAAATGCTCAACGCGAGATGTTGCTTTTAAAAATATTTTTTTTTTTCCATTTGAGATTAATAAATCTATATTTTTAAAATTACTTCTTATCTGTTATACCACTCTATGTACTGCATGTGCTAAGCACGTTACATGAATCAATTTCGGATATAAAATTTTTATATCAGTGTAACAAAAAAAAATAAATAAAAAGAAAATAATATAAACGCAGTCAGAGTGCTAAATCCCTCGTCCCATCCTTTTCCCTTTCTCAACCAACAGTTAATCTAGCTTGATCATCGTACACACCGTGCGGGTAATCTCACATAGAGTGTACGTTGAATCAAGTATAGATAACAACAAATGGATATTTGGAATTTCAATTTTTTTATTAATTCGAAATGTTATAATTTGAACAAAATAGGAAAGGAGGCTTGTTTCAAATGTTTTACAATTTCAATTTAGGAAGAACCAACCAAAACACAATTAGATGAAAAAAGAATGAAAAACAAAACAGTTTAAAATACAAATTCAGATTTGTTTTATCTAAAACTACAAAATTCAGTTATGTTTGTATGTTGTTAATTTTAAGTTTTAAGTTTTATATTTGAGGTAATTACTTTCAAAAAACCAATATCAGAATAATCATTTTTTTTTCTATAATATTAGTAATTCGAGTATCCTTATCTAAAAACTTTTCTTTTTGGAATGTAATATAATGAACAAATTTCCCATTAAATATGGAACACAATGTCATTCAAGTGGCTACCTCGATCGAGATCTTTGTGCAGAGATCGATGGATTTGATGTACGTGGATTGAGTCTCACACTCGGCTACAGCAGCCACATTCTCGTCTGTGCGCACCGTACGACCGGGACCGTGATTGTTTTCCACTAGCATACCAGTCGAACATACAAACTTTTGCACAAACTTGCGTACAGCAGGCGCGGTATTTGCTTCTATTCAAAAAACGCACTGTTTAATAGGGTGTGTCGAAGTGCTCAACCATGGTATTTTCAAATGTAATAGCTTTTAAAAGTTGCATTGCTTATCAAAATTAATCCTACGTTTACAATTTTTATTTTAATTAATATCTTTGGCTCGCTCAAAAATAGGATGAAATCCAAAAAAATTCGATTTTTCGAGATTTTTGAAATATGTGTTGTTTTAAATTGCGCCGTGTGCATACAAAAAAAAATAAAATAAAATATTTTTAGGCTTTCAAGTGAAAGATATTTCCAAGGAAGCACTTTTAAGCTTATATTTGTTCAAATTGAACACTTGATAAAGAAGCTATGAAATAATAAAAGAAGGAAGAAAATTCATTTTTTTATGTAAAATCGTTTTGTTTTTTTTTTACAAAAAAAAATTCTTAAAAATTAACGGAAGCACCTACAATATTATGGAATATCTTTTTGTAAAGACAACAATTCTTTCTGTATTTTGTAGTTTTTAGTATACGTGAGAAATAAAAAAAAATAACTGAAAATTAAGTTTTTGTTTTCAACTTCAACCGATTTGAGCGAGCCAAAGACGAACGATATCTTATTTGTTTTTACATGTTCTTAAACCTCAGACCCTAATACAACTTTTGAGCACTATTACATTTAAAACTTTGAGTACTTTTTTGCGGCCATACAAAAGTGACACACCCTACTGTTTAGGCTACAAGCCTAAAGCGACTCATTTCGTTCGCGGAGGTATGATACTAACGTTCTGTCAAGATTTCGAGCATGAAATAGCTGTCAGTGTCAAAATAACCTATGTTTTGAAAAGAAACCACTAGAATGCACATTTTGTGCTTCTTTTTTAATCTTATTAATCGACAATTTTAAGCAAGTGAAAATAAAATGCACGACTGGATCGCACAAACTTGCTCTTACGTTAAAGCACTTTGGAATTTAAAAAATATGCATAAATAAATATAAAACATGGATTGAATGAGATAAAAATGTTCAAATGCTTAAAATTGCCGTCTGATTTCTAGAAAAGTATGAATTTATGAAAACAAAGTTTAAAAATAGTTTTATTTTTAAACACATTTTTTATATAAGAAATTTCTTTAAAATTTTTCAAGAACATAATTTGGGATGCCAATTTTAAGTATTTACGGGTATAGATTTAAGGAAATAATTTGAAGATATTGATTTTTCAAAAAAAAAAAATCGATTTTTTTTTTTTTTTTTTTTTTTTTTTTTCAAAAAACCAAAAAAATATTTTTATATCAATATTATTTCAAGCTTAAGGTTGCTCCTGCTACAAAATTTTGGTTAGTCATTAGAACTATTAATGAGAATGTCGAAACTAAAAAATAACGGTTCTATGACAGGTACCGTTAATAACATGTTGCCCAAATTTGTTTTTGACCAAAATGTAGTCCATGCCCGTAATAGCACACTAAACTTTTACGACCCAAACGCAAAATAGTTGGCCTACTCATCAATTAACAAATTAACATTTTTTATGTGCCTATATTTTCTGGTCCCCAAGCAGTTGTTTTTTAATTTTTTTTGTCGATGTAATAAATTACATTTAATAAGTAAATTAGACCAAACAGAGCTAAATTCGAGAAAGCACATATGGCTCCAGTTTGCATTCTCTCAAACAAAGATAACATAACAGTTGGACTACTCTCTCTGGGATGGATTTAAATAGATTTTTAGTTAACCGTTATTAAAAAAATGACATGCACTTGTTTTGTTGTTTATTGATCTCTTGTTTTATGCAAGCCAGGAACAGTTTAATGTCACCCATGGTGCGTGGCGTTGCATTATCAAGAGACCTTAGAGAATCCATAAATAAAGGCTTCGAAACGGGATTATCGAGCTATAAAATCGCAAAACAATTCAATTTACCGCGCTCATCAATTCGAAACATTATCTCAAAGTTCAAAAATAGTGGAAATGTGGAGATCGGTAAAAAAACGGGACGCCCACCAATTGCAAAATCTCGAGATTGCCGAGTTTTAAAAAAAATAATAAAAGATAATCGACGTCAAACGGCCGCTGCAATAACTGTTCAATGGAGGGAAAGAATAAAAAAAAAAGTGTTTCGGTCGACACTTGCAAACGGACTATGGAAAAAATTGGATACAAATTTTATAAGGTTGGTTTTAGATTTATTTAAATTAGAGCAATTTTAATTCGTTAAAAACATAGACCAAAGAAAAACCACTTTTAACACCTAAACAAAAGAAAAAGCGGATAGAGTGGGCCAAACAACGTTAAAACTGGACTTTAAGTCAATGGCGGTCCGTTATTTGGAGTGATGAGTCCAGGTTTGAAGTTTGCGTGGGCGACGAACGAAAACGAGTCATTAGAAATTCAAAAGAGGTTTTTCACATAGATTGCCTTAAAAAAACGGTCAAGTTTCCAGCATCTTTAATGATATGGGGGTACATGTCGCGGCGGGGTTTGGGCAATTTACATTTTGTAAATGGAAGTGTCAATGCTGCCAAGTACAGGGATATTCTGGAAAATGAGCTTCTCCCATCAATACCACGACTTCAAGCTAGTGATCGAGACTATATTTTCCAACAGGATGGAGCTTCTTGCCATACAGCAAGGTCTAAAATGGCGTGGTTATCTGCTAAAGCTATTCCTTTACTGGAATGCCCTTCCAGCAGCCCTGACCTTTCACCAATTAAAACTGTCTGGCATAAAATGAAACAAAAACCGCGAAAAGAACATGCCGGACCCCTTCAAGACCTTAAAGCTAAAATCATAAATATTTGGGAATCTTTTGGCACCGAAGAATGTCAAAAATTAGTTGACACAATGCCACGAAGCATAGAAGTAGTTATCAAGGCCAAAGGCGACGTAACACCATGGTAGAATAAAAATTAAGACCCATAGGCCAACTATTTTGCACTTAAAATAAAATGCACGACTGGATCGCACGAACTTGCTCTTATGTAAAAGTACTTTGGAATTTAAAATACATTTTATAAATATAAAACATGAACTTAAAAGAAATTGCCGTCTGATTTCTAGAAAAGTATGAATTTATGCAAACAAACTTTAAAAAATCGTTTTATTATTAAATAAATAAATTTTTTATATAAGAAAATTCTTTGAAATTTTTCAAGAAAAAAATGTGGGATGCGAATTTTAAGTATTTAATAATATTGATTTTTGGAAATAATTTCAAAAAATAATCGTTCATAGGTTTTGAAGATATTGATTTTTCAAAATTTTTTTTTTTTTTCAAAAAAACCCAACAAATAATTTTTCGAATATTTTTATATACAATATTATTTTAAACTTAGGGGGACTCCTGCTGAAAATTTTTGGTTAAAATCGTTAGAGCCGTTAATGAGAAAATCGAAAATCAAAAAAACGGTTCTATGACAGGTACCGTTAATAACATTTTGCCCCAAATTTTTTTCTTACCAAAACGTAGTCCATGTCCATAATATCACACCTAATTTTTTTTATCAAAATCGTTAGAGCCGTTTTCGAGATAAATAAGATTTTTCATTACGGGTGTATGGGGGGTACCGTTAGTTTTGGAGCTAAAAAAAAATTTCAATTTCCCCTCTAGGGAATCACCAAAGACCTATAACTACCGAGTTTGAAGAAAATAGGTCCAGTGGCTTAGGCTCTAGATCGAGGTACAGACATACAGACAGACAGACAGACAGACAGACAGACAGACAGACAGACGGAATTGCCGGACCCACTTTATTCGTCTTCGCTATCATCGTAATGTCAACTTTGATCAAAATCTCGAGTTCGATTTTTTTTCCAAATGCAGAACTTGCCCTATAGTACCTATATCGCAAGTAAAAAAGTACCAATCGTTATTTTATTTTGTAATATCGTTATTTAATTGAAGTCATTTTGTTTTTGTTACTTATTCCTATTCAAAATAAATATATCTTAAGAAAAATACCAAAATATTGATTTTATTTCCGATAGAATTTAAGAATCAGAAGATTTTTGTTTTTTATCATGTAGTCCAACTATTTTGCGTTTGGGCTCGTACTTGCGACTTATAGGTACTAAGTACATATAAGGCAAGTTATGCATTCGTAAAAAAATCGAACTCGAGATTTTGATCAAAGTTGACATTACGATGATAGCGAAGACCAAAGAAGTGTGTTCAAAAATTTCATTTAGTTAAACTAGGTAATGGTTGAAAAAAAAATTTCCGAAAAATTGTTATTTTTGGTAGCGCCACTGGGTCCATTTTTGTTGTTTTTGATTTTCTCGAAAACGGTACAGCCGATTTAAATCATTTTTTTTTTATGCTAAAGCTCCTCCAAAGTTTGAACATTATTACATATTCAAATTTTTAATTTTTAATTTTTTGGATTTAAAAAAAAAATCAATAATTTTTTTTGGAAACTCAATATTTCGAAAACCCTATGCTCGGTTTTTTTTTCAAACTTGACAAATAAATGTTTCTTATCATAATCTACAAGATTTGAGAAAAAAAAATTGTTTTATCTAAAACTAACGGTACCTTCCATACAAATTAAAAAAAAATGGATTTCGAAAATCGTATTTTTCTCGAAAACGGTTCCGAGGATTTGGCTAAAAATTTTTTCTTTTGATAAATTTTTACGATCTATAATTTAATAAAAAAAATTTAAATCTAGATATTACTGACTGTACCTACCATGGAAAGATCTTTTCGAATTTTGAATTTCTCATTAGCGGCATAACGGATTTTAATTAAATTTTTTATAAGGAAGCTCCTAAAAAGTTTAAGAAACATTGCATTTCAAAACTTAAAAAAAAATATTTTTAAATTTTTTGGAAAATAAAGTTTTTTTTTTTTTGGAAAATTCGATATCTCAAGGACCGCTTTGTATTTTTCTTGGAAATTTAGCTCTCATTCGAACAATAATAAAAACTTAAAGTTGGCGTATCAATATTTTTTCTTAAAAATGTTTTAAAAATTTTGTACATAAAAGCTTTTTTTAAGGAACCACTACAACGACTTATAATTTTTGTTCTTGCATAAATTCATATTTGCATAGAATTCTGTTTTTATCTCTTACCACTAAAAGAACTTAAAAAATTTATTTTATCCTTATAAACAGTTTTCTTTAATAACATTCGTTTTTAAAATTCCTAGTCTATTACATAAGAGCAAGTTCGTGCGACCCAGTCGTGCATTTTATTTTGAATCAAAATCGTTAGAGACGTTTTCGAGATAAATAAGATTTTGCATTACTGGTGTACGGAAGGTACCGTTAGTTTTGGAGCTAAAAAAAA